>JABMCL010003051.1:302500-360000 GCA_018857735.1 Alviniconcha marisindica | reverse complement strand
TCATAGAGAGGACGAAGAAGAGGACATGTCGGGATATGTATATGATGATGATTGCTTTTATATAGCGCCATTCTCCGCTCTCGAGCAGATTCAATGCACTTGCATGTGATTCTATATGAGTGACTAGCATTTTATAGCGCGTTCTACCGAAATACGAGTCAGCACAGAAAGTTGACCCTGGAGAAGAAAATTATCCCGCCTCACCTGCAGGGATTCGAACCCGCGACCTTTCAATCACGAGTCCGGCGCTCTAACCACTGAGCTATCCCCGCTCCCCATATATATATATTGGTCAGAAACAAAGAGCTCACCAGAACCGGGCAGGACGATGTTGATGATGAGGCAGAAGACGGCCAGAGGGACTGAGAGGGCGGGAATGGCCGCGCGGATCACGGAGTCGTCATGCCACAAAGAGTTAAGCTTCTCCTCTGCTGCCGCAGGCGTCACCACGGTGTGCGACGTCTGCAGTCTGTAGTCCACAGACTTGCGGGAATTTGAGTCCACAGACTGTCTCACGGAGTCTCTTCTAGACCCCAGAGACTCCTCCTTGTCGTCCGTTTCCACGGGAGTGGGGCCAATCCCCGTGGCGGGGACAGCCAGTGACTGCATGCTCAGCGTTTTGTGAGCGGGGCGCCCCTGGGAGGGGACGGGGGAGGGGCTCTTTCCTCCTCCTCCTCCCAGGGACTTGGCCCCCACGCTGGAGTTGAGATCGGCGGCGGCGTTGTTGCCGCGTGGGGAGGGCGAGGTCTGGCCGGACGGCGCCTTCTCCATGGTGGTTATGCGCCTCATCACAGCTCTGCTCAGCAGCGCGTGAGCTTTCTTGTGTTGTGGTTGCTCCTTTTCGTCTTCCTTCTTGTTGTTCTCCTTCGCTTCCGGTTCCTTGCCTTTCTCCTTTCCGCCGTCCGGAACCATTCCGTTGACAGGCTTCGTTTCTTCGGTGTCTGGTTTGGTGCCGGGCGATGTGGCGGTGGTCGGGTTGTCTGTCGTATCAGTGGCAGGTCCTGCGTCGCTGGGGTTTGTGCTTTGGGCTGGCTTTTCAACAGGTGGTTTTGATTCGGCTGGTTTCGTTTCTCTGCTGTCCACCGGTCTGGACAGCGGCGTCCCTGGTTTCCCAGACGTTCGGGACTGTGTGCCTTTCTGCTTCTCTTCGTTTTTATCGGTCTTGTCGTCTTTCTTGGGATTCCTCTCCGTCGGAGGTCTGTGGACTCGGGAATCCCCGATCCTGGGGGATTTAGAGGCGGCAGAGGGTGTCCTCTTGCCAGTTTTCTGGTCTGTTTCTCGCGAATGGTCTTTTTTGCCTTGTTTCGCAGTAGTGGGCTTTCCACTCGTCCCTCTGGGAGTTTTTGCTGCAGAACCATCCTCCGAAGGTTTTGCCTCCGCTTTTTGCTCCGCTTTTTTTATCACCTGTCCACCGTGACCTGTCGCAACTCCTGCTTGGGCAACTTGCTTCGTGTCTTTATCAGAACTGCTTTCGTTTTGTGGATGCTTTTCGCTCTCATCGTCCAAATTATTCACGACGGACTGAGCTGCCTTGAAGTTTTTGTCAGAGATGTCTTGGTTAAGTTTTGTGTTCACATGTTGGTCTGATGGGTCATGTGAGGGCTCCGTACCGTTTGTGACACCAACGTCGCTGACGTTGTCTGGTACCCCATCCCTTGACTTCCGATCAGAACTTGCTTCAGAATGGCCAGGGTGGTCGTTCGTGTTTGCATTGTCCAACTGGCCGCTCTGATCCTGCTGTCCCGGTGACTGTCCAATTTTAGAGCCATTCTTTTCACTTCTACCCCTGAAATTATCGACTCCTTCGTCTGTTTCGTCGACTTCTGCGTACGTGGCGAGTCTCTCGGAGCTGTGCTTCCAGTCTGAGGGGATGCTGTCTGAAGACGTCCCGTGACGCAGTTCTGTTGGCTTGGGAGGCTCGCTGTGTATCTGGTCAGCTGTGTCTTGACCTTCAGCCAAGGGGCCCGCCGTTCTGGCACTTTCTTGGTCTGTCGGCATTTTCACCTTTTTCCCTTCTTCTTCTTTTCTTCTTCTTCTTCTCTCTCTCTCTCTCTCCTCCTCTCTCTCTCTCTCTCTCTCTCTCTCTCTCTCTCTCTCTCTCTCTCTCTCTCTCTCTCTCTTGTGTGTTTGTGTGTGATCTGGATGTTCTTTGTGTTGTTGTTTTGGTTATAGTTCTCTCTCTCTCTCTCTAAAGTTCAGTCAGTCTCTCTGTCTCTCTCTCTGTGTTGTTCTTGCCCGAGAAGTGATCTCTTCAAACACTGAAGACCCTACTCGTCAAATTCATCAACCAGTCCGCGTCATCGAGAGAAGGTATGTGCAGTACACAGGGTGGAAATGTGAAGCGATGATCAAGCAGAACATTTTATTTTCGGGTGACTAAGTTTCCGGTTACTTTATGATTACATCAAACGATAAATTGCCCTGAAGGTATCCTCTCTCTCTCTCTCTCTCTCTCTCTCTCTCTCTGAATGTGGCAGTTCCTTGCTGCTGATGAAAGGTGTAGCTCCAGGTATTGACGATTTGCGAGGCTGTGAGTTTGTTGGCAGCGCACTTTTCTTCTTCTTTTTGGGGTGTGTGGGGTGGGGTGGAGGACTGATGCTTCCGATTGTGCTGGCACCAGTGACGACAGCGGAGCGATTGGAAGAGGGCTGTTCTTTCAAAGAATATGAGATTGCCGTCCGAACTCTGTATGTCTCTGCTGACCTGAAACAACAACAGTAACAAGAAAAACACATTTAAAACTGAGGTGATGGGGTGGGGGAGAGTGCATGTCAAAAACCATTCTGAGGCAGTCTTTTTATGTGTCTTGTTTGCCTGTCTGCTTTCCGGTTGAGCTGTCTCTTTGTCTGTCTGTCTCTTTGTTTGTCTGACTGTCTGCTTGACTGTGTCTGTCGGGAGTCTTTTGTCCTAAACAATCTACGCGGTTGGCTGTGCATTTACAACCAGCTAAATTGTCTATTTTCCATGCTTCATCTCGGCGGAATAAACAGGGGAAAAGAAAGACTATCGATCCCAAAATGTGCTATTTAGGTAAAACAAACTAACACGAAGATGCTTTTTTTAATTATTATTATTATTATTATTATTATTATTATTATTATTATTATTATTATTTCTTCCCTTTCTTCTGGCACCCACACGAAAATTCACTCCGCAAAATCACCCAAACAACACCGCAGAAAAAGAATCTCTTTCTCTCCCTCTTTCGTCTTTCTCTGTAATCGAACAATAATCGCCAGCACCCATTATGACAACCTGTAGTACTGTGCACGCTCCACTTCGCGTATCGACGAAGAAATAAAACCGCCTGTGATGTGAGACTGATTGAGAAGCACAAAAATGGTGGCCTACTTTTCCAGTTAAATCAAGCGTAGAGCGGAAACTGTATTGACCGTTTTTGCTGATTTCAATTCCAGATTTTCCCCGGACTGCGGCTAAAGGCGGTTCGATACCTCCCCAGTCTCTCTCCGGCCCTGGACTGTAAACCACAGTCGCTGAAGTGGCGCACGCTTTTTGTGTGCCACATTTGAATCCCAGGTTTTGCTTTGTATTGTAGTGTGGCGAGTGTGCGCCGGGTGAAAGGTCTGGGCGTAATGTCTCCGCTCAGGACAGTCAGATTGTTTCTCTTTATGTTTTTAGTTGTCCTTTTTTTTCTTTTTTTCTTTTTTTGCTGAATCCAGAAAAAAATATCTTTCACCATTCTATTGTAAAAATGCAAATGTTAATAGATTTCACAGTCTTTTTTTGCAGTAAAAAGAAACGATTATTGATAAATTTAGCACACTTTTTGAAATTTATTATGAGTGAATTCTGATGTCAAGAAAACGTAGAGCGATAACACCTTTTTTCTTTTTCTTTTCTTTTTCTTCTTTTTTCTCCATCTTTTTATTTGCTATTAATGTTGTAATCTCTAGTTTTACAGAATCCCCCTTTCACCCTCCTTTTCCCCAAATCTTGTGTGTGTGTATGTGTGGGGGTGGGGGGGGGGGGGGGTGGATGTGCAAGCGCGTGTCAGTGTATGTGAGTGAGTGAGTGTGTGTGTTTGCTGTACCCATCTATTTTCATTTTTTCTTCTAGCTTTTGTTTTGGTTAATGATCTTTCTCTGGTTTCTCGTTGTTTTTTGTTTTGGAAATGCGTACGATTTTGTTTTTGTTTTTGTTGCCGTTGTTTCTTTTTGTTGTATGCACTTGTATTTTATGTTTACTGCCGTGTCATACCAGATTTCTTTCATTGATGTTCTTTCACGTACCCCCCACTGGGGTTTCTGAAATAAACCACTAG
Source organism: Alviniconcha marisindica (assembly GCA_018857735.1). Classification (NCBI taxonomy): domain Eukaryota; kingdom Metazoa; phylum Mollusca; class Gastropoda; family Provannidae; genus Alviniconcha; species Alviniconcha marisindica. The sequence continues at coordinate 355,718 of JABMCL010003051.1, read as the reverse complement.
ACTTGACTTGACTTGTCAGTCTAAGGCTGCTTTGAGTCTGTTTTAATCCCCTTAAATGACAGAATGAAAGCTGTAAGTAAACATGGTGTTTAACGTCCACAGAAAACATAAGGCTTATTAGGGCGTGGAGAAGGGGATGGGGGGATGGAGGTGGGGGCGGAGGTAGATTATATACCTATCGCTACAATATCACCACCAAAATGACTCCTACATTAAGACGGGCAGCGATGAGACCCATTTTAACGTTTCATTCATTGTGAGGGACAAATCCACAACTGAGATAGTGACCACAGACTACAACCTCTGAAGAGAAAACGAGAGCCGAAGCGGATTCGAGCCGAGGTCCCTCTGCTTACCAGCCTAACGCCTTACCGCTAGGCCAAACCGGCTCACATGAAAGCTGCAATAACACTTTGTTTGTATAGAGGTTATCATCTGTTGGCAACCTTTGTTTATATAGATGCTAGCCAACCGGTAAACAAAATAGAAGCTGCACATGCACTTTCTTGATATAGATGTTAGCAACTATAAGCAACATTTGTTTACACAGATGTTAGCAACCGAAAAGGAAAACGGAAGTTGAACATGCACTTTGTTAATATAGATATCAGCAACCGGTAAACAAAACAAAAGCTCCACATACACTTTGTTTTGTAGATGTTAGCAGCAGTTGTTTATATAGATGTTAGCAGCAGTTGGCAGCCTTTGTTTATATAGATGTTAGCAGCGGTTGGCAACCTTTTACAGAGATGTTAGCAGCAGTTAGCAACCTTTGTTTATATAGATGTTAGCAGCGGTTGGCAACCTTTGTTTATATAGATGTTAGCAGCGGTTCGCAACCTTTGTTTATATAGATGTTAGCATATAAATGTTAGCAGCAGTTAGCAACCTTTGTTTATATAGATGTTAGCAGCAGTTGGCAACCTTTGTTTATATAGATGTTATCAGCGGTTGGCAACCTTTGTTTATATAGATGTTAGCATATAAATGTTAGCAGCAGTTAGCAACCTTTGTTTATGTAGATGTTAGCAGCAGTTGGCAAACTTTGTTTATATAGATGTTAGCAGCAGTTGGCAACCTTTGTTTATATAGATGTTCAGCAGCGGTTGGCAACCTTTGTTTATATAGATGTTCGCATATAGATGTTAGCAGCGGTTGGCGACCTTTATCTATATGGATGTTAGCAGCGGTTGGCGACCTTTGTTTATATAGATGTTAGCGGCAGTTGGCAACCTTTGTTTATATAGATGTTAGCAGCAGTTGGCAGCCTTTGTTTATATAGATGTTAACAGCAGTTGGCAACCTTTGTTTATATAGATGTTTAGCAGCAATTGGCAACCTTTGTTTATATAGATGTTCGCATATAGATGTTAGCAGTGGTTGGCGACCTTTATCTATATAGATGTTAGCAGCGGTTGGCGACCTTTGTTTATATAGATGTTAGCAGTCGCAAAACTCCTGTTGATCATGTTCTTTTTAACCCGCTCCAAGCAGACGAGAAGTTTAGCAAGGGAAGGCTAGTTCCTGTGACGCTTCGGGCTCTGGACGTCCTTCCAAGATGTACAGTCATGCTTTAAAGAACACAGCGATAAAACGGTATTCTGAGGTTCGAACTGAAACCTCTCTCTCTCTCTCTCTCTCTCTCTCTCTCTCTCTCTCTCTCTCTCTCTCTCTCTCTCTCTCTCTCTCTCTCTCTCTCTCTCAAAAGGGGCTATGTCGGAATGGGGAGGTTGGAAAATAGAAGGTCATATCACCTGACTATGCCCAATTCGTCCTGACTGCCATCATGGTTGTAAGTGTCCTGAATGTATCCGAGATAATGTTTGTCTGAACTGACAACCTTTCTTCTTCTTTATTTTTATTTTATTTTATTTTTTAAATATGTGAAACAATGTGCTTGTTTTTTAACCAGGGGGTGGGGCTGGGGGGTGGAAGACAGGAGCACGTGTATAAATGTCGCGCGGCGTTTTCTTTACGTTGCTTATTGTTGTGAACTTATGTTTCTTTTCTAGTGTGTGTGTTATATGTGTGTGTGTGTGTGTGTGTGTGTGTGTGTGTGTGTGTGTGTGTGTGTGTGTGTGTGTGTGTGTGTGTGTGTGTGTGTGTGTGTGCGTGTGTGTGTTAGCCTAGTATTTACTGTTATTATATTCAACATAGCGGGGTTTGGGTGTATGTCACAGTGGTGTGGTGTTTGGCTATAGTTATCCGGTACGAGGTTTGGGTAGATCTGGTGCGGGGTGGGTATATCCGGCCGCTTGAACAGGTTTGAGTCGATCTGCAGCGAGAATTTGATCTACATCTTGTATAGGGTTTCCTCAGTCTCCTGCGCAAGACCTGGGTATATAGCCTAACATAACAAATGCATTTTTAATGCGCTGAATCCCTCTATAATGATGCATGCCGCATGAGGCTTGACTCGCTGTCTACATGAAACATTACAACAGTAGGCTGCACAACCTAACATAGGTTGCGGTGCGGGGTGGCCGTCCATATCCGGAGCGGGTTTTGAATATTAATATCCGGTGCAGAGTTTCCCAGCCAGTCTGTGGTCTGGGAATGTTTGGTTCGAAGTGTGTATATATCGCTGGTGTGGGGTTTGCCGGTTATTTTTGGCGCGGAGATTGCCTGTTTTTGGTGCAGATTTGGGGTAATTCTGGTGTGGGATTCGGGTGTTTCTCAGTGCGGGGTTTGGGTGTTTCTATTGCGGAGTTTGGTATACAATAACGTCATACACGTGACATTACCCACCTACTCCTTTTACTCTGTCCCCCAACCCACCCCCGGGGATGAAAACAAACCACAAACCACACGCTTAAACAGCTGATAATGTATGTAACGTACGGACATGTTTAATAAAAAGTCAAATAAAAACTGAACCAACTTAAAAAGAACAGAAAGACTGAAAAGGTGTTCAGACAAAAATGACCTGAACCAGTGATATCAAAACATCTTACCTCGTAGATTGTTCGTACAAACGTCCAAACCTTGTGCCTCAGCCGGTGTCTCTCATTTATACCACTCACCCACCAGGTAAGAGAGACTGTCCCGAAATGTTGAAACTGATGTTTGATCCAACGACACCTGCCGCAACACTACACCCCACCGTTCGATCCACGCTTTTAGTCGGCCTTGCCTGGTCCCTGCCACGTTTGTCTCCTCCTATCGGTGGTTGAAATATTGTCGTCGCAGCAAAGTTGTTGTGCAAGTCGCTGCTGGAGACGGACTGATCGAAGAGGCGATGGGCGCGCGGGCAGCCCACCATACCGTTGAGCAGGGACGGAGGCCAGGACCGAAGCCGACGTGCAACGAACGGGGCTCCCTCTGGCCGTTCAGTCAAATCGTCACTGACGGCGGATAGTTCCGGCGGTTCCAAATGCACACATCGATTCCATCTTTCGGCATGGTCTGCTTCCTATTTGTCTGTCCGTTTCTGTCTGTCTGTCTGTCTGTCTGTCTGTCTGTCTGTCTGTCTGTCTTCTGTCTCTCTCTCTCTCTCTCTCTCTCTCTCTCTCTCTCCTCTCTCTCTCTCTCTCTCTCTCTCTCTCTCTCTCTCTCTCACGCAGATTCCATTTTTCGGTAGGGTCTGATCTCTCCTTCTCTGTGCGTGCGTGTGTGACTGACTCCTCCCCCCCCCCCCCTTTCCTCGTCAGCGTGTCTAAGACAATGTTCTTGTTCATAGTACTTTTCGCCATAGTGCTCTCTTCTCCATACATCTGTAACAAGTGTAGTCTCAGTGCCCTTAACAGCTGGCTTATATAAGTGAAATTTTAAGCATTTCACGGTAGTCACCAATTTCCTTCTTCTTCTTTTCTTTCGCGAAATTTTAAGCTTTTCACGGTAGAGTCATCAGTTTCCTTCTTCTTCTTCTTCTTTTTCTTTTCTTTTCCCCCTTTCGTTTTTTTTAAGCGTCTACTGCTCTTTCACGCTCAAAAATCTCCGGGATTTCTTCATTTCAAAAAACACAAACGTCTAAACAAAACCACAGGAACGCCTGTGGGACAGAACAATGCTCAAATTTTTTGACAGTAGTGCGTTTGATGAGAAACAAGCTGGTAAGATTAATCGGGATGAAAATCTTCCCGTTCTTGCGAATGATTTAGGTCAACCAGTAAAGGTAACAACAGAAGTCATATCTATTTACTCGGCTTGTGTGTGCGTGAATGATTTAGGTCAACCAGTAAAAGCAACAACAGAAGTGAAGTCATATCTATTTACTCGGCTTGTGTGTGCGTGAATGATTTAGGTCAACCAGTAAAAGCAACAAAAGTCGTATCTGTTTACTCGGCTTGTGGTGTGTGTGTGTGTGTGTGTGTGTGTGTGTGTGTGTGTGTGGTGTGTGTGTGTGTGTGTTATAATCCATTCTATTCCAATGAAGAGCGTAAACAAAACCCAAGTCGTGTACTGCATCACCTATGATTCTGGCAAGTCTCTCTCTCGAAAACGTGTCTGGTCTTTCTCCATCCAACCCAACTTTTTGTTTATTTTTTAACTCGATTTCGATTAGTAACAGCCTCTTGGTAATATACTCGAGGCAACAAGTTCAGCAACTTTAAGAAGTAGAGAGCGTAAACAGCATTATATTTCCTACCAAATAAAATCAGACAACGAATTTGTAAAGTCGATAAAGAATGACCAAACCTTTGATTTTGTGGATGGCAGCTTTTGTATACATCTTTCACTTGGCCGCCTGTCTCAATACTTCACAAAGCGCCTACAGTCTGCATTCCGGCACGTGGAACTTTCTAGCAGCTGCGGCATGCTGAACTGTGCTAATGCTCAGCCAGCCGATGGCATCAGTTCAATTATTCCAGTCTATTGAAACTTTCTGGCAAACCCTTTTTTGTTTGTATACATAGCGCGTACGTTCTTCACGTGTACCCCATGCGGTGTAGCGTTTCAGAAAACCGATTGCATGTTGAATGGAGCCAGATCAGTGGATACGTTTTCAGGGTCCATACGTATTTAGAGAAATGAAAGTTAAAGGCGGATAGCCTCTTATCTCGATTCGCTAGGTCCGACTCTTGTTCCAGGTAGAGAAACGAGTACACGTTTTCAACGCGTTTAGGCCGACCGAAGTCATATTTGCGCTCCATATACCTTCTTTTTTTCCATCAGAAAATAAACGCGATTATGGGGGCTGTTTGCTCTTCATGCATATGGACCATGTAGAGGTATGTTGACGAGGGCTTTAGACATCTGGTTCGGCGTTTTAAAAAGGTTGCTTAACTTTTGTGTTTGGGTGTAGTTGCGTCACGCTAACTGGCGAGTGCACGGAGGTCGTCCACGGATAAAAGTGGAGGCCCACTTCCTCGCTGACGTGTCGAATGCAGCCCCAGGCATCTGGTTACGGAGCTGCCAGCCTAGTATTGCGGTTTTGTTGCTTGTCGGCCATCCATTTCGAACAGGGGGGGAAAATTGTGCTTGGATTTGGAGTGTCAACTTTGCCCATGACGATATGGATTTTGCGGGTGACGCACACACTCATGATGAAGTGAAAGAAATGTATGAACAAACCAAAGCTCACGAGGATGTGAAACTAAAACACAAACACTCGAGTATGTCAAATGGATGAACAAACTCACGACGATATGGAGAGAAAAAAATGAACGACGAAAATGTGAAGACTCGATGAACAAAAACCAAACTAACGACAGCGTGAAAAAAGAAGTGAACAACGAAGAGGAAACTGAGATTTGAGTCATTAAGAACTGCACTATCCGCCTGTCAGGCGAAGAGCTTCACACAGAATCACCAACTCTACATTGCACTTCTCTATGTACAACATCCAAATTGCGTCAGTGTTATTACAGTTAGATCATTGGGCCGCGGCCACATATGAGTGGCCAAAACTGTTTCTTTGACTTGTATTATTCACGTTTTACACCTTCATACCACCGTTACTGACCCTGACCACATCTCAGGGTCACATAAGCATCAAACGTTCAAGTTAATAGCTTTTTTGTGTGTGTAATTTCTATTCTTCCACTTCAGCTGTTCCAGAGGCTGTGAAATGCACCGACTAGTTGTTTATGCTTGTTGGCTTTGGCCCCGTCTCAACGTAAAACCCAAAATTAGGTGTTGAATTTACATGAACTTCGTTAAAGCAGTGTATCCATTCTTGCAGGATCAGGACGTTGCCCCTCTTAAAATTACTTACAGAAATTACCGTTACAATAGACATACATTTCCACAAAGCGGGATTTGCCTCAACCCACTTCAAACATGTCTCTACAAAGCTGGTTGGTGCTTCAAACCGACTCGCTCTGCTCACTTTTTCAGTAGTTTTATATATGATATATACACACACACACACACACACACATATATATATACATACTTTGATCTACTCTCACTCACACACATGCACACACACACACACACACGAAGTTTTACCTGACAAAATTTCACATGAAGTGTTTATTTCAATCACCAAAGTGAGAACCTGTCCAAACTTGTCAATGTGATCCATAAAACATGAGTACCAGTGATTTTAATGTTAAAGTTCAGCATCAATAATGTGAAATGAGCAGCTCCTGACATGATAAAAACCTTAATTATGAACACCATGGATAAAAAAGAAAAGAAAAAAACACTAACCACAGAGAAAAAAAAAAGTACCATAAATGACGACACTGAATTCAGTCCAGTATATATGCGCTGCAGTCCTGTGAAAGCTAAATAATAAAAGTTGACGAACTTTCTAGTTTAAAAAAAAAAAAAAAACACAAAAAATGCACAGCTGCATTTTAAAAATACTGGCATGACGTCCTTCTGGTGCTCACACAATGGGTGACGCAGAGAAGCAGAGCTTGAAGACAAATGGTGTCTTTGTGCCTGCGACAGATAAAAATATAGTGGAAACCATGACATGAACTCCACTGAAATAAAACAGACCACAGCATGACCAACATAAAGTGCTGACAATTTATAAAAATACAGTATTTCACACTAAGCTGATTAAGACATACTCCAAGTCACTTGTACCATCTCCGTTCTATAGCGATCCAGCAACTACCTTAATTTACTGGTCAGCTAGGAACTAAAACAAGCACATGGGCATGCTGACAATCCAATCACCATCTGATGCAATTCTACCAACCTTAATGCACTTGCTACAAGCTAAATGCTGTCAACCGAGACTGATTAGAGAGAAAAGTGTGAGGAATCTGCCCCTTACAACAAAGCACCAAATCCGTCATATGGTCTTTAGCACATAAACAACTTTGTTCATAAGAGCAACCATTTAAAAAAATAAAATATTTTTAAACAGTTCTAGCAGTTTCTACAGAGGAAGTCAGAGTAATGAAAGTCAACTCACTGGGGATAGGGTGGTGATTGGTGAGAATCAAAGCCTCCACAGCATCGCTCTTGCTCTCAAACTCCAGCAGCCCAGTGGAACTTCTCTCAGCTGAAATACAAACAAGCCAACTGGTCAGCAGCAAAAACACAACTGCTACAATCTGGTCAACAAATACATGGCTGCCACAAACTGGACAACAGAAAATGCAAAGAAATCAACAAAAGTAATTATAAACAGCTGACATCTACATTTGTAGATATATATATTAAGTTAATGCATTACGAACACAAAATTTACTACCCCAAATTACCAGTACTAAAGTATTACTCACTTTTGGATGGGAACTGCTTTGTCCTCAGTGGGCGCTTTCCGCAACAGTTCTCGAAGATCTGAAAAGGAGTTATTTTTGTGAGGTAAGCACAAGTCTGTTACAAAATAAATGTGACACAAACGCACACAAAAAACAACTACAAGAAGTTCAGGAAAATCTGTTACAAATGACTGCCAGTAGTGCGTCCACCAGCAGAGGTGGTCTTTCTCTAAAAGTTGACAGATGTTAAAAATCTGTCATCACAAAAACTGCAGTCTGTATGTGAAAGCTGCTGCTCGTGGCGTTTTTTAACTGTTATTTAGGTGGATAGTCTGAATTAACAAGTGAATACTAAAACCTGCGGTAAATTTAATCAATGATTTACTTACGTCTCTCAGCTCATCCTCTGTGATGCCTGGAGGAGCATTGAAGAAGTGGAGAACCTTGGCTGGACTCTGAATGCCTGGGAAAAGGTTAAGGTAGTAAACTCAGTGTAACTGATTTGCCTGGACTAAATGAAACCATTGTTGTAATAAACATACATACCCCAGATCCGTTGTCACATAGGCCCGTTTTGGAGAACATGCACCATCATGCAGACTTTGATTAATGAAAGATAATATTGCTTAACAGTGACTGTGTGTTCTTGTCAAGACTATCCCTGCATATACTTGCATCACAGCGACTCTTCATGCCAGTCAAAAAGCCCTGGATGACTTGAGCAAATCACAAAGGAAAGGATACGGTTCTTGGAAGCAGCCTCAGGATTGGTGAAGCGGTTGTTGCGATTGCCCATGAAGTCCTTGAAGGAGGGAGTTCCATCAGGCAAGTCATGAGGGTTTGGCACATCCTGAAGGAAGGCTTGCTTGGAATGGCTGCACAATAAGCAGATCAAACATTAGTGGACAGCTCTCTATGGAGACCTTTCTCCAGTCAGAAACACCATCAGCATTCCTCCACATGTTCTCTTATCACACATTTCTAAATGCTCAAAACATCAGGAGCGCTCCTTATTGTAAGTTGCATTCCTTATTACAATTGTAATCTAAACTTCTTGCTTTAAAGATACTGTCAATCACCTACAACTTCTTGCAGAATCTGCTCTAAGCATCAAGTTCCGACTAACCCGCAAATGGCATCCAGACTAATCAGAAAAACAGCGTACCTTTGTCCTCTCACAAAAGACGTATCTTTTTCTCTCAAAACTAAATAAATATATATAGTGCATTTCTATATTTTTCACAGGCTGGCACTACTGCTCCAGGTCCTGGCCTAATCATGCATAGGCAGCAAGAGTGCCACGCGAGGACACATGCATACAAGCCAATTCCCTCTGCTCATCCTTGTTAGTATTTCTGTGACCCAGATAAGCTACTGTACGCCAACATACCTAAGCCGCAGCTCACTGCCGAAGAAGAAGCAGTTGTGCAGATTTTGAATGGCGCGCTCCACAGAGATGCCATCGCCAAGCTGGACCATGGCTGCTCCTTCCTTGCTCTTCAGGAACTTGATCTGCACATACAAACAACACGGAAACTACCATCAATGCAGTGTCTGGTCATCAAGTAACACCACTACTAGAAGATTAAAACCTTAAATTTGTACTTGTTTCATAACATCTTCAAATATGTGTGACATAATACCACCTCAATGTTACCCATTCTGTGTGTGGGGGTTTTCCTTCAGATTTTTATATGTGAGCAAAGCCCTAAAAAGTAATCACAAATACAAAAGTAACTGTGTGATCTTTTTTACCCAAATATTCAAAGGAACAGGATAGCAACTCACTCTGAATCAGCTTTTACCATGTTTGGAGTTGATTTATACAGCTTACAGTTAAACAATTGTCATAATTCCATGCAAAGTAGTAATAATACCACTTCAAAAAAAGAAAAGCAGTGAGAAAATGGTTACTTGTTAAACATGAATAATTCTGGCAAAGGCAGGCTCCACACACTCACCCTAACAACATTTCCATACAGACAGAACAGGTTGAAGAGTTTATCGCAGTTCATCTTGTCCATGTTGAGGCCGTAGACCATGACGACACATCCTTGCCCACTGGCCTGAGGACCCATGGGCTGTTCAACATAGCGACCAGGTGGGCCAAACCGGTCCTGAATAAAGCAACTGGCAATTTAATGCACAGCTAACAGACATGAAGCAAAGTAATCTCTAGACTTCGACTCATCTTTACAGGGTTTAACATGTAGTGTGACAAGTCAATGCATCTGAACATCTCAGTATTCTGCTGTCTGGTATTCACCTGACAAATAAACCAAGAGTAAAATCACATGTTCATTTGGAAAATATACAGGCTCAATAACAGAATCTGAGCAGGAGAACATTGGTTATATTTTTTCTCCCCCAAAACCAAATACAACTCCTTTGAAATACCCAGCATCAACTTGCCCTTCTGAACACACCAAAAAAAAATATAAAAAAATGGCAGTTCAGATTCGCAATATGGTTTTTATCAAGTACTACAAAGGTGAACATCAGTGTAACATACTTTGAGACCAATGTTTGTCCCTTATGCGTTCTGCCCTTACATCATATAAAACAAAAGGCTACTTCAAAACAAGCGACACATGGGAACTGAACCCTCATTTAGCACCCAACCTCCCCCTTGAAAAAACAGCCCCCCACCCCCCCCAACACTCACTGCATGCTCATTCCAAATTCATGTAATTACTGAAGCAAATGGGACCATTCAGAAGCTCTCCTCTCTGGAGCAACGTTTAATTTTGATTTTCACACACAATGCACAGAGGCTGACTGAACTTTCTGAAGCAAACGCACCCCCTCCCCCCCCAACAAGCATACTGCATCTAGTCTTTGAATTGATTGATATGCTAAAATGTCCCCTGCCCATTTAATTATATATGTTCAAATTAGGTACTGTAGTAAGGATCATTTTCTGTATGTGCACACACCTGCTTAGGCCCACCAAAGCGGTCCGGGGGACCACCATAGGGTCCACGCCCACCTCCATAGGCATCGTACTCCTCATAGTAGCCACCGCCTCCGTAGGCACCGCCACCACCACCGCCGCCGCCACCGTAAGCACCACCAGGCCCTCCACGCATGTCAGCCGGTCCGTCTAAGTGGGTGAAATTGGCTGATCATTGAAATCATTTGACACCCATGTAATAGCAATTGACTGATCAACATCAACAAACAAAACTCAACAGGATGGCAGGCTTCAAGATATCTGAAAACTAGTTAAGTCATTGTTATCTGTTACAGAGTATCAAAAAGCAAAACACTGCTTATTGTTACAAAAATCACTTCAAAAGCAGCTGACAAAGGTGAAAAGGAAACTCAGAACTCAAGTCAAAAATTGTCATGAATCGCGGCAGTGCACCTAAAGAAGATGTATTCTACAACACTTGCTGTCTGAAATGTGTTTCTGTCTCTGTGTGTGTATGATTACATTGACCCATCTAACATTCCGTCACATTTACAACACGTAGGGGGAAAAAAAGCCAAGAAGATGATCAAATCTCATCTCTCTTCAATCCAAATTGAGCTTGTGCAAATGTGACAGTATGTTAAACAGATTAGTAACATTTACCATGCAGTTACCACATCATAGCTGGCTGACAAACAGTACTGAAAACTGATTTAGGTCACTGTAGCCAGTAGACATTTGTGCTCTTTACAAGGGGGAGAATGGAGGCAGTTGACACTGAAGTAAACAAGTAACCACATTTTTAATTTTCTGGAAGCTGTTAGAACAGGGCATACTGGTGGTCAGTTTGTGGTCTATGGACAGCCCAGTGACTATGTCTGCCTTCATCAACTAGCTAAACAGTACAAAGAAGAAACACCACTGTTCACCTTAATGCAGAATCATTCTGGACTGACGCTGACAGAGCAGCAGTAGTTATCAAGGTTCCCCAATTCCCCCACTAGTTAATTCCTCTCTCAAGACTGTGTATCACTAAGTGTCATAAATGAAAAGCACACTGGCTAACATGACCTTTACCATACTGTAGAGCTCAGCCATCAAGCAGTAAAAGCTTCTTGAAATGTTGTATGAGATGTGCATATGTCATGTAGTTGTGGGTTACATACTGTAGGGCGCTGGTGCACTTCCATAACGGGGTTCCTGAAGAAGTGGCTGTCCACGTTGGTGATGGGGGTCTTTGCCTACAAGTTATCAAAACAGTTTTACACCTCTTGGAATTTCACAGCTTCTTTCTTCACTGAGTGTATGCGTGTTGAGGCCTTGATCACTGGGCTTGACATAAAAATCTCAATTTAGTGTTTTACAAATTTCGCCGCTACAAGGAAAGACTCTTTTATTCAGTTTTTTTCTTCTTCCCCCCCCCCCCCCCCCCAATGTTATGATAGTATCTTAATTCTTATGTCAAGCCCCTGATGTGTAGTGACGTGTCTGAAGTGCATACAAAAAGGGAGCTACAGTCCCTCAATTTCTGCCAAAACACACCGAAACCATTGAATGTGGACAAAACACCGAGTCTCACATAAGTGACCACTTTGACATCCACATGTCCCCACCAAGTCAACGATTTTCAATATCCTAGAACTTATGCAGAAAATCAACTTTAGTCAACTCTCAATCAATGTCTTGTAGTCCACAGAAAAAAACCCATACCCATATTTGTTGTTAGAAATGTCACATAAATCTTTGGAACATTATCTTTAAAATGCTCTCTGGCAACAGCATCCACACAGAAACTCACTTTCCTACTTTAATATCAACTTTTGAGTATTATCCAACTTGAACACAGATGCTGCATTTTTTAAAACTTTTTTTTAAACCCCCCTTCCATGTTTCCTTACAAGATCATGAAGCCAAATTGGATGCCAAAGAATACTTGTTGACTGCTGGGAAAAGGTGGATTGCCTCATACAGGTCTCACAATGGAAAGACACACAATAGCAGTCTGAGAACAATTCTCAACTTCATCAGCTGCAAAATACATCACAGAGAGAGGAAGAAAATATTGTTTTACGCCCAGTCAACCATGATGGTTCTATCAGGACAAGAGAGAGAGAGAGGTAGGTGGGTAAGAAAAAAATAAAAGAAGAAAACTACACTTCTGGCTTTTGCATGAATGTGTACAAGCAGACTGTGTGACTGCAATAGGAAAAAAAAAAAGTCAATTTAGCACCATCAATGAACAGGAAATCAACAGATCTATGCAGCAGACTGAAATAAGGGAATTAGTCATATGCAACTGGATGAAGGTTAGGTCACCTATTCAGGTGCAAGGGTTCCAATCTGACCATTTTTACAGATAATGATACAAGCATACAAAATTACATTCCTTTGAACAGAAACGAATCACACAAGTAATTATTTCTGAATATTAACAAAACAGTGGGGGAAAATTACACTGAACAAGAAGCAACAAGAATGCACAAAAAATACGGAAGCAATGTGAACTTGCATGCATGCTCAACTGCTTGGTATTTTCACAAATGTTTGATATTTTCCTCAGAAAAGCAAAACACCAAGATTGCACTTTTTCTTAACACACTTTACCCATTGTGAAGACAAAGCACACACAGATGGCAGATAAGAATCCACAATCAGTCCACGGACTTTGCAGCAGTAAATGTCAGTCACACACAAGCAAACTGCTCCACACATTATCAAGTTCACAATCCAGCAGGTTGCGCAGATGCACTGGCGCACAAAGTCACTGAAGATTTCTCTGGAGCTGTTGACTTGGAAGTCAAACCTCCGCCAAGCATCAGCCGTTGGGCGCCCGGCGGTCTGCACGAGCATAATCCATGGCGTTAAGAGAGAAATGAGAAACGGGAGGGAAAGTGGGAGAGACCAGGGTGTTTGATGAGGTGGTTGGGTGTTTGTAGTCTGAGGTTCCTCTTGTTCTGTTGTCACAAGCGGCAGTGCAAAGGATGTCGAGTTTTGTCTGCTCTCCGTGCTTCTGTCAGGCATGTCTGCAAGGGTCTGATATATAAGGAAGGGTGTTCCGCATTTCCTTGATGTTGCAGCTGCTGATTTCAGTGGTAGCATTGTGGCTGTCTGGTTTTGTGCACTGTGGTTGTGTACCATTCATTTCTGAAGCATTTGGTGTTCCTTCACATGTTGCCTATGGTAAGAAATACAGATTGCACTTGGTGTTTCATGTCAAATTGTCTTCTGACTGATAATTTTCCCCCCGTGAGTTATCAAGGTGCACTGCACTGTGGCGTTGAACATGACGACGTCAAAGAATATGGTTTTCCTGTAGTTGTCTGGTTGTAGCATACAATGCACTTCCCAATGCTCTGTCACTCGATTACTTCATGTATTTTGTTACCATTCTTGGAGCCTTTACTTGAATGGCAAGCGTCATAATAAATATCTGCAACTTTACTCAACAACAGATCTATTTTTGTGTGTGAAGCTTTTCAACATAGGTGACATTCACAAATGAATTGTGACATCTCCCCACCCCACCCCCAAATTAGTAATCCAGTGTTCCTTCTGGTCCACATGCCTTACTGTGTTAACCAGAAGAGTTGTACATAACTCCACAATTCATACATACTTAACCTAGCTTTCCTTTTACTGGTGCTCCCCACCCAACCCCCTCACAGTTGTTTGGATGTGGCTGATGACAAAGCTGTCAAGAGCTGATGTCCTTCGAATGTGAATCCATTATGGCATTTGCTGCTGAATTATTCTGCTGGCTGTGGCTCATGTTGCTTTCTGAACTGCACACACTGGAAGTTGAACTATGACTAGAAGCTCAAACCAGTTCTGTGATCCTTCAACTTGCACATGTGTAACTATCCATTTCTTGAACAGGTTTGATGCACAAAAACTGCAATGCAACTGGTCTGTCAAAAACAGTCTTGAAATGAATGCAAATTCTTACATCATCATGATGGTGCAGTGAAACTCCGGACATGTACATGTGAACCCATATCACTGCATCAGTGATTTAAAAAATGAACCGATCAATAAAAACGTTCATGATGCGGTTTTTATTTGAATATTTTTGTACAACCATGTTCTTTAGGGAATGTAAAGAGAAACCAAAGCAATGAAACAATACAATGCAACATGGCAAGTGTTCAACATGCAAGAGTATGTGAAAAACTGTATACCTCCTGAATACATGTTCATGTGTCCTGCATATCAGAAGCGAAATGAGAAATAAGTTGCCCAACGGTGAGAAAAAAAGTCGAGTAATATCGAGTGCAACTTAGATGCATGGGTAAATCAATGTCATGTTGTTATTGAATCCATTAATAACAACTCTGCATGAACTGAAATATGACCACAGCTGCATTTAACCCCTGTGTGTTGCAATCAATACAAGCAACCTAATGTCCCATTAAAAGCCACATGTGTGCTTGTAAGGGAAATCAATTCACAGGTTTAATGTTTACAGTCAAACCTGTGAATGAGGCATTCAAAAAAGGACTAGGTGCCTTTTCTAAAGCACCAAACTGATACTGGAAAAAACATCATTAACTGCATCAAAAACAAATAAACTCAAATCTGACTCAAACACTTCATTCTTTCTCACAAAAATTGAAAGAAGTTAATCACACTAGAAAGCCCAACAGGTTTTACTGTTTCAGCAGAGAGGAGGGAGAAGAGGAAAATGTCATCTCACATATGTTGGCAATTTATACGTGTTGGGTTCAAGTACTTTTAAGTTTGGCTCATGATGCTTTCTTGCCCTGCAAATATTCTTGTATGCTCTTCATGGTGGGCACATCAACTAGCATCAACTGTAGTATTAGAAGAAATAACACAAAATCCATCTCTTAATCACAAATTCTTAACTAGACACAAAGCTTTTCTTTGCACAATTTATGGTCATCAACAAGCATCAACAGCTCAACTTTCTCACTCCCCCTCTCTCAGTACATGAAGAGAAAATACCCAGACCGTTACACCATCATGGAATCTCAAATATAAAAGTGACAGAAAATTTACATGAATATGGAGACGTTTTCACAATTCAGTATCTTACCAAGATTGGGGTTTGTGTAGTCCCAGCTTTCACCATCATTCTTCACGACATTCAGACGTGAAGGCTACAATGAGGAGAACGAAAGCAAACATACAAGCATCATTTACCTCATCAAGTATTTTTGAAATGGTGAATTCATACAAAAAACTAAAGTGTATTCAATGAAATGCTATTACTGTTACTTTAATATTTTATATATCAGTTGCAACAGAGAAAGAAATCACATTTTCTTTTAAATTGTTAAAAACCATGACTTGATACAGCTTGCAACAAATCATGATATATACCCAGCATTAGATCCATTTGAAAGAAAGACTATTTGACTAGCATAGAAATACAAGGAAGACTGACACCAATGGACCATACCATGATCATAAATGCAGGAGTTTGGTACAGACCTTAAGAAGGAACACAATCAACAGTGCTGTCTTACCTTTGCGTATTCAATCTTGAGAGTGCAGCATCCAGAATAGACATCAGCACCATTTAAAGACTGCTTGGCGCGCTTGGCAGATTCAATATTGTCAAACCTTTAACAGGTCAAGGAAGAGAATGCATTCACACTGGCAATAATAAAAAGCTCTGGACACTTAAGGCACCCAAAGAGGACCCATCTAGTCTTTTTTCTCTCTTCTTATCAGACATGTCTATTCATAGGTAAGTAACTTTGTGTTTTATGCCCAGTCAACCACTGCGGTTATATCAGGGCGAATTACTCACAGGACCAGGAGATGAATTAGAACAAGATCACCTATATCAGTCAATGTCTTTAAGGACTTACAAAGGGGGTGTTTTGGGGGAATAAAATACCAAGGGAGTAAAATGCTGTCAGTAGTGCTGTGGTGATAGAATGCTTGTTTCACTCATGGCAAAAGGATACTCAACCATGGTCTGGACACCATTCTTCTTGAAGATGACAATGCGCAAAACCTGGCCATAGGGACTGCAAATGGTGTGCATCACATCCTAAAAATAAACAATTCACACACATGTTAATTACAACTTACATGGACACAGTGTTGCAGATGGACTGACAAGCTCAGCATACAAACCACGATTCAGGACAAAAAGACAGATTCTTGACAAGCGACAAAAACTGGGGACAGAATGGGGCCTTATCCTTTCCCTCACAGAAATTGACTGCCTACCAGTTATAATATGTACAGCCCCTCCATTTCAAGCATTTCTATCCTATTATATTCAAAGGACTTACAAGTTTCTAACTCATAACTACAATACTGGCAATGCTGTTTGTATCAACTATTTTTGTGTGCTTGGTGTATGTATGTATATTCATATCCATAACAAAAATAAAAATAATACTGGCCACGCATGCACATACACAATTTTGTCTGTAGACTGTTACAGAGTTCAAGGAATACCTCTAGCTTCAAGCAAACATATCATGTGCCAAACATTAGAGCACACCTATTTTGTTAACCAACACAGCTATGCCAAGGAGAGAGAGGCCTCACTTACCACAGTGATTGGATACTGGGGATTGAGGATGGTGAAAAGCAGGACATGATTGGCAGGCCTGTTGTCCTCAGGGTCTCTGCAGTGAGCACCACATAGCATTCCTTTACCAATATGTTATCAGACAGCATACTAATATTTACTAGTTAAATTTTGAACAGCAAAGAGATTTTATTTCAGCACAGTGAGCTTCACCACTTCTACATTCATGGTTAAATTTACCAGACGTTACAGCAACGGTCAGCAACAAAAATCAAAGCCATTAAGAAATAAGTAAACATGTATTCTCTTTATTCTTTTTTCAAGTTAACATTTGTGCCACTTATGACAGAATTTTAGCCTATTCATTTTTTCTGGATGTGTCATATGCTATGGGCCTACACAGATTTATTGTGTGATACCACATCGGCCACAGGGGAACATTACATAATTAAGCATTACATCATTTCTGAACATATCGCACACAAGTTGGCACAAAAACACACACACAAAAATCTCTATGGCAGAAATGTTCACAGTCAATGCAATACCACGACCAAGTTTACATTCCATTTTGTGGGATGTACTAAAATTTTATGTATACTGTATTATTTTGTGTTATACAAGGTGTTTCTGGATATAAAGTGCGCAACTTAAAATTTGGCTCAAAAGTCAACAACAACAAAAAACTGATAAGAAGGCACCCCTGAATATAAAGCCCAATTCTGATGGAGTCATAGCTGATGAGCAAAGCATGAACACACATGTCAAACACAAAGATGAGTACCAGAACAGTACACCAAACTCGGCTCTGGTGCAGTCGATAGATAAAACACAATTACTGACTACCTACCTACTTGTCAGAAGAATCGAGGTATAGAATGGGCAAGGGGTAACCATGTGCAAATTACTGAATTAGGGAACTTCTGTGCAACTCTTGTTTCAAGTTAGACCTGACCCTTTAAAGTGAACAAGGGACCCCCCAAATTTGTGGTAGGGAATCCACTTACTGTCTTCAAACATTCATTATTGGGAGCTCTGGACTCTTCAACCTAACGTTTGTTTTCTCCCTTGGGAAACCTCAAGAACAATTTCAATTTATGTATTTATAATGCTTATCATACAGAGTATACACAGTCTCACAGTGACACTTTGGAGCAGACAGGATGCTAGCATAAACACAGATCTCTTACCCAGGTCTCTGAATCTTCTGACTTGTGGAGTAGTTGAAGTAGGCAGGTTGCCCAGCCACATAGATGGCGCTTGACTGCAACAATTGCAAAGCACCTAAATCATTACCTATTCAAATACTGCGATGTGGCCCTGTTAACATCGTTATAATACTTTACCCTGGCCAAGGGGGACGACTTAAAATGTAAATCCTTATCTCCAAGGAAACTTTAAATGAACACTGTTCCTGTCAAAATAACTATAACAACAATCACATAAACTCTTATACAATTTGGTAAGAATTTGTTCAGAAAACATTTCCAAGTTTCCTCTTTCCGATGCCTCTGCAACCTTAAAATTGGATCAAGTTCACTGAAAAAATGGTTAACTGTGCAAGTCATTCTCAAAACTGTGTACCACTGCAAGTGGCCTGTATCAAACAAGTACTCCGAGTACTCTGAATCAGGCTATCATTCTAATGTCTACCTTTTACTTGTAAAAGTTGTATTGTGTTGTCTATTGACATGAGACATTAAAAACAACACTGAACGACAGTGTCAAGTTATAAGTGTTTATATATTTGGTAGATGCTGTAAACTAATTTGAAAATATTGCTTTTGTCTACATTTTCTGCATGCATGTCAAGAATGTATCACAGTGTCAAAAGTACCTTCAGACCATCAACGAAGTTGATTTGAAACATGCAATACTGATGTCCTTCCATGTTGGACAGACGATTTGGCTTTTCAAAAACCAAAATTAGCAAATAGTCAACCACTTCCATTAGCAGTACATTATCAAACTCAAGGTTCATTTCCAACTCAAACACACAAGAAATATGCTCTGTCAGTACAGCACAAGAATACACTAGGTATTACTTTTATTGATCGCACACACCACTGTGCAGTTCATCTGCAACAAAACCAAAACTCCAAAAACAAGTTGCAAATTAATATTTACAACTGCAAGACTGGGTTTCCATTTTAGGTGTGGCATCAATTTTTACTTCCTGAGCCTGCATGTGTGTAACAGCCATACCAGGGACTAAAATCTTCTCAGATCAAAACTGTCAACAAAACAAACTTTGCCTTTTTAAAATTTTCCCCATACCTAACCTTGAAATAAAGTCAAGTTCAGCTAAAACTGCATGAATAGGATGCGCTTACTGAAGGTTTTGATCATGCGCAGCTCCCCAATATACAGTCGGAGAAAAAAGCCTGTTAAGCTCTGTCATAAGAAAATATCTCCTTGAAATGCATACCTAATCAAAAACAATGGCAGTTTTTCCTGACCATCTGCTTGCAAGCCAGAACAACATTATCATTAACTAACATTTTTACACTACTTGTCAAGTCAAACAAGACAAAATGCAGTAAATTACCTGAACATACTCCACACAGTTTCTTGCACCATTGATATCCTGAAGAAAAAAGAGACTGCATTAAAAATGCACACATACTCTCACGCACACACGTGCATGTGTGTGACACACACACACATGCATGTGTGTGTGAAATTATTACCAGGGGTTGGAAATACACAGAAAAAAACACTTCATACAAAATCCTCTAACACAACTGCAAACTGCTACATTGATCATATGCCAATTTAAAAAAAAGAAGATTGGTATGACTATGACAATCCTGGAGAATACATTTCAATTAAAGCAGCCCCCCACCCCCCTTCCCAAACTGGCTGCCAAAGTCAGCTGGAGTATGACAGTATTGACACTGACAGCTGCCCTATAACTTGTATAAGACAACTCCTGGTCCTGAATGAAATATACTTCTGTATCATAGTTGTTACCATGCACTTAACACAACATGCAGTGCCACACTACCTGTAATGCCTTTCCCTCTTTTATCAATTGCTACAATACAAAGTAAACATACCTTTCACAATATATTTTGACCTCAATGTAACCAGACTAGTCACAGAGTTACCTCTCTTTGCAACAGTACTTTATATTTTCTGACAATATTAAAAAGAAAAGACATTTTAACAACATTCTGTGCACATTCACACCCACACAAATTATGACCAACAGTAAATAAAACAAACTGAAACCTCAAATTCAATGAGTGCTTGTTTCCTGCGTGGCATCATGATGACATCCCTGACAGCACCAAAGTGCTGGACAGCCTCAACCAAATCTGCTTCAATGGCAGCATCGCTAAGGCCTCTCACATGCACCACAGGTGATGGGTTTGGTTTGTGGGGATCATCGTAACGATCCTGCCAAAGAACAGTTCACATACTTAAACAACTGCTGCAGTTATTTCAAAATACAGTCATAACTAATAAGAGTATGTACTATTCCCATTTGCATGACGAAGTATGTCAACCATTATGTATAAAGGACAACCTGCTGAACCCCCAACACATGGACCTGCCAGTCACCATGTCAGCAACATGTGACAAACCAATGTACCTATACTATTATAATGCATAATGAAAGGCCACATCTGAACGACTGCGAAAGAAACATGTAAGCTACCATATTTTTCAGACTACACTATAAGGCAATACCCCCCCCCCCCCCCCCCATCTGATCCCCGTGCCTTTAGTTGGTAGTGCCTTGTCTGTGAATAATATTCACATACTTTTCCAAAGAACACCATTGATTAATTTGCAATACAATACAATAATACTTTATTAATCCTTAAAAAGGAAATTCAGTTGCCTGCCTTTGACAAACAATAACAAGTACATAAAAATGTAATACTAATTACTATACTGTTTCACTCGCTTAACAGTTAACTAGAATAAAAAGCTTAATAAAATCAAGTGAATAAACAGTAAGAACAGTCTGTACAGTGTGTGGTGTGTGTGTGTGTGTGTGTGTGTGTGTGTGTGCATCTCTAGCAGTGTTTAAAAACCCATGTCAATATATATTATTTATTTTTTTGGATAACATTTTCCATCTCAAAGTACATTATGTGTGTATGCTTGTTCAGTGCTTTGAGCCGCAGGGTAGGCACTTTACAAATTTCCATTATTATTAATCACAATGACAATTTGAAACCAAGTTGTAATAAACCCATATTCAGAACAGTGGAAGAAGAGCAAGGTCTCTGCATCAGACAGAAACCATACACCTTGCCAAACTGATCAGTGATAGTGCTCAGTCAATTAACAGAGGGCACAATCCCAGAAACAGGATTTGGAATGACCGTGTATCAGTGTATGACACGAATAGTCATGCTGTCAGGGCATAGCTGCATTTGTTGAAGATGACAGATTATGAAACCAAAAACAAATTGTGCATTGACACCAAATATGGAGGAGACAAAAGGTGGCAACTTCAATTTTTAACTGACATTATCTCATTACGAAGTCCTATGGTAGACCAGAATTGGGTTAGCCAGCATATATGCACTATTCATCTTCAGAAAATGATGCTACATATGACTGTTCCAATTTGGAAATGATGCTATATGCGACTCTGTTCCAATTTATCTGCTTTCTGATCATGAGTACAGCTACAAATACAATCCGTCAATCAAGTACAAATACAATCTGTCAATCAAGTTACTTCTTCATTTTGGCTTGCTTTGTGTGCTAATTTCAGATTATGCTGTATTTTTATAGCATTAGCACTGATGCAAAATAGATACTGTTGTGTGTCACTTGACACAAACCATTCAATGGCAGCATGACCCCTGATGCGAATCAATGTTATTTTCATTGTTCACCTGTTCCAAGCACTTGAGCAGTCTTTTTTTAATTTTAATTTTATAAATCTGAGAAGGCTAGTTCCTTTAAAATAAAACAAAAAATATGAATAAGACTATATAAAAGTATTAAAACTTGGTAGGTAGGTAGTGTTGCTTAATGTCTTCAGATGACAGTTGACATATCAGGGACAAGGTGAGAATGAGAGTGAGACCAGTGCCGAAGCATGGTTCAAACTTCAATATAGCTTTATGTGCATGGAAACCAGAAGGCTTGTTAGGATGGACAGCCCAGGACAGCCACCTCGACTCTCACACAGCTCCTGAACTATGATTATAACTTGGTGACAAATTGTCATATTTATTGGGTTTAGTGACCTAAACTCAGTCATTCAGACGCCGTTAAAAAATCTGACACTCTCTGAGACTGACAGCACGTAACATACTCTGTGTTGTATACATTTATTACACTTTAATCTGTTTCTTGATCCGACATACTCATGCCACATGCAGGTACAGAAATGCGATTGTCCGATCAATAAACGTTCTCAGCAAACTGAGCAAGTCACAAGTGCCGTCAAAACTGCAGCAAATGGCGTCAGCAGAATTCCCAGTTTACGGGCATTAAACCGGACAGTTACCAACACCAGTTACCAACTCGGTTTAACTGTAAGTGTGTCTAAGCTAACACGGCTCTTTAAAGCTGTACATGAAAGCGCATTTCGTTGGAAATTCCAAACAATGCTTTTCGGAATACTGAACAATGGGTGTTACTAAATATAGATTTGAAGCCGGGGAGGAAAAGCGACGACCTGGTTTGGGGATCGGGTGAAATAAAATCTGAGGCTTCTAAACCATTACTCAAAACGCTTCAGTCCAAAACGATACAGTAACATGAATATGTGGAGCACACGAGTGCTGTTTTTGGATTCAGCTAACTAGTCCAACAGTCAAAGGCAAATTTATCAACGTCGGAAATGAGGCAGCACGCACCGGCGACATGATGGTCGCCATCTTGATTATTTGAAGCCGACGACTTTGTGATCACAAATAACACTCAAAGGAACATTTCTTTCGCACTAAAGCATGTCCGATAAGTGCATTGTAAGCTTTTAAACCATTTGAGTGAAAAGATATGTCAACTTTAAACAAGAAATTGGAATGCGGTTATTTTTGACGAAGCGTGCTCTACGCCATGCGGGGCACACAATGGCACATTCGGAAGACCACATCGGCATGAAATATTTCAAATGAGTATATTGAGTAAGTAACTGCAAAATGGTTCAAATACCCTTCCAGAGATTCCGTGCATGCCTTCGTCTGTTTTTTGCCTCTTGGACATGTGCCCTTCATAACCCGATGACATATCTTCGTCCCCCATTTGGCCTTCGTCGTGTTCCGTTCGTGGGCGCTTTACCTCGTTGTCCATACCGACTTCGGGAAACCTCGGAAACACTCGGAAAACCACGTAGTATGCCCTTTTAGCCTTTGGCCTCGCGCGCGACGCTTAGCTCGGTGAGAGGCACGCCTCCCGGTTCCGTTTCTGCACACAAATTTAAAAATGCCGGCCGAAATCAGCCAAGAGACGTTTGGTCAGACGAAGAATAAGGAAGATGTGACGAGGTAAGGCAATGCACTATCAAAGTACAGTGTTTCTTTTTAAATTCAACACAACTGAGGTCAACTGTTATCAACTCGACACAGAGGACGTGACACATGTGCATGGTTGTGACGTAGCAACATAATAGATCTACATCTAGGGCTGATGCATACATATGTTCCTGATAGGTCAATTTTATGGCGACTTGCTTTTGTCAAAAGCACGTAATTGTAATTGCCTCAACATCATTACTATCTCAACATAATTACTACATAATGAGTAAATATCACTTTTAAGTGAGTCAAATACGCCTTTCGACACGCAGTTCCAACTGTTAACAAAAGTGATCACTTACTAATAATAAATGAATGAATGAAAATTTATTGAATGAATGAATGAATCCCCCATAAAAAAACGTCCACAGAAAATCTTGTGTGTTCACAGTGCATACATATACTAGACATAGGCTCTCACAAAAGTTAAAATGAGCATTCATACAAATGAAGTACAAACAACCACCCACCCCAGCCCCACCCCCTTTCCCTTGAAAGTGCAGCTATGCATAGTAGTTAAATGTAGATAGAATATACAGAGTTTAAAAAAAATCAGCATTTATGGCAATGTGGATCACTCCACAGGCCACCATTATAACCATATAATCTTGCCGCTCCAGCTCCGACAGCATGTGAAAAGGTAGCATGGACCTGGGACTCTTAAGATAAAGGTCTTTTAAGTCAAGATAAATTGAGTAATAGGTAGGGTGTCTGTGGCTGGCTATAAGCTGGACAACATGAACCTGAGTTCAGGAGCTGTGTGAAAGTCAAGGTGGCCATCCTGGGCTTTTCGTCCTAACGAGCCTTATGGTTTCTGTGGACGTAAAGCAATATTGAACCATGCTCACGCATTAGTCACTGTTTGTCTCTAATAAGTAATATGTCAACCGACATCCGAGGACATTAAGCTCTACATCATCACCTGGGTAATAGCTAGGGTGTCTGGCTGGACAACATAAGTCTGGTGTGTACGTGCAGGTCTGTAAGCATACAATTTGCCTGAAGATGTTAACTTCCTAGGTGTCACATACAAGCACATGCATATAATGCATCAGTTGCAGGTGATTCCATTATGTGCTGTATAAAGTTAGTTTGGGTGCTGTGAGCAAAGTATAGTATGAATTCATTGTTGTTAATAAAATTTGAAAATATTAAAACTTATAAAACTTAAAAGCAGAAAAAGGGATTCTCAGACCAGAACTCATCAAAATCAAACTGAAAACTTTAAATTCTGAATGTATATATATATATATATATATATATACACAAAACAAACACACATAACAAATATATATATATATATATATATATATATATATATATATATATATATATGTATATATATATATATATATATATATTATATATATATATATATATATATATATATATGATGTGTGCTTGTTTTGTGTGTTTTTGTTCTTGTTTTTGTTTTGAGTGGTACTGACATGTCATTCAGATTCCACAGCTATATAATATATATATAGTTATCATCCCTCTGGCACTGTCAGCATCGCATTGGTTGAGTTTAGAAATGCAAAAACTACAGAATACAGAATCTTTATTGTCTATGAATAACAAAGAAATTTGCCTTTAAATTGCATAAATGAAAAAATTACAACACAATGTGTAAATTTATATATATAATAATATGGAAACAAAGTCTCCTTTTATACAGGGGTGGGTTGGGGGGGGGGAACAATCACAAAAACCAGTCAACCCTAACAGTTACAAACACAGAGGCCTTGCATGCACATCCCCATCATCCATACTCAGTTAAGAAATACACAGCACACTTGTCCCAACAGATGCCCACTCAGTCATTCATACACACCAGCAGCTCATTCATGCCAGCACCATCAAACACAGGTATACCATACACTTACACCAAAAAGCAACACATTCAAATCACAGGTAGCATGCTAAAACATTAGCCATTATGAATATTTATAATAAAATGGCAATACTATGGCAGCAACCATCTTCCAGTTCCAGTGGTACCACACAAATCATCAAAGGAGCAATTACCCAGTCTAATTGATTTAGATACATGCAAAGAAATGAGATTTAGAAAGTAACAATGAACATACATGTACATGTACAGCTGTGTGTCCCAAAACCTAGTAGTTGAAGCCCATTCCTGTACTGTAGTTGAAGCCCATTCCAAAACTAGGAAAAGAACACTGCAAACTGCATGGATTTTGTTCATTACAATGCAGATCATGGTCAGAAAGTGACAGCTATTAATGGTATACAACAGTACAGTGACTTGTCAAGTTCTGGTCTGTTTGGGCACACTTTCAAGAGCAAAACAGAATTTTGACTGAACGAAAAATGGTGGATACCAGCTGTAAAAGTCGGCACTGAAATGAAATGAATCAGATGTTTGTCAGTCATGAAGGCTGTAGAGCTTGTGGTAGCCCCTCCCCTCCCACTGCTTCAAGTCTTGGATAGCATCCCACCTGAAACAAGTAACCAACCCCCCTCCCCCCCCCCCAACACACACACACCTGCCATTCAAGCCCCCACCCACTAGCCTTGTCCTGCCCCCACCCCCACCCCCCACCCCCTTTCCCACTACTGTCTCAAATCCATAGGCATAGGTCCATGCATCCCTACAACTGGGCTCTTTACAGCAAACCAATGTCAGAATCTTCAACATATTGAAGCTGGACAATTAATGGAAGAAGAAAGTTGTTGACCCATGCCACCTCTTCCTGGTGTATCACCCAGTCACAATGTGTGTTGTTAACTTTCCGACTAGGCCTCAGAATAATGTCCAAGACAATCTGTAGACAGAGTGCAAAGAGAATTTTATATTTTTTAGCTGGGATCACAATGGTGCTAAAAAGTCTACATACTCTAGATTATTTCTTAGACTAGAGTCAAAAATAAATAATACACTGAAAAATGCAGCATGGTTTTAAAAATTGCCAGGCCAACCAGCCTTACACTACATCACGTAGATATATTTCTATATAAGTAACCTTCAAAAACAACATCTTTTTTATGAGTTTTAAATTTGTTGTAACTGTCAACTGCCTGGCAACAGCTGAATGTAGTGAATATTGATTTTTCGGCAAGTGTTACCACCAGCTGTACCAACAACACACACATGCACTCTCTCTCTCTCTCTCTCTCTCTCTCTCTCTCTCTCTCTCTCTCTCTCTCTCTCTCTCTCTCTCTCTATCTCTCACTCATTAGTAATTACAACATCAATACAATCAGACCAAAATGAAAACCTGAAAAAACAAAATATATAGATATAATTTCTTTTAAATTGTTTGCTTGTTTGTTTGTTTGTTTTTGTAAGCAAATAAATATGATGAGAATGACTCGGGTTGAATGGTACAAAGAAAGTCTTAACATTTGTAAAAAGTTCCCACACTGGAACTTGCTTTAGTCATGCCTAATGCTTTGGCTTTGGTTACCTGTCATTCTCTGTTCAGGCTCCCCTTGTCTGGAACAATGTTCCTGCTCACATCCAGCACTGCAGTTCTGACTGACAGTTCAAAACTTCTCTCAGAACTTTTCTCTTTACTTCTGCCCACTCTGAACTACTCTAACCCTTTCACAGGGGATGCTGCACTTGATTTGATCTTGATTTTGCTACTGACCTCTTCACTGGCTGACTGATATGTGGTTTTGGTATGGTTATTGGGGGGGGGAGGGGGTGGGGGAGTGGGAGAGAGAGGGGGAAGTGAGGGGTTGCGAGATTGTGGGGGCGGATGCAGGGGAGGAGGAGGGACAGAGTGCATTATTAGGTTGTAATGTTTCATCTCTAGCACTTTGAGCTTCACACATGTATAGTCATGGAGGGAATCAGCGCATTAGACATGCATTTATTATTAAATTTAAAAAATGGAGAGAGGATTTGGAAGAAATGAAGTTGACTTGACCAGAAAGTTATAATAAAAGCAATTATCATCATCATCAAAAAGTTAAAAACTTGAAGAAATGTCAGTGGGCAAAGCATGGTGGGGGGGGGGGGGGGGGGGGGAGTAAGCTTTGACCTGGCCTGTAACTCTGGCTCTGGTCCAGCCTGTAACTCTCAAATGTGGATGTTTTTACTTTTACCTCAGCTTTACCTCTCTTTCTGTCATGGCTCACTGGGTGTTAAAATCCAGTTTTCTGTCTGAGTGGTGTGTGTTTTCATGGCTGAGTCTTTTCATGTGCAGGTTCACACTGAGTAACAATAATCGCGGTCTAGTTGTTCGGATCCTGGACTACGGTGGTATCATCACGGAAATCAACGTCCCAGATCGCAGTGGCCAAGTGGCGGACATCAACCTTGGCTTTGATGATATGGCAGGTGAATGTGCTGATATTCTTTCATGTTTGGATCCATCATGAGAACCCCAAAGAGAGGCCAGGGATGTCTGATGTTACCCCCTTGTCTGGAATCTCAGGGCTGTCATTTGATTCCTCTTTCTGTCTCCTCTTTGTTTTTCTGCCTAGTCCTCTTGCTCTTTCTGTCTTGTAATTTTTCTGCTAATGGTCCATTCACCTGACTTCCCCCCCCCCCCCACAAAAAAAAACCCTCTAACATTTCAGAATAGTTTCCTGTTTCCAACATTTTCCTGTTTGCGTAGGGGATGGTTTTATGGATTGACTTGAGGAAAGGTTTATATCCCTTAGTTTGTTAATTTGCTTATGACAAAGTTTGATTATCCTGAGGTGTCCCTGTGCAGTTGCCATGACATTAAAATCCAGTTACTAACTCATACCTGTCAACCCATACAGTTTACCAGTATAAAATACTTTTCTTTTTTTATTATTTGGGGGGATATGGCCATACTGGAAAAAGGATTCAGGAAACATAATTTTCATGAGATTTTGTTGTTGTTTTAAATTGAGCAAAAAGAATGAAAAACTCAAACGAGCAGCCGATGAACGCCATCACCAAATTCACACTGGCTGGCCTAGTGCAATAGGCTAAAAAATCAGAAGTGAGATTTGAAGCTGTGCATGCATATTTAGCACAACACTGCTTCTTCCTTCCACTGCCACATGTGCTGATTGGAATACAAAATGCCTCTGGTACCAGCGAAAAAACAAAAGACCCCAGCCTGAATAAGGGAAATACAGGTTCACAAACTGGACTAAGGTTTACTCCCAACAGGGGTTGACAGTTATGCTAACTTACCACCATGAGACTTTTTGTGCTATTTTTGATTTTGTCTTGTTTTTATTTGTCATGTTTTTGTTTTGTCTGATTTTTGTTGTTTGCTGGTTGGCAGACTCTTTTAATGTAACAATTTATGTGATTCTCAATGTAAGTTGTAATAGTGTACTGTGATGTGAATCCAGAAAAATGGCTGATGTTGACCAAAAAAACTTTGATGTCAGTCTTTTCTCAACTGTTGTGAAAGAGATATATTTCAACCGTGCATTGTGGTAAGCTGTACATTCCACTTTCATTGACCATGACTATATATATATAAATCAAGATAACAGTAATAATATTAATAATGATAAAAAGTTTATTTGAAATTTGTTTTGTTCGATTCTCATTTGACAAAGTCCTAGTTTTGTTTTATAGCACAATATTAAGGAGAATGTTCTTGAAATAGCACTTTGGGAAGGATCTTTTTCTTCAGCTGTTGCTAGCTTGTAAACAAATGTAAACCATGTTGCTTATCCCAGTACCTCATTTTTGTCCATATGCCCTGGCCATATCCATGGAAGGGGGTGTAGACAATATTGAAATAATATACTATTATTTAACTGCAGAATAGATTTCCATGGTAATTCTTGTGTTTCCTTGTTAGAAATTAAAGTACATATATATGTCCATGACCATGGACATCATTTTGGTTTGCAGGCTATGAATCAGGCAATCCATTCTTTGGTGCACTTATTGGGCGTGTAGCCAATCGCATTGCTGGGGGCCAGTTTCTGCTGGATGGGCAGACATACAACTTGTTTGTCAACAATGGCCCAAACTCTCTACATGGTGGAAAAGTTGGTTTTGACAAGGTGTGCATATAGTTTTTGGTGTATACAAATGTTTTTAATAATTTAAATTATTTAACCTGAAAGATCTGCAGAGATCACTCCTGTCTACTTGACTGAACTGACAGTCTACGAACCAACCTGCCAGCTACACTCTTCTTCTTATACTTCCATTCTCCATCTTCCCACTGTCACTGTGTGCATGCACTCACTTGGTCAGAGATCTTTTTCTTATGCTGCACTGCCTGTGGAACCATCTCCCTTGCCAAGTTAGATCATCAAACACACTTGCATCTTTTAAATCTGACTTCATCAAGCAATCTGTGTGTGTGTGTGTGCGTGCGCACATGAGTGTTTATGGTGTGTGTGTGTGTGCTTGAGGAAATTTGTATGTTTTGTTCTTTGCCATGTATCATGCTATGTGCTCCAATTTTGGAAAAATGACACATAAAAAAGTATATTATTTATTATTATTATTTTGAGGAGGAGGAGCGTACTGTGTATATTTAATGCCTCACCAGTGGCACAGATCATCAGGGTGAACCATAAAGAGAATGCATGACCCAGCGACATGCAAAACTGCCAATACTACTTATACGTGATAAATTTTAAGTTATGTAGTTTTGTTACAGCCTCAGATGCTAAAATTGGTCTTACCTACACCTGAGCATTGACTTTAGGTCTGTCGCTTACCTTCCCTTCAATATGTTCCAGCAGTCAATTTTGACTATTAAGAGGATTAATATAATAAAACCTTTTCATGTAAAAATGCACTTTCTGCTTCAAAATCAAATTGTTTTAATCTCACCATGTTGCTACAAGCAATTACAGGCATGTGAATTTTGAGGACAGTAACAAGATGGACAGGCTATTCAGGACCCACAGAAATTAACTGAAGCCACAGCCTTTTGCTCTTGGTAATTTTCACAGAGAATGTGGAGCGGCCGTGTGGATGGAGACAAACTGGTACTACAGTATGTCAGTCCGGATGGGGAGGAGAACTACCCAGGGGAGCTAACTACCACTGTTACATACAGAGTTACAGATGACAATGAATTGTTCATCGAATATGAAGCAACTACCACCAAGCCAACTCCTCTCAACATTACCAATCATTCCAACTTCAATCTTGCTGGACATGTAAGTAGGAATTAGTTTCATTTACTGGACATGTAGGTTCAGGCTAATGTGTATGTTTTTTTCAGTAGAACTAAGGGAGAGTTTTGATAGTGGAGAGGGGAATGGGAGGGCGGAGGGATTGTAAAATGCTGTTATTCTTTTGATTTTTATCAGTTGAACAGTATACATATATATATATATATATATATATATTATATATATACATTACGTAGGACTAGCATTTACAAAACTTTGACTTGACAAATGATACAAACATTGTTATAAGAGTTTAAACGGAATTTAACTGATTGCCTTAAAGTTAAACTTTAACGAATAAAGTATGCTGAAACAACTAAAAACTACTCTCTCTCTCCCCCCCCACCCCCCCCCCCCCCCTGAGCACAGGAAAATTTAGTGGTTGAGTTCTCACCTGTCTGCTCACTCGCCTGTCTGCTCACTCACCTGTCTGCTCACTCGCCTGTCTGCTCACTCACCTGTCTGCTCGGGCCATTCCGAGACTTGACAAATAGTTTTGCTGTTGTATACCTTAGGCTGCAGGCAGTCTGGCTGACCATGTGGTGACCATCCCAGCTGACACTTACCTGCCACTAGATGAAAATTCCATTCCCACAGGTGGGTAGTGCGTTTATTGTTTTCCTCTCTTCCTGGCTTCGTGCTTGCTTATCAGTCATGTCTGTTAACCTGCTTGTCTTTCTGTGTCCAGCTGTCTTCCTGTGCAGTGGACTCGGCATTACAAACACAAATGTTTACTTACTTACTGTTTGTGCAGTAGATAGAGTCTGCCCTTAACCCTTTCACTGCCCCAGCATGTAAAATTTCTGGGCTGAAAGATGCACGGACGTGCCTGCAAACAGTATATTTTCCGGTCCTATAACCCATCTACATGCAATGCTATCCATTTTGATGAACATCCATTCACATGCCAGTGCAAAAATGAAAACAAAAAGGCTTCAGGATTTCAGATTTCACACTTTTATTGGTCGGTTTCAAGTGACATCATGTCAGTGAAGGCGTTAAGGATGCTCTTGCCGACTTGCCAAAGACCCACTTGGCAAATATTTATATATACATGTCTTTAATCACCTCAGTTCTTAATACTAAAGCGGCACTAGGCTATCCATGCCCAGATCTACAGCGATTTGCTTCAGATTTCTTGCTTTATTGCTTTATTTCTGTTCTTGTAACTGGGATCAGCTGGGTCCCATAGCATCTGCCTACTGTTCCCAAAGGGCAATAAAATCATCACAGTTACTTAAGTCCAAGGTACCACAGGCATGTGCCTTTGAAGAGTCTATGGCAGTCCAAAATAATGTGCCCTGGTAAAATCAGCATTAGGAACTAATGCATAGGCTGGATAAAAAAATCTGAAACAAGAATGACTGCTAGCATTCTAAAACAACATCCAAACACATAACAGGTTCAAAACAGCGCTATTTATTGGGACAAAACACAGCATGTAAATTTCAGGGTAATCCCCTTTATCAAGCTACAAAATGACACTTAACAGTTAAAGGGTGAAAAATGAGATGGGGAGCTAAGACACTTATCTGTTTTTGGTTAGGCTATGTTGTTTTCGTGTCCAGTGCTTGGAACAATGTTGGTATGATAGAGATGTGTAATAGGTGGGATGTAATAAATATTATACAATATAAAACTCAAATGGCACAGAAGAGTGACAGACATAAAGGTTAGGGGAGGGGGGGAAGGAGAGAGAGCTGAACTTTGCAATACAGATCAATCGATTAATAGATTTTTATATAAAATAAAATATATATATATACAGGCTGGATAGTTTGACTTCCACAGCTGTCTTTCTTCATCAGAGGTGACCAGATTTATTATTTTCTGTTGGGTGTTGGACAAATTTCCAATGATGTGGAGTAAAAAATATAAAAACTAATCACTCCTGGCAGGCATCATTACATTACATCTTTACAATTTCATTGGTTACACTTGTTCAGGGGAGATGCGTAGTGTGGAGGGGACGGCGTGGGACCTGAGGAAGCCGGTACCACTGGGGGATCGGCTGCAGCAGGTGCCTGGAGGGAAGGGCTTTGACAACAACTTCTGTCTGGCTCCAAGTGATGGACAACCCCAGTTTGCTGCCAGGTGAGCACAAGACAAATAGGAGGGGAGACTCTCTTTCAAGACCTCCCTAAAATCCAGTGAGAGTGGTGCTACAAAACCGGTTGGCCCTAGGTCAGGGGTTCATGTGCATATAATGAAGGGAAAGGTAATCTTTCAAAGGGGGGTAATTTCTCATCAGAGTGGTCTTTCATCAGCTGTTCCACTGCCTCATGGTCTTACACTTGGGCCCATATGCATGATGAGCAAATAAAGCTAAAGTTGAATAGCCCCTAATCCCAATTTGCCAAAGAATCCAGAAGTCTAGCTCTCCTTCCACATGCACAAGTCATCAGTAGACACAAAAATAGCGATTGGCTTGTGTGTATTTTCAGATCCAAACACATAAAAGATTCAAAAGAATGCTTATTTATTATGACATAGACACACAATCTGCAAATTTTTGGGGTAATCCCCTTCGTCAAGCGACAGAACACTTAAACAACAGTTAAATGGTTAAAAGTGATGAAAAATTAGATGACTATCTTCTGTTTGGTTGAGTTGTTGTTCAGTGCTTGGAAGACTGTTCTTTCAAGAACTTGGAAGAAGTGTATTTTTTAGATCAGGAAAGACCATCTGGATAGCTCTATTTGCACTTCATGCATTCTGATTTTTTTTCTTCCAGTGTTTAGAAGATAATAATAATAATTGGGGGGGTGGGGGGGGGACACTATTTGCTCACCATGCATATGGGCCCTGTTTGGCTTAGTGGATCAAGTCTGCATTGCACGTGGTCACCTTGTATGGTGATGATGTAGTACAAGTAGCAAGACAAACATTCTGAATGCCATTTCACGACAAACTACACTGGGGTTAAGGTAACCTCTAACACCTGCTGATAGAAAGGATCTAGTTTCAGTGCATAGTCTCATCTGTTGATTGGGTCAGTGGGTGGGTGACTTAATTGTTTCTTTTGTGTATTTGTTAAAGGGAGTATTTTGTTACAGAAGGTTTGGGGTGGTCGTGTTGCTCAAATCACCTTGCTTTTTTATGTAGCTATCCATTTACCTTTGACTAGGTGTTAAAGACCAGAAGGACCAGTTTTCATTCCTGTCCATTTACCCATTTACTGTTCAATCAACACACAACAGAGTTAATGAGTCCTTGAAATACGTAACACAAGTACAACAACAAAGACCTGAGTCACCTATGATAACTCAACTGGCATGCATGTAAATACAAGCGACACAAACTCCACCAGAGGTACATCTTCATGAAATACATGGTACATAAACTCCACCAGAGGTACATCCTCAGTGAGGATAGGAGGATATACCTCTGGTTGAGTTTGTGTACCTTGTATTTACACATATGCCAGATGAGAGTTACCGTAGGCAACTCGGGTCTTTGTTGTTGTACTTGTGTGACGTCTTTCAAGCTCTAATTAACTCTTTTGTATGTTGATTGTGCACGGGTGCTCTGGGCCTCGTTCTGTTTCTGATTTGTGATGATGTATAGCTTAATGTCCTCAGATGTCGGGTTGACATATTAGGGACAAACTGTGACCAATGCATAAGCATGGTTCAATGTTGCTTTACATCCACAGAAACCATAAGGCTCGTTAGGACAGGGAGCCAAGGATGGCCACCTCAACTCGCACACAGCTCCTGAACTCTGCCAATTTGTGACCATTTCCTGTTGTTTTAAACAGAGTGGAGCACCCGCCATCGGGTCGTTACATAGAGTGTTGGACCACAGAACCAGGGTTACAGCTCTACACCAGCTTCTACCTGAACGTCCCCAGTGGAAAGGGAGGAGCAGCGTACAAGCAGTTCGGTGGCTTTTGCCTGGAGGCCCAGCACTACCCTGACAGTGTGCACCAGGTGGGTCAGGTGGGGACGGGGCATGATCTAGTATTTATGCCTGCACATGTCCAGTCAATCTATATATCAAGATTGACTCCTAGCTTACATTTTGATTAGCTTACATTATGGTGTGCAATGAATAGCTAAGTTTGGGGAGGGTGCAGATATGATTACTGAACACATGCACCTGCATGCATGCTTGCACACACACACACACACACACACACACACACACACACACACACACACACACACACACACAAGTCACAGCACACATACACACATATGCACAAATGCATGCACACACGCACACATACACACACACACACACACACCACACACACACACACACAAAGACACACACACACCACACACACACACACACACACACACACACACACACACACACACACACACACACCACCACCACACACCACACCCCCCCTACATCCCCCCCAAATTCACAAAACAACACACACATCCACCACCACACAAAGAACACAAAACAACAAACACAAAACACAGACACACACACAATCACTTAACCTAACACTCTATCGGGAGGAAGCATCATACAATCTGGCTGTAAGATGATCAGTTCATAATTCAATTTTAGTAAAGCACTTGAGTTTAGGGAGTTGAAACTGTTTTGAGCCCAATATTTTTTGTAAAGTAATGGGTAAAGCAAGGAGATTGGATAATTGTGCGTCATGTGTTTCTGGACATTATTAAATGTATCCCCAGATATTGTTCGATAACATTACTTCAGTTGGATGCTCATAGCCAGCTATTTAGAGATGAAGCACTTAAAATATTCATTATTATGATATTATTTTATTCCACATGAACAGAAGACCAGTAACTGTTGGTTTAAACAATTTTTTATTAATGAAAGCACACCATAAGACAATAACACAATATTTTGGGGAGCATCAAACAAGTAAACTTAAGAGATGCTCAAAATGACAAGCATAATTATGATGTGGTGGGTAGGCTAATGCTATAACACTTGATCTTCAATGAGAGGGGGGGGGGGATGAAAGGTGGGAGTGTGGAGACAGAGAAGCCGTATAGTGTTTTGGTTACGGTTTGGTTATCAGTATCTGTTCTTCTTGGTCACAAGCAGGAACAGTGTGTTGTTTTCAAGATTTAAAATATGCCTGTGTTTGTTTTCAGCCTGCCTTTCCCAACACCATTTTGAGACCGGGAGAAACATATCGTCAGACCACCATCTATAAGTTTGGTGCTGCCTGATTCTGCAGCCTTATCACCCGCTTTGGTTTCATTTTCCTTGTCAGGGTCTGACAAGCGGGTCACTTCACAGTCCTTGTTAGGACTGCTTCATTTTCCTTGTTAGAACTGCTTGATACACCTTATTAAGACTGGGTCATTGAGATAGTTTGGCTTCTGATACTTGGTTAGGTGCTTGAGGTTGATAATGCTTAAATGCCATAGTTATTTCTGTGTGCTTGTTCTTGTATTTTTTATGTATTTTTTCTCTCTGAGGTTGATCTTCTTGTATTTTTTAATGTATTTTTTCTCTCTGAGGTTGATCTTCTTGTATTTTTTTATGTATTTTTTCTCTCTGAGGTTGATCTTCTTGTATTTTTTTATGTATTTTTTCTCTCTGAGGTTGATCCCCCAAAGGGAGGCTGGGGATGTTTGATATTCACCCCTGTCTGGGATCTCAGGGCTGTCATTTGATTCCACTTTCATGTCTCCTCCTGTTTTTCTGCCTAGTCCCCTTGCTCTTTCTGTCTCATCATTCTCCTGCTAATGGTCCATTCTCCTGACTTTTTTTCTCTCCAGAAAATACACTTTTTTGCTAAGAGGCAGGCTTTTGTAAATGGCTTTGGTTGAGCAGCTAGGAGGTAACAGTCGGTTAGTGGTATATGCAGCGTGCTGCCATGTGGTGCTGATATTTGCCATTATGCTTTTATATAATTTTTAACTTGATATTGTTTCTGTCCATTCCTTTTTTATATTTTTCTTTAATCTGGTATTGATAAATCGGGTGGAATAGTTGACGATACCAGCATGACCTACCTAGCCTTATGTGTCTTTTAACAGGGATAATATTGAAGGGATTAACTCTTCAAAAATTTGTGTTTGATGTGTGTGTATGTATGTTTTGTTTTGTTTGTGTAGGGATTTGTTTTGTGGAATGATTTGAGAAAGGGTTTATATATATATATATATATATATATATATATATATATATGAGAGGTTTTGAAGCATACATTTGCTTCTGACCGAGTTAGATTGTCCTGAGGCGACCCTGTGCATTTGCCAGGACTTTAAAATCAAATTACTAACTAACCCACTAACTGAGACTGATTATGCTTAAATGCCACATTTCTGTGTGCTTGTCTCTGGAGTTTTCTGCTCTCTTAGATTGATTACGCTTAAATGCCTCAGACCTGTTTATCAATACCATCTGGGCATTCTTTGTATTCTTAAACTTTCAGCATGTGAAGATTTAAAAACAAAATTACAATCATAAATATTTCTAGACATGTTTTGCAGTTGTTTTGTTTTCCAGTCTGGAATATGCCCAGTTCTGGATTTTTGGTGGTACTTGTGTAAGTCTCACGTCTCTGCCATAGAGTTGGTTTCTGTATTGTGCTTTGTGTAGTCTCAGCACTGAATTCTCTGGCAATTCAAAGCAAGGCTTATATTTCCACTGCAAAAGTATGAGCACCTGCCATTTTTCTTGAAGCAGTGTGGCAGTTATTTTCAGGTTATTTTCACTTCAGACAAAATGAAATGGAAAAGAACTGACGGAGAAAGTTCCAAAGCAGTGAGGAAACTAGTGTTCCTGTCAAGATACAAATCTGAGCCGGGCATAGTAGAGTCTTCTGTTTCCAAACCTTATGTATGCTGCCAGTATTGCCGCTCCCACCCTTTGTCTGTGGCTGAAAACTGGAAATGCAGAAAAATGAGTAATCAGCATTACATAGGATGTGTGCTGAACTGAACAACAAAGGACTGGAACACATTTTACATGGTGTGTTATCTTTGTAGTCTTTACAGTGATTACTAACACCAAGTTAGCTACTTACTTGCA
The DNA here is from genome assembly GCA_018857735.1 of Alviniconcha marisindica. NCBI lineage: Eukaryota > Metazoa > Mollusca > Gastropoda > Provannidae > Alviniconcha > Alviniconcha marisindica. Next base: position 318,095 of record JABMCL010003051.1, on the reverse strand, counting down.
AGGCTTGATTTTTAATTTCATGTTGCTTGATGCATAACCAAATGAATGTTTGTTATAGTTTTTACAGAATCTGCCTCATGGGTACAGTTGATGAAACATATTTGGCATCCAAAGTGTTTATAGTGAGGATGATTCAGGCGCCATACGCTCCCCGAGCTTTATGTCTTTTGATATAAGGCTTCTTAAGGGAAAAGTCAACTCATCCAGAAGTGATTTCTATAGGTTGTGTCTGTGTGTGCTGTCTGTGTGCACATTTGTTTGTGTGTGGGGGGGGTGGGGGGGGGAGATACTCTGTGCCTCTCGTTGTATGTGTGTGTGTGTGTTGTGCTGCTCTGCAGTATATTCAAGGCCAGATCTCTTATTGTATTCTTTCTTGTGGAGCTGGGCATCCTGAGAGCAAAATTATAGGGAATCCTAACAGAAATGTATTACAGGTTCTGTTCATTAAAATGATTTTTTTTTTAAATGGACGCACAGCAGTTTTTCCATTCTGGTCCTGTTTGTTAAAAACTGACATTTTAAAGTCGAAAAACACAACTGTGAGTGCCGCTATTTTGTGCCCAACAGTCTGTATCAGTGACATCATCACGAAGAAGGCCAGGATATGTGGCAAAAGTATAAAATACATCGCGAGCATACTTTTTTTGCATTCTTCATTGCTAAAGAGCGAACCAGTATGACTGCACCCTGAGGAGACGAGACTGAAGGCACAAAAACTACTTCTTTCATACAGATATTTACCGAACTATCAAATGAAGGCTCCAGATGAAAACAATTATTTGCACATTTTCTGTTTTCAGGCCAATGTGCATCTTTGCTTTCATTTTCCCTTACGCTGATCTCTGCTGAATCATTTTCCTTTAATGTTAATAAAGTGACTGAATTCAAGTCAATATTACTTGTGCACTACAGTCATGGTCACCCATTTTATAACAAAGTGTGTATTAATTGAGTGTGTAGGTATGTCAGATTATGTACTTACTCTGTGTGTAAGTACATTAATGTAATTTTCTGCCTTTAGTGTGTCTCAGGATCAACGGTTTTGTTTTTACATTTACCTTTAAAATGTTATGGTTTTGTTTCTGAGGTGTTGTTCATCTTACAAATCATGTGCAGTTCCATTCAGTTCTTCAGAATGTGATTTTTCAGGACTGTTACCGGTATTGTTAATCGGTTTCTCTGTGCGAGCTTGGTACTTGCGGTTGTTTTCTCAGGAATTAAGGTAATGTTTTTTTTACAGTGGACGTATTTTGTCCCAGATCATACATTCAAGACATTTTTTGTTTGGTCCTCTGCTGTTGAAATAACTATAATGTGGGGGTGTTTTTATTCATTGTTTCAGCTTTGACACTGTGTGTCCATTAATACACCCCTTCAGTCCTCTTTTACACTCAGTACCTTCTATTGGTTATAATGACAATTTTTGGTGGCACCCATTCTTGTTAGAACCCAGGGCACTTACAAAGGCCTACAGATGTGTGCATTCATCAAACACACACACACACACAAAACTTACAAGTAATAATTATTCCATTTGTCAGAGGTAGCTCAGTGTGTGTACAGTTTTTGGAGCTTCTCGCTGTACAGTCAATTTTTATCTATTTTTTTGCTTGTTCGTTGTTGTTGTCACCCATCCCCTGGTTTCTGGGTTACAGGAACAGCCCCAAATTTATACGCACAGGGAGGGCAGTGAGAAGTATGGGGGCGTCAATGAAATTTTAGACCACTGTAACTCACATCTGGTTTGGAACAATGGAACAAGGCCCAGAGCGCCAGGTCAGGGTTGCAGTAGGCGACTCGGGCCTTCGTTGCTGTGTTCCCATCATGTCTTTCAATCATGAATTACTCCCTTGTTTTGTCACTTCTGGTTTGTTAGAACTATCATGGTCATATATCAAAGAGTGGGGCATGACATACCTGCTTATTTGGCCCTTGCTTGGGTAATATACTTTAATTCTTTCCTGTCTCAGTCTTCAGCAACGAACTAAGTGATGCTCTTTATCACAGATGGTTATGTTACAGACTCCATGATATTATACTACATACTCCACAAATGTTTTGTCCACTGAATATTAAGTATTTTAATATTGAATATCTAAGCGTATTTTAAGTGTGTATCAGGATGATGACTGTGGAAGAAATTGATATTGAATTCATGATTTAAAAAAAAAAAGTGGATTCACATACAAATATATACAATGTACAAGTGTGTTGCTTTTTTTGTGAAAGATTAAAATCATGATTTTTGACCAGTATTTTGTGCTGTTTTTGAAATGTTTCAGCTGTGTAAACCTCTCAGCCCCTACCCCTACCACTTTCACCCAGTTGAAATAATGATCATGCAAGTCTGTGTAACGACCAGTGTTAGCTGTCAATCATCATTGGGACAAAAACAACAGCTCAACACTGGGGTCTTCTGTTCTGCTATCCAAATGAGCTCTTTCAAACTTTTGTGTGCCGATACTCTCTAACGAGTTTTTTCCCCATTGAGGCCAACTTTAATGCGTGACCATGACTTTTTTCATTGTCACTGCGACATTGGGAAAGTCCAAGTGAAAGTTGTATGTTATCACTAACAGTGGAATCTGATCAGTCTGAGTCAGACTTTGTTGGCTGCTGTCTTAAACGGCCATGGTTTGCATTCCTTTTCTTGGTTCTTCTTTCCGACCCCTCAAGTGGAAACTCCGGTCCTCTGCACGAAGACACACTCCGAGCATCGCTTTCCGGCACCTTCCTCCTTGAAGGAAGGCTGTCGTAAACCGGCGCTTGGAGTTTGACACGAAGACTGCTGTGATTTATTTATTTTTAAATAAAAGAAATTAAAAAAATTAAGTTAAAAAGAGAGAGAAGCCGCTGGATTCAGACGTAAAGACGCAACAACAAAAAACAAGAAAAACCAACTTTCCAAGCATAACAAGGCTAAAAACAGATAATTATAGTCCCGGGCCTACGACCTTTAGTCCAACGAAATCGCTAGCCTAAATATCGGCTGTTTAGGCCCGAGGTTCGGCCGGGACTTTGGTGTAGTCCCAGTCCATGGTTACCATTTATGGGGCCATTGTCAATAGCCTTGAGATTTAGGCCGGCCTACCGCTTTAGGCCCGATTCATAGTTAAGGCCCCTGTGCATAGCAGGTGGTTCAGATTATTGAAAGACTTCATTCCCCGCCACCGGCCAGAGCTGACGCCTGAAGCACACTCCGAGCATCGCTTTCCGGCACCTTCCTCCAAACTCTGCCAGATTTAGTTACGCCACTGAAGGGGCACTCTTTTTCTCCGCGCAGCTGTCCACCGACGCGGTCAGCGCCCTCCGAAAGGTTTGGGTACTGATATGACAGTGGAATCAGCCTAGTGCCCAAGCACGCACGTAAACATGAGACGCATCCACCCCGGGTAAACAAAAGTTCCGTCTCGATTCAAACGATTTTGCTTTCATTTGAGCTGGCGTAAGCAGCATAGTTATAAAACAAACGTCTGGTATAATTTGAATTGTTTGTAACAAACTTACTACTGTTTGAGCACCAACAAAAAACTGCTCGTTAGCTGACAGTTTTCTGGACCCTATGGCGTAACTAAATACGGCAGTGGTTGAAGGAAGGATGTCGTAAACCAGTGCTTGGAGTTTGCGCCAGAAGCTGTCGTGTCAGTGGTGGGCATGCCTGCAGCAGATGCTGTGTGACAGACTCCAGACAAAGGTTTACGACATCCTTCCTCCTTAGAAATATGTGCAGCTTTTGTGCTCCTCCATTACAGTTTGTCCCTAATATGTCAGCCCGACATCCGAGGGCATGAAGTCCCACATCATCATCATTTGTGCTCCATGTGCCGAAGTATTGCGGCCATAGTTCAGGAGCTGTGTGAGAGTCGAGGTGGCCGTCCTGGGCTGTCTGTCCAAACGAGCCTTCTGGTTTCCGTGGACGTAAAGCAGTATTGAACTATGCTTCGGCAATGGTCTCAGCTTGTCCCTAATATGTCAACCGACATCCGAGGACATTAAGCAACACTGCCTACCTATTGCGGTGCATCTCACTACAAAAAATAAAAAAATTAAGGCGCGATGCCAGACGTGTTAAAAGCCCTTGGAGCTGACCCGAGCAACATTAAAAAGAACAGCTGAGCAAAGAGCAATGACCACTGCACTGCAACAGAGATCATGTCCAAGGGCTTTGCATACCTGCTGTAACTCACAGCCGGCCTAAGCATTGGCGTGAATGGTTTTGTAAGCCAAAAATCCTCGGGCGTTTCTGACCACGACGTTAATGGCAGTTACTGGTTTTCCTGTCAGTAATGATCACGACCTGCTGTACGTACTTTTTGTCGCTCGAGGGCTTGTTGGATTGCCGGTAATCCCGTACTAATTCTCAGCTGTAAGTACTGAGATGTTAAGCCTTAATTGCCCTCAAGATTAGTTGTCCAGCATGTGCGTGCGCGGCAAAACAGGACGGGCGGCTAGACCACCACAAACTGAGGAAATTTGAAGCCAGTTTTAATATCGTTGTGAAGATGAGTTCTGGACTTGGTCTAGAGACCATAGATTGAAGAACTCGGGTTCCCATTTGGTTTGATTTGAGTGGCGAAATTTTAGTACCAAAGGTTGTTGTTTTTGGTGCTTTCTTTTTTAAATATTATTTTGCGTGGATTGTGTGTGTGTGTGTGTGTGTGTGTGTGTGTGTGTGTGTGTGTGTGTGTGTGTGTTTCTCTACTTTTTCTGAACATAGCCAAAACATAATTATAGACTTTCCCTCTTTCCTGCCACAATCTTCTACAATGCAAACTACATAATTATGTAAGATTTTTCTGTGGAGTACAATTAAATAAACTTCACCGAGGAGGTTAGATTTAGGCGGTCAAGTTCTGTGAAGGCCCAACTGCCGGATGGGAAATCGACCGACACCAGTACTTCGGCGGTTATAAAAGCATGGAAGGTCTTTGTGTCACCCGCATAGTTCAGGAGCTGTGTGAGAGTCGAGGTGGCCGTCCTGGGCTGTCCGTCCTAACGAGCCTTCTGGTTTCCGTGGACGTAAAGCTATATTGAACCATGCTTCGGCATTGGTCTCAGCTTGTCCCTAATATGTCAACTGACATCTGAGGACATTAAGCAACACTACCTACCTACCTGTGTCACCCGTGAGCCGGTTTGGCCTAGTGGTAAGGCGTTAGGCTGGTAAGCGGAAGGACCTCGCTTCGATACCGCTTCGGCTCTCCTTTCTCTTCAAAAAGGTTGTGGTTTGTGGGACTGTCTTGTGACTTTGTCCATCACTTCCTACTGAAACATTAAAATGGCTCTCATCGCTGCCCATCTTAATGTAGGAGTCATTCTGATGGTGGCAGTGTAGCGATAGGTATATAATCTCCCTCTCCCCCACCTCCATACCCCCTTCCCCCCTTCTCCCCGTCCCTAATAAGCCGTACGGTTTCTGTGGACGTTAAGCACCATGTTTACTTGTGTCACCTCATAGTTCAGGAGCTGTGTGAGAGTCGAGGTGGCCGTCCTGAGCTGTCCGTCCTAACGAGCCTTCTGGTTTCCGTGGACGTAAAGAATTATTGAACCGTGCTTCGGCATTGGTCACAACTTGTCCCTAATATGTCAACTGACATCTGAGGACATTAAGCATCACTTCATCATCATCATGTGTCACCTCCCTGAGCCGGTTTGGCCTAGCTGTAAGGAGTTAGGCTGCTAAGCAGAAGGACCTCGGTTCGAATCTGCTTCGGCTCTCCTTTCTCTTCAAAAGTTGTGGTCTGAGGACACTGTCTTGTGACTTTGTCCCTCACAATTATGAAACATTAAAATGGCTCTCATCGCTGCCCACATTAATGCAGAAGTCATTCTTCTTGAAGCTCTTCTCGTATCTACCTCCAGCTCTGACAAAGACCTACCTACATCCATACAAATGGGTTCTAGTGTCGTGCCATTTGTGAAAAGTGTTAGAAACCTTGGTGTTATTCTTGACAGGAGATTGTCCATGAAAGAACACATAAACAAAGTGTGCCAGATGGCCTACTGGGAGCTTCGGAGGATTTCCTCAATCAGACAGTACTTGACAGAGGACGCAGCCAAAACCCTAGTAGTATCCCTCGTCCTGTCTCGCTTAGACTACGGTAACTGTCTCCTTGCGGGCGTCCCTGAATGTCTTCTACATAAACTCCAAAAAATCCAAAACGCATCTGCCAGATTAATCCTTAAGTCTTCCCGACAAGAACACACTAAACCACTCCTCAAATCACTACATTGGTTACCAATCTCTGACCGTATAACAGACAAACTGTCCTGCATGTGTTACAACTGTGTCACTGCCTCCACCCCTCAATACCTCGCTGACCTTTTACAAATCTACACGCCATCCCGTACTTTATGGTCTACCACAGACACACGTAAACTGAAGATCCCTCTGTTCAAAAAGAAATACTCGGGCCAGAGATCTTTCTCCTATCAGGGTCCCGTAACCTGGAATAATCTGCCTTTCTCCATCCGCCACACACAAACATACTCCTCATTTAAGTCACAGTTGAAAACCCACTTGTTTTCCCAAACCTTCCAATAGAACCCAGTTTTTGATGCTCTTTGTATTTGATTTCCAATCATGAGATGTTTCCATGGTCCATGTATAGCTGCATTGCATGTCTAGGTTGCACCGATTGTTCCAGGATGTGTGCATGTTTGCCTGCGCTTTGCTGTTGACGTTGGATCGTCTGGTGTATGCATGTTTCATGTATTGATTTTGATTTCCATTTTTGTTTTGAATTGTGAAGTGCTTTGAGCCAGTCAAGTTGGATTAGGCGCTATATAAGAAATACGTATTATTATTATTATTATTATTATTATTCTGGTGGTGACAGTGTAGCGATAGGTATATAATATCTCTCTTCCTCCACCTCCATACCCCCTCCTCCCCCCTTCCTCCCCGTCCCTAATAAGCCTTATGGTTTCTGTGGACGTTAAGCACCATGTTTACTTTAGTGTCACCTCAGAGCTCAGGAGCTATGTGAAAGTCGAGGTGGTCATCCCTAATAGTCCTTAAAGTCTCTGTGGACGTAGAGCAACATTTGAGGAGGACTTAGTACGACAGAGCTCAGGAGCTGTGTGAAATTCGAAGTGGCCGTCCCGGGCTCTACTCTTTAATAGTCCTTAAAGTCTCTGTGGACATAAAGCAACATTTGAGGAGGAGCTGTGTGAAATTCGAGGTGGGCTCCCCGGGCTCCCCGTCCCTAAATAGTCCTTAATATGGTCTCTGTGGACATAAAACAACATTTGAGGAGGACTTAGTACGACAGAGCTCAGGAGCTGTGTGAAAGTCGAGGTGGCCGTCCCGGGCTCCACTCTTTAATAGTCCTTAAAGTCTCTGTGGACATAAAGCAACATTTGAGGAGGAGCTGTGTGAAATTCGAGGTGGGCTCCCCGGGCTCCCCGTCCCTAAATAGTCCTTAATATGGTCTCTGTGGACATAAAACAACATTGAGGAGGACTTAGTACGACAGAGCTCAGAAGCTGTGTGAAAGTCGAGGTGGCCGTCCCGGGCTCCCCGTCCCTAATAGTCTTTAAAGTCTCTGTGGACGTAAAGCAACATTTGAGGAAGATGAAGAAGAAGAATGTGCGACCTCAGTGGAGTGACCCGGTTTGGCCCAGCGGTAAGGCGTTAGGCCCATAAGCAGCTAGTCGACGCCGGTTTGATTCCGCTTCGATGATGATGTGGGGCTTCATGTCTTCGGATGTCGGGTTGACACATTAGAGACAAACTGTAAGAATCCGTTCGGCTGTCCTTTCTCTTTAAAAGCTGTGATTGTTGGTTCAAACAAAATGTATTCATTCATCGTAATCATAAGTTTAACAAATAAGTACAGGAAACACAAAAGCAGTTTGCTTATTTGAATGCTACCCATAGACAAAATGATAATTACACAGACATTTACGATGGCAAGATGGCAGATTGTTGTCAAAAAGTCAGAGGCAACAAAACAAACCAAAGACCAAAACAACAACAAAAACAAACTAAAGATGGCAGATTGTTGTCAAAAAGTCAGAGGCAACAAAACAAACCAAAGACCAAAACAAAAACAAAAACAAACTAACAACTGTTGTTGTCACTTTGTACCTCCACAATGAATTCAAAAACATTAAACTGGTTCACAGCGCTGCTTTTCCTAATGCAGGAGTCATTCTGGTGGTGACAATGGAGTGCAGTGCCAAACTCCAAACACTGGTTTACGACTTCCTTCCTTCAACCACTGCCGTATTTAGTTACGCCATAGGGTCCAGAAAACTGTCAGCTAACGAGCGGTTTTTTGTTGGTAGTAAGTTTGTTACAAACAACTCAGATTATATCAGACGTTTGTTTTATAACTGACCATGTTGCTTACGCCAGTTCAAATAAAACCCAAATCGTTTGAATCGAGACGGAACTCTTTGTTTTTTTACCCGGGGTGGTTGCGCCTCCTGTTACGGGCGTGCCTGGGCGCCTGGTTGCTTCCACAGTCTTATCTGTACCCAAATCTTTCGGAGGGCAATGACCGCGTCGGTGGACAGCTGCGCGGAGATAAAGAGTGCCCCTTCAGTGGCGTAATCAAATCGGACAGAGTTTGGAGGAATGTGCCGGAAAGCGATGCTCGGAGTGTGGTGCAGTGCATGTTAGGTATAGTTCCCCATTCCCTTAAAGGGGCCTCGGTCCCCGCCACTACCTCTCCGGAACAGTGTGCAGTGCATGTTAGGTATAGTTCCCCATTCCCTTAAAGGGGCCTCGGTCCCCGCCAATACCTCTCCGGAGACTTTTTCGTTTGGCGACCTCTGCGTGTGGCGGAAACCGAATATTCCACACTGTAGGCATGCGTGGGTTGTCTCGGGGACAACTCGGCGTGAATTAACCCTTTCACTGCCATGATGTCACTTCAAAACGACCAATCAAAGTGCGAAATATGAAATCCTTAAACCTTTTTGTTTTCTTTTTCGCATTAGCACGTGAAAGGATTTTCATCAAAACGCAGAGTATTGAAAGTAGATTGTTACTGCGCAAGGGAACATACTGTTTGCAGGCGTGTGTGTGTGTGTGTGTGTGTGTGTGTGTGTGTGTGTGTGTGTGTGTGTGTGTGTGTGTGTGTGTGTGTGTGTGTGTGTGTGTGTGTGTGTGTGTGTGTGTGTGTGTGTGTGTGTGTGTGTGTGTGTGTGTGTGTGTGTGTGTGTGTGCGCGCGCGCGCGCGCGTTTATATGTATACGTGCTGGAAGTGACGAGAGAAAAACGTTCAATGAGCCGTTGCCGCGTATTTTGCTCATATAATTAAGGTGGGTTTTATGGTTCACTTAAGTCTACACTTTCGTTGACCCTCTTGTTTTGTACTGGGCGCTTCGGGCTCAAGTTGGGTGTAAGCGCTTCATAAATACTCTTTCGCGTTACGTTGCATTACACTGGTGCCAGCGGGTCTGGCATTCAGTAACAAAGTCTGCCATTTAGTGACACTGACGGAGGACAACCGCCCACCAGCAACTTCGGATCATAACCAAGGTCCACGGGCGACTGAGCTTGGCAGCAGACCAAACATATGGTGCACTGCCTAGGGTCAGAAATGACGTAAGAACAAAGAAAAGACAGAAGAACTGCAGCGATCAGCCCATGGGACTATTCCTAGTTAATCCACTCATTTTCGTGCCTCAGTTTACAGCATGTATGCGTTTGGCAACACGGTCCAGTCTGCTCTCAAGCCCCGGGTTGCCCAAAGTGATCAGCTGCTTAAAAGACACCAAAAAAACACAAAAGCAACCAACACATGAACGCACGCACGCACGCACGCACGCACGCACGCACGCACGCACGCACGCACGCACGCACGCACGCACGCACGCACGCACGCACGCACGCACGCACACACACACACACACACACACACACACACACACACACACACACACAAGCCGCGCGTGAAAGTCAAAAACTATAGAGGTCGGAGAAGAAAAAGAAAAAAAGAAAGAGAGAGAGAGAGACAAAATCTTCCAACCGTCTCGTCTTTCTGTTATTGAAACATTTGTAAGTCGCAATTTTTTTTAACTTTTGCAAGGAACTCTGCAATCTTACGATCAAATTCAGATTCGTGGCTGGTCTGTTAACATTTGGCCTGGAGAGAAACTGCGCGTCAAGGGTCAATGCCTCTCAATGGGCTCTCATTAAAACCGCCGGATTAGGCGAGGACTAAGAGCAAGCAGTCGCAGAGCTTAGCTGCTTAGGATCGCCAGGCGGACAGCGTGAGCTGCACTCAGCTAGTGACTGTATCACAGTCAGCAGAACTGCTGGATGGACACGATGCGCTCCGCTCGGTCTCGCCCTACGACGTCCAGGTGACAGTCTCCCTCAGAACAATGGTAACGTAGGGAGTCGCGTCTAAATCCATTGGTGCTGTATACATATATACATAAGCCTGCTGTGGACATGCAGACTGCGTTGAGTCCCGTTTTGGAAATGTGTCGGAGATGCAGTTGACGTGTTTGTTTGTCAAAGTGTCGGACTGAACATTGTCAACGGCTGTTGGATGTCCCAAGTTGTTGGCTATCACTCGCGACCTCTCGGCCACGTACCTGCACCCGTAGGTTCAAGCCTTACGCGGCATTAATTTGTATTTGCTGTCGTGGTGCCCTGTTTTGGTGACCGTAGTCGTTTGTTTGTGGTGCTGGTTAAACATTTTCAGACCAAAAACCTTTGCTTGGTGAATATTCTCAGACCATAACCCTGTACCTGTAGTATCAGACCATATCCCTGTACCTGTAGTATCACGAGATATTCGCAGATCCACAACCTTTCACTGCATATTATCAGTGATATATGTTATGGAACTTCAAGGTGCAATACTTGTTAGGTATCGGCACGAAATCTACTAAACATTAACCGCAGCACCGGCCAAAAATTTGGGCAGGAAGACTTTCACCTGCAGCTAGTATCCGGTACTTTCATATGATAAACTGTCATCTGTGTTCTGAGGAGGTATTGGCAGACAGTTGGACTTGCAGAGTTTTCGTACAGTGCCAGTTAGGTATTCGCAGAACATAGTTATCATCTGTCTGCAGCCAAGTCATAAACCAAATAAGATCTCGCGAAAACCTGGATCAGGGCCGTTAATTTGCTTTCTTCAGCTCTGGCCAATAAATAAAACGCACCATGGCAGAGGCAGAAGAACTCGCGAAGATGGTGGACATCGGAGAACTGTCACGTGACTTCGGCCTTGACATCACAGTCTCTGACGGCGGTTTGGTGACGTCAGCGCTGAACCAACGTCAGTACCGAGCAGAGTGTGGCAAGCTGTACCAGCAGTTCATGCTGTCCATGGCAGACTACATTTTTGAAGAGACGCAGCTGAAGAAACGATTTCAGGTAGGTTATGGGTTTTCAGCCAGACAGTGTCTTCTCCACAGTATCAACACAAAAGGGAGTTAATTAGCGCTCGAAATACGTAACAATAGTTTATGCTGTAGCCTAGTGAAATCACAATCGCCGACAGCTAACTTTTGGACCATACTTATCAGTGTGATGGCCTGCAGAGCTTTTGTTGTTATCAGTAACAAGGCACTGGATGTGTTCATTGTTGTCAGTGTGTGTGTGAAGGGGGTGGGAGAGGGGTGCGTGTGTGTGTGTATGTGCGTGTGTGTGTGTGTGTGTGTGTATGTGCGTGTGTGTGTGTGTGTGTATGTGCGTGTGTATGTGCGTGCGTGCGTGCGTGTGCGTGCGTGCGTGCGTGCGTGCGTGTGTGTGTGTGTGTGTGTGTGCGTGCGTGTGTGTCTGTGTCTGTGTCTGTGTCTGTGTGTGCTCTTGTGTTTCGTTTGCTCCTCGGGACTTTGTTTTGTTGGTCCATGGGAACTTCCAAGTTCCAAGTTTTGATCCTCCAAATAGTCAACGTGCTCCAAGACTCAAGCGATGTTTTACGAAACAAAACCTGTCACGGTCTTATAACCTCGCCCGTTTACGTTACCTGTATCAGCCTTCACTAGTCTTGGCCGAGAGGTGCTGACAGCAGATCTATATGGCGTACTTTTCGCGGAAAAGCATAGCCCAGCATCGAGCACCTCAACATTATTACGCCGGCTGCACCACGTTGCCGTGGATTCGAAAGCAATCTGTAAATGAATCTAAGTAAGCTTCAGCATGGGTTTTGAAATTGTCAACACTCTTAGTCTTACCTTGGGGTGTATCTACTTTTTCTGAGGTCTTTACGTCGAAATAAGTAATATTATATACACCTGCATATTGCATAGACCCAGACTGGGACTGGATGTTAACTAACTCTGTTGATCTCAATCTTTGCAATGTGTGTATAGATTAGTACCGATTCTGACACGTATTGTCCCCCCCCCCCCCCACCCCCTGCCTCTGGTGGAGTTTATGTAGGCCTACCTTGTATTTACACGCATGCCAGGTGAAACTTAAAGCAGGCAACTCAGGTCTTTGTTGTTTGTGTAACGTCTTTCGAGAGCTAATGAACTCCTTTGTGTGCTGATTATGTTGTTTTGTTTTGTTTTCTTATTTATATTTTTTATTTCTTCCATAATGCTTCATTTATCCTATGTTAAAAATTTAGGTCGCCTTACCGGGTTAAGACTTCAGTAGCCGCAAGAGCAGCGCTACCCATTCCTACCAGTGTGTGCAGGGTTTTCGTGTGCCCTAACAATGGTATGGTTGCCAGTGTTCTGGATTTTTATCGTGCACACAAATGTTGACGCTTGCGATTGCATACGTGGACTGCACAAGCACGGTAAGAGAGTCAGCACTGAAAACTGACACTGGGAGAAAAAAAAGAAACACGGTAAGAGAGTCAGCACTGAAAACTGACAATGGGAGAGAGAAAAAGAAACACGGCAAGAGAGTCAGCACTGAAAACTGACACTGGGAGAAAAAAAAGAAACACGGTAAGAGAGTCAGCACTGAAAACTGACAATGGGAGGGGGAAAAAAGAAACACGGTAAGAGAGTCAGCACTGAAAAATGACACTGGGAGAGAAAAAGAGAAACACGGTAAGAGAGTCAGCAATGAAAACTGACACTGGGAGAGAAAAAAAGAAACACGGTAAGAGAGTCAGCACTGAAAACTGACACTGGGAGAGAGAAAAAGAAACACGGTAAGAGAGTCAGCACTGAAAACTGACACTGGGAGAAGAAAAAAAGAAACACTGTAAGAGAGTCAGCACTGAAAACTGACACTGGGAGAAGAAAAAAAGAAACACTGTAAGAGAGTCAGCACTGAAAACTGACACTGGGATGAAAAAGAAAGAAACACGGTAAGAGAGTCAGCACTGAAAACTGACACTGGGAGAAAAAAAGAAAAAAAGTCTTGCTGCACCGGGGAATCGAACCCGTCCAGAATTGCGCCTGGCTTTCCAGTCCGACACTCTACCAACTGAGCTCTCCTGACCCTCTCAATTAGCGCTGCGCTGTGACTGCTAGCTTTCGTTTCTGAAAGCACTGACCTTGAAATTTCCTCAAGAAACGATGAAGCATATTTCAGCGTAATATTTACAAACAATTAATGAACAAATACACAACAATTCGAGGCCAAGACGCAAACAGCCTCTGTCTCTGCCTGTCTGTCTGTCCCTGTCCCTGTCTGTCTGTCTGTCTGTCTGTCTGTCTGTCTGTGTCTGTGTCTCTCTGTCTCTCTCTCTCTCTCTACACACACACACACACACACACACACACACACACACACACACACACACACACACACACACGCGCGCGCGCGCGCGCGCACACACACACTGAGATTTCAGTTGACTGCATAATCAAGCACACTTACCTGCATACAAAGCCGATCAGACAAGAGAAGTCTTTGTCCAGCTCTACAGCGCTGAGTTGAGCTGGATGTTCTGGCTACCGACTTTCGCGGAGAGAAGCTCTTCACGGTTTCTAAGTGGAGTGTGTAACAATTGGATCAATTATGGTAATTTCAGCTAGGTCGGCAAATGCCCTCGAGTACTAGCCTACCAGCACTACTTCGGCGTTAGACAAAGTTATACCTTATATCAATTGACCGCTTTGACGTTGCATAGGGTCCTGTAAGTAATCTCTGAATGACTGTAGCCTACAGTGCTCCCTTGCAGTTCTTGTGCATGAACAGTTTGTAGGCTGACACACCAGGACTGAAGCGGACAGGCAATGCTGGAAGTATACGGACGCATTCAACGAAAACTACACTTACGTATCCAGCATAATACTGTATTTAAAAGCCGTAACGAAAAAAGTTATTTTATCAGCGTAAAGTACAAGTATCTCGCATGTGGTATGTACAACTGTGACGAAGTGTGTGCAACGTGAACTACAAGTATTTTACATACGTACAGTGCCTGAAACTGTTAAAAGAAAAGTATGTAGCTCGCGAAGCTCGATCTGCGGGACACAACACAGCCTCTGTCTTCTGATCGGAAAAACTGGACGCTGTGAAACAGGATCCTCAGATTATCTGCGCGTCAACAGCACCAATGGTGAGTCGGTCTGCTCGTCACATGTGATGAGGGCTGTGAGGTAAAATCTGATGAAGATGGGAATCACAACCTTCGAGCCAAATTCCAAGCATTCCAAGCATAATAGGTTTCTGAAAACTGTCAGCTAACTAGCACGTTTTTCCTAGAAGTACTAGCAGAAGTGGGCGACTCAGGTCTTTGTTGTACTTGTGATACGTATTTCGATCGCTAATCAGCTTGCCTGTGTGTTGACTCTTTTCCTTGGTTCTCAAATGGCTGTAAGTTTGTAATAGACAACTCAAATTATACCAGGCGTTTTTGTTGTAGTTGTTGTTGTTTATAACCGCTCACATTGCTTATGCTGGCACAAAGAAAACGAAAATCGTTTGAATCGAGCCGGAACTATTGTTTCAATTAACCTGGGGCGGATGGGCCTCTTTTTTACGTGAGTGCTTCGACGCTATTTTACTTCCAAAGTCTCTTTACGTCCAAATCTTTCGGAGGGCGCTGACAGCGTCGGTTGACAGATGTCCGGAGATAAAGAGAGCCCCTTCAGAGAGCCCCTTCAATGGCGTAACCAATTATGGCAGAGTTTGGAGGAAGAGTCCCGGAAAGTGAGGCTTAGAGTGTGCCGTCAAGCATCATGAACTGAGTAAATCCATCGCTTCGTGGGCTTCTGCTGAACAAATTCATAGCTTCATGTTAAGCAGTCAGGATTAATAATGAATAACTCAGCTAGGCCTTGTTCTTGGTGTATCTTTGCCATGAATAATTATGGCTTGGCAGGTTCATGCGGAGCATTTTCTCAGCGCTTGAGTTAAAGGCTGTAGGCCTAACTGATAGCACGTGTCCTACATGTATACGCACATGCTCGTATCTGTATATTATTTCCTGAGGAAATAATTAAGTCGAAGTATATTCGCAGGTTTCTGTTTTTGTTTTTGTTTTGTTTGTTGTATTTTTGTGACCCCTCCCTCTCTCTCTCTCTCTCTTTCTCTTTCTCTCTTCCCTTTTGTATGTTTTACATCCATGTATTATACTTTGATATGCGTTCTCTGATTAGCTTGTATATATGTCAACGACAAGGTAGTTAACAAACGCTCGAAAGACATCACACGAACGCAACAACAAAGACCTGAGTCGCATACGGCCTATGGCAATCGAGTAAAAGG
>JABMCL010003051.1:295000-297500 GCA_018857735.1 Alviniconcha marisindica | reverse complement strand
CGACGACGAAATTGACGAGACGGTAATGATATTTTGACACGACGGATGGCAAAACCGGTTGTGGATGACGCCACGACGAAGATGATGATGATGCGTCTGCTGTACAGCACCACGGAGCTAGGATGAGAAGAAAATGTCGACAACGCTTTGGAGGTGTGATGATGGTGATTCCCGCGATTTCGGTAGTGATGATGATATAAAACCCCCCCGGGGGGTTGGGGGGGCTTCAAAATTTTGAAATGAAAAGGGAAAAAAAAAAAATTTTTTTAAAGAAAAAGAAATGAAAAAAAAAAATTTTAACCAACCAATTTTAAAAGATAATTTCCTTGTTGGGGCTGTGGCGTGGGGGTTTTTAAAAGAGAAAATTGAGAGGATATGAGAGAGTGTATGTTAAACCCAAAACCTTTGGGAAAAATTGTTGGGCCCCAACGCGATAAAAATAAAACGGGGACGATGCGCCCACGACAGGAAAAAGGAAAAAGGGGCGGGACAGAAAGGGTGGATGGGAAAAAAATTTTTACAACGCATTGGGGGGGTGGATGGGGGGGGGGTGGGGTGTGTATAAAATTTTAAATTTGGGGGGGGGGGTTTTGGGGGGGGGGGGGGTTTTTTTTTGAAACCCTTATTGGGGTTTTTGTTTTTGGGGGGGTTTTGGGGGGTTTTTGGTTTTTGGGGTTTGGGGTTGGTTTGTTTCCCACCCTTTGGGGTTTTTTTTTGTGTTTGTGTGTTTTTGTTTTTTTAATTTTCATCTTTTTCATTTTTTAAGTTTTTTAATGTGTTTTTAATGCGGGGGGTCAAAAGGGATGTTTTGCCAATAAATGTTTTGACCTTGTTTTTAGAACGCTAGCAGTCATTCTTTTTCCCAGATTTTTTTTTATTGTATTTTTTTATCCTCCACCTTTTGTTTTTGCGCTGGCAGACCAACAACCTGGTGGCCATACAGAAGGCGCTGCTGGGCCAAGAGAGCAAGCGGATGACGGTGGGCGAGGTGATGGCCAAGTCACGCGACAGACGCGCCAGGCTCTTCCGCGTGCAGATGTCCACGGGCCGGCTGGACGACTGGGACGTGCCCGGAGAGGAGAGAGGCCGCCCGCTGACCAGAACCGCTTCGGCCGGCGGTCGGAGTCTCGAGCGAGGCGGCCCTTCACGCCTGGGCATGGCCTACCCTGCCAGAGAGGTCGTCGACGTCAACGTCAACGCCCACCAGCGGGTGGACTCTCCGTCGGGGTTCATGGGCTCGGGCCACAACGCCTCGTCCAGAGCCAAGACCGCGCCGCCCGTCCGACCTCAGGGTCGCTCCACGACGACCACCCCGACTCCGGCCACGGCCCCGGCCCCGAGGGGTGATTCCCGTCTCGGGGTGCCCCGGGGATACCCGGGGGCTGGGGATCGCTCGCCTTCGCCTAACCCTCGCTCGGGACCGGCCAGGAGAGAGCCGACTCCGACTCCCCACCCCAAGCTGTCCGTGGTGCAGCTGGAATTGCAAGACGCTGCCAAAGCTGTGAGTCCTCAGCCTCCCCCTCCTCCCACCCCTGTCCAGCGCTCCCAGCCCTCTCCGGCCAGCGCCGGCGTCCACCGCCAGTCGCCGAGCAATTCGCGTGCCGTGTTTCCCGTCAGCTCCAAAAGCCTGGCGAGCCACGGAAAGGTTCGGCCTTACTCGGTAACGTTCGGGAAAGCGAGACGGAAACCGTCGGCCAGTGACGTTGCGGAACAAGAGTGCTCGGTGCATATAAAGCATATTCATACGCTGAGGGACTCGGCGGCCGTGGTGCGGCGCTGGAAAGAGCTAGATCGCGACAGAGAGGAAAAACTGAACAAGTGGCGCATGCGCATGTCTTTTGCGGCCACTCGCCGAGGGAATCTCGGGAAGATGCTATCCAAAGTATAGTGGCCATTCTTCACGGACTGACCTTGTCCAGAATTCTGTGGCACAACAGTTGGATATAAAGAAGAGTACTCTATATCCCCAGGAAAAGAAAAAAGATCAACTGGCTGTGTCTGCTTGAAATACAAAGACTCTGGCGGCTGCATCCGTTACAAACACGGGATTATTTGGCCATTTGTTGAAAATATTTGGGTTAATGCCACACTCTGACACTGGATTTTCCCCTCTCCAGTTCAGAGCTAGTGAACACAAAACACACAAAGACACTGGCTGTCGATGAGGGTTAGCGCGCTGCACTGGTAATTCAGATGATGTAGTTTGCATGGGTTCCACTCCAGCGAGACAAGATCAACAGACCGGCATTAACTTTCTTTAAAGTTGTTCTGAGGCAACATTTGTGCAGACTCGTTGGTATCTGTCTTGCCTTCGTGTCTCAAATATGTCTTGCGCTAAGATCGTAGCGCGGGTTAAAGATTCCACGTCCACCCTTCGATAACAGACGGTTTAACGGCTTGCGGGATACTGAATGCAAAGTACGACAGGTGTAGCTCTAGAGTGTTACGCACTGGGATTTAAGTATCGCCTCACATAGTACTTTCCCACAAACTTTCGACC
>JABMCL010003051.1:277500-287500 GCA_018857735.1 Alviniconcha marisindica | reverse complement strand
TCAGCTGCTCCACCGCCGCCCTCTCCGCCTCCTGCTTCTGACGGTCCTCGCTGCCGGGTTTCGATCTCTGCCCGGCCTTGGAGCCGTCCTCCCCGAACCCGGGCGCCGTGGACGGCTCCTTCTTCGCGAAACCGGAGTGGGTGGACTGTTTCCTGGCCATCATGAGGCCGTGCATCAGAGGGGACTTGTCGCGCTGGGGGCTGGCGAAGCGGTTGGGGTCGGCCGCGCGAGGGTTGAGCGAGTAGGCGGCGCGTAGCACCTCGTCCGCCCGCTGGCCCCCGAGCTGCCTCTCCTGGAAGATGCGGCCGATGCGGACGAGCCTGGCCGTGTGGCAGTTGTCGGCCGGGTTGGAGCTGGGGTGGAGGGCGGCGGCGGCACCCGTGGAGCAGGACTTGGCGATCATGTGGCGGTACTCTCCCGGGTTGTCGCGGACGTAGGTCAGGTACTGCTGCAGCGGCTTGCACTCCACCACGGCCGTCGAGGAAGGCGTGGACTTGCGCCTCTTGCTGCTGCCGACGGCCGTCTCCAGGAGGTTCTCTGGCGGGACGTTCTTGACGCTGCTGTAGTTCTCCTTGGCCTCGTCAGCAAGGGGTTCCTTCACCACCGGAGGAGGTGCAGGGGGGTCGTCAGAATCGTCCTCGTGGTGGAAAAATATAAGACGCCTACGCCTCGGCCGTGCGTTCTCCTCCTCCACCTCGAAGCCAGCGTCTTTGAGGGCCTTGTTGTGGCAGCTGAAGAAGTTCCTGCGGGGCAGGGCGCACCGAAGCTCCTCCTTGCTGAACGTGACCTCCCAGAAGCGGGCCTGGGCCATGCTGGAAGGGGCGTGGTGAGAAGAAGGTCTGCTGCTGGGTCTGCGGCCTGCTGCACGTGCCTGATTGTTCTTGGCTGTTGCAGGACGTCGACAAGCGTTGACTGTGTTCTGTGAAGACACAGGTCTCGGGGGTTTCTCCTTTAAAGGGAGGCTTGAGTCCCTTCGTTCGTCTGGAGCTTTCGTCTGTTCTTGCTCTCTGTATGTGACGAGCACAGCTTCTCCCGTTTGTTTCTCGACACCTGCGACGAAACTGTTCTGGTGTAAATCGGGAAATTTTGAAGTTTGGTCTTTCTTGTCGTCCCAACAGCGAATGCTGAATGCTGAATGCGAATGCTGGGAAGAGACAAGTTCACAGCTGTCCAGAGGCAGCGAGTAACGACGGGTCGCCGAAGCGATGGGTGCTATCGCGCTGCATGGTCTCAGAGATTCCTCTGACAGAGACTTGCCTCCCCAGAATCTCCCAGATCTGGTCCAGACCCCGTTGGCACTAAGAGGCCGACGCTTTGCCAGAAGATCTGGGGTCGAGTGAACGTCTCCGCTCTCTTTTCTTCCAACGTCGGTAGTAGACTCAGTGGTGTGAGCAGTATCGTCGAAACAACGCACAGCGTCGGTTAATTTCCCAGGGCCTTTGTACCCTCGTGCACTGGGGCAATGCTCTGATGTAAGGCTTTCACTGTCTGGAGCGTTAGCGTTGTTTTTACAGCTTAGACTTTGAGTTAGCGGCTCCGTCCGCTCAACTGGGTCAACATTGTCACAGCTAGGTGAAGGATTAGCAGTTCCAGTATCTGTGAGAGGTGCGCGTACATTAAGTTCCGTGTCATGGTCGATTTGCCACTCGACGTGTTTCGTGCCTGAGCGATGATGATCTTTGCGTGGAGTGTTAGTCAACAAAGAGTTTTCCTGGTTACACGTTTGCTCGTCGCTCTTCTGGTCCCCAGATCCGTCTTTGGCTGCGTCTGCAGTGGGATTCGTGGATGCTTTTTCTTCTCCGTCGTCTTGCCTTGCCGTCCATTTTCCATCTGTCGGATCAGGCTCGGATTTCGGTGACAGCTCATTAATACCAGGGACACCTTTTTGATTCACGTCTTCGGCAGCCGCTGCACGTTCCTCCTCGTCATAACCCACTGTGTTTCCCGAGCAGTCAAGCGTATCTTCAGACGCATTCGTTGACGCGGTCGTTGCTTGGGGCTCATCTTCGTTGGTGTCCACGGCATTTCGATAGTAGCTGACTGCAGTGTCCGGCTGTGCTGTGGTCATTTCTGCACTGTCCTGGAACACCTGGGCAGTCCGGAAAGTCTCCCGGTGGATGTGCTCGGCTGGTTCGCCTTCGCTGGTTTCCATGGTTGCTGTTCGGGAAGGTTTGCTTGAGAGAGACGTCTCCGGTTGTTGAGTTTTCCCTTTCTGGTGTGGCCTGTAACGTAGAACGGTTGATTGTGTGAGAAGCAAAACCAGTCTTAGATACTTCCCCTCAAGAAACAGAACAACGATAGCGATAAGACACACAGTAGGCTAGCTACAACACAACTCTGTGTGTGTGGGTGGTGGTGGTGGTGGTGTAAGTGTGTGTGTGTGTGTGTGGGGGGGGGGGTGTGTAAGTGTGTAGGTGTGAGAGTGTGTGTGTGTGTGTGTGTGTGTGTGTGTGTGTGTGTGTGTGTGTGTGTGTGTGTGTGTTTGCGCGCGCGCGCGTGCGTGTGTGCAAGTTATATCTCAACAACAACAGCAACAACAACAACAAAGCCGTTGTTAATTTTATACAATAATTGTGACAAGGTCTGCCTCGTTGAATGGTAGCACCAAAGCTGTATCCTCTCAAACTGATTTGGTTGAACTAACTTACAAAATTCCACCTTCATTTAAATTTTCTGTCGCTGTGGACTGGGATATGCCACAAGCATTCTCGGGTAGGCAATGTGCCGATAAAAACACCTGCATACCTCCCCCTCCTCCCTCCCACCCCCCAAGCACAGTGGTCAAGACTAATGGCTCGCTATGTACGCGAGAGGTATCAGATTCCATACCGATCCTCCAAACCTTTCGCTCGTCATTTTGTACGCGGCGATTTCAATATTTATGCAAAACAGACCCCAACAAGCTTATGATAAGGAACGTTTCCAGATGGTTCTGTACCATAACATAGCCTACCTCTTGTCCCGTTCATCGTTGTTTGTCGATACCTACTCGAAGGTCCATACAGGTATTTACACAGGTATCTACGTTTTCGCCAAATGCACGCTAATTCGGACTTGTTCCTAAACAGTTTCGTCGCATTAGTTACTTGATATCCGCCACCCAGTCAGTGAAGCAAAACCGAATCATTAAATCACAGGTGAGGGTCTGATTCACTGCACGTGGCACACAGCACTTCGTGTTGAAAAGGAGTGGAATAAAATGAAGTTCAATGAACCGGGAAGGCAGAAATTAGAAAAGCGGAACTGCTAGTCGTTGGTCAGGCATACAAAGCTGTATTCTCGGCCTATTCAAGGCTTCGATAGGGTCCTGGTTCTCTGCACAGGCGTTCTTAGGTGCTGTGTTCGCATTACTCCACAACCGTCTGTTGTTGTTGTTTGTTTTTTCGTGGTGGTGGGGGAGGGGAGGAGGACTTTTTTATTCTTTTATGTTTCCTTTTTTCATCCCTTCTTCCTTTTATTTTCTCTCTCTTTCTTTTTCTCTCTTCTTCTTTCTCTTCTTTCTTCTTCTCTCTCTTTCTCTGTCTCTATCTGTCTGTCTGCCTGTCTGACTCTCTCTCTCTCTCTCTCTCTCTCTCTCTCTCTCTCTCTCTCTCTCTCTTCTCTCTTCTCTCTCTCTTCTTCTTCTTCTTCTTCTTCTTCTTTTCTTCTTCCTCTGTCTTCTTCTTCTTCCTCTCTCTCCTCTCCCTCTCTCTCCTCTCTCTCTCTCTCTCCCTCTCTCTCTCGCCCGGCTTGTTGCGGTTAGTCGAACACACGTTTCGCCATAAACATACAACCAACTCATTTGCAACATTTTTCATTCGGTAGTCGCCCTGATTTTCTGTACTTTTCTTCGCCTCGGCTCGGCCCTAACCTGCAGCTAAGCGGAAACGGTGTTTACACTGTGACTCTGGACTGCATCAGTTAAGACAATATTGTGGCGAAGTATCAGGGGAAATTGCTTCGTGGATGCAATGCAATGGGTCCGCGGTGGGCCGTTGTTTGTGGAGCTCCAAGCGTGGCGTTGCGTGTCTTCGGAACAACAGAAGTCAGGGCCACGTACCGAAGGACCCGTGACCCCATCGCGGCAAAATACAGAATACAGAATCTTTATTGTCTGTGAGTAACATAGAAATTTGCCTAACGGCTGCATAAAAGATACAAGTAAAATAACACACAGTATAATAATACATGAACATAAGTACACATAAAACACAGAGTACTTTATCTTAGAGTCTGGAGGGCACGCACTCCGAAACAGTCAACAGTTACACGCGTCAACATATGCACTCACAGGTCAAACATTTTCAACAAATAAAAAAAGTACAACTCATCAAATTCAACCCAAACAACAAAATACCTACACACGAACATCTCTATTCAGACCAGTACTATCACATAAATAGCATAGCAAACCCTCACATTAAAAGATAGCAAACTAAAATCACAGGTATCATGCAAAACAGGAACCTAACATACTGACAGTTTTAGTACTGAAATAACCCCTGTCTCTCCCTCTCCCCTTGCCTCAACCCCCCACCCTCCCCAGACAAAATGCACTTCGCCAATCACGTCGTTTCGATGAGTTTCGATAAACTTCTCTCTCTTTCTTTCTTTCTTTCGCCCTGATATAACCGCACAGGTTGACTGGGCGTAAAACATCAATTTACTTATTTACTTTTCTTTCTTTCTTTCTTTTTGCTTAATGTCCTCAGATGCTAAAGACCATATTAGGGACAATCTGTAAAGTAAGCTTATCTTGGATATAAAAAGTTAAAACCAAGGGGGAAATGGGAGGGGGGAGGGGGAGACGAGGTCTCGATGATGATGATGTAGAGCTTAATGTCCTCGGATGTCGGTTGACATATTAGGGACAAACTGTGACCAATACGTAAGCGTGGTTCAATGTTGCTTTACGTCCACAGAAACCATGAGGCTCATTAGGACGGGGAGCCCAGGACGGCCACCTGGACTTTCACACAGCTCCTGAACTCTGAGGTTTGTGTATCTGCCTTTTCCACAAAGACGGTGACGCAGCCAAACACATGGTGTTCACAGGAAAGGGCTTAGACTTCAGTCAGTCCTCGAAACGCGTTTTTCGCAGTGCCAGACGAGAGTGTTGTTCCCTTTACTGTTTTTTTGCCACGAGAGGCCAGGCGGTGACTATGTTGTTCCCTTTACTGTTTTTTTGCCACGAGAGGCCAGGCGGTGACTATGTTGTTCCCTTTACTGTTTTTTGCCACGAGAGGCCAGGCGGTGACTATGTTGTTCCCTTTACTGCTTTTTGCCACGAGAGGGAAGGCGGTGACTATGTTGTTCCCTTTACTGTTTTTTTGCCACGAGAGGGAAGGCGGTGACTATGTTGTTCCCTTTACTGTTTTTTGCCACGAGAGGCCAGGAGGTGACTATGTTGTTCCCTTTACTGTTTTTTTGCCACGAGAGGCCAGGCGGTGACTATGTTGTTCCCTTTACTGTTTTTTGCCACGAGAGGCCAGGCGGTGACTATGTTGTTCCCTTTACTGTTTTTTGCCACGAGAGGCCAGGCGGTGACTATGTTGTTCCCTTTACTGCTTTTTGCCACGAGAGGGAAGGCGGTGACTATGTTGTTCCCTTTACTGCTTTTTGCCACGAGAGGGAAGGCGTTGACTATGTTGTTCCCTTTACTGTTTTTTGCCACGAGAGGAGGCGGTGACTATGTTGTTCCCTTTACTGTTTTTTGCCACGAGAGGCCAGGCGGTGACTATGTTGTTCCCTTTACTGTTTTTTTGCCACGAGAGGCCAGGCGGTGACTATGTTGTTCCCTTTACTGTTTTTTGCCACGAGAGGCCAGGCGGTGACTATGTTGTTCCCTTTACTGTTTTTTGCCACGAGAGGCCAGGCGGTGACTATGTTGTTCCCTTTACTGTTTTTTGCCACGAGAGGGAAGGCGGTGACTATGTTGTTCCCTTTACTGTTTTTTGCCACGAGAGGCCAGGCGGTGACTATGTTGTTCCCTTTACTGTTTTTTGCCACGAGAGGGAAGGCGGTGACTATGTTGTTCCCTTTACTGTTTTTTGCCACGAGAGGAAGGCGGTGACTATGTTGTTCCCTTTACTGTTTTTTGCCACGAGAGGCCAGGCGGTGACTATGTTGTTCCCTTTACTGTTTTTTGCCACGAGAGGCCAGGCGGTGACTATGTTGTTCCCTTTACTGTTTTTTGCCACGAGAGGCCAGGCGGTGACTATGTTGTTCCCTTTACTGCTTTTTGCCACGAGAGGGAAGGCGGTGACTATGTTGTTCCCTTTACTGTTTTTTGCCACGAGAGGGAAGGCGGCGACTATGTTGTTCCCTTTACTGTTTTTTGCCACGAGAGGCGCAGGAGGTGACTATGTTGTTCCCTTTACTGTTTTTTTGCCACGAGAGGCCAGGCGGTGACTATGTTGTTCCCTTTACTGTTTTTTTGCCACGAGAGGCCAGGCGGTGACTATGTTGTTCCCTTTACTGCTTTTTGCCACGAGAGGGAAAGGGGGTGACTATGTTGTTCCCTTTACTGTTTTTTGCCACGAGAGGCCAGGCGGTGACTATGTTGTTCCCTTTACTGTTTTTTGCCACGAGAGGCCAGGCGGTGACTATGTTGTTCCCTTTACTGCTTTTTGCCACGAGAGGCCAGGCGGTGACTATGTTGTTCCCTTTACTGTTTTTTGCCACGAGAGGGAAGGCGGTGACTATGCTGTTCCCTTTACTGTTTTTTGCCACGAGAGGGAAGGCGGTGACTATGTTGTTCCCTTTACTGTTTTTTGCCACGAGAGGGAAGGCGGTGACTATGCTGTTCCCTTTACTGTTTTTTGCCACGAGAGGGAAGGCGGTGACTATGCTGTTCCCTTTACTGTTTTTTGCCACGAGAGGGAAGGCGGTGACTATGCTGTTCCCTTTACTGTTTTTTGCCACGAGAGGGCAGGCGGTGACTCAGGGTTACCGCCTGCCCTCTCGTGGCAAAAAACAGTAAAGAGAACACCACTCTCACTTCGCAGGCGGTCTGAAAAGCTTTTATTTTATTTACGTGCGGCTCAATCTGAGCGGCGCCGCGAGGGCCCACTCTGCCTCGCACCATTAATTTGTCAGAGAAACGTCGATTGTTCCTTTGGACCTTACGGACCGCCCACGGCAAGCATGGTACAATGTTGCTTTACAACAGCAAGGGCCATTGTGTGTTGTCAGTAACACGGGGAAGAGAAGTGCTATGCCACGTAATTCCCAAAGTGGTCAATTTCTTCGACAGGCATTTTTTTTTTTTTAATGGTTTCTCGTCTCGTGGTTTCGCTTTTTTTCTTCTTTTTTTTCTTATTCTTTTTTTCCTTCTTTCTCTCTCCCCCCCTCCCTTCCCTCCCCTTTCTTCTTTCTTTCTTTTTCTTTTTTTCTTCATTTAAAGCTGCAGTGGGTTACCGAAAGAGACAGATATATTACTTGCCTAAAGATTTAAGTTGCCTGTGTCGTCATGGGGTCTTAATCTATTTCTTCTTCTTCTTCTTCTCTCTCTCTCTCTCTCTCTCTCTCTCTCTCTCTCTCTCTCTCTCTCTCACAGATCGTACAGGAACTTGTTCTAATTATTAAAATTGATATGTCAACAGATCGTCACACATAGCTAAGCGTGAAAAACATTTGCCAGCGCGGAAGGCTATCACCCGGACTAATAATGTATGTCGGGGCTTCGCAACAGTCCTACGGGCGGAATACTACTAGCACTAGTCAGGCTTCGCTAAGGCTAAAGGCCTTTGAAGAAGAGAAAATTATCCCATTCCTCTGAGAACCGCCTGCACTGAGGCCATTCTACATAACTTGACACCCCTCTACGTTATAATATTATCTTATTCCCGGGCGCGTATTGCCCATCGTCTCTCAGACAGATCTGTAACGACAGGACGTCCTCCATTATCTTCACGGCTGACTGACTTGTACGGTAATTGGTTGGTTGGTTGATTGATTAGGCCTTTCATTCCGACGGTCCTTGTCCGTAGTAGTTGTAACTTACCAGTCAACAGCTAACTACAGACAGAAACGGGTTTTCACAGGCAGGAACACGTACAGGTGTTTGTCAGTCATGACTGCGTTTAATTCACAATCCCACTGCCGTCTCGGGACCCGTTTGTTATTAGTCTTGGCTAAGCAAAACACATTCGTATGGGTTCTCACTTCCATACAACTTTGAACAAAATGAAACACGGGCCCACCGATCAGACCAAAAGAACTAAAGGCGTGTGCGTTTGCATAAAGCAAAGTTGGATACAGGCTACAAAAAAAAAGCATTAAATATAGACGGGAAAAATTATGTTCCCGTAAATGAAGCAACAAGATGTATGTCAGAAACATACCGACCAGACGAAAAGAACTTTAAGTGTGCACGCCCTTTTGCTTAAAAAGAAGAAGAAAAAGACATAAACATAACGACCAGGCCAAAAGAAGTATAGGCCTACATGTGTACAAATTATGATGTTTCACAAAAGAAAACGGCCTACATGTGTACAAATTATGATGTTCCACGAAAGAAAACGGTCTACATGTGTACAAACATCATACGGCCTACATGTGTACAAATTATGATGTGCCACGAAAGAAAACGGCCTACATGTGTACAAACATCATAAGGCCTACAGGTGTACAAATTATGATGTTCCACAAAAGAAAACTAACTAGTGCGCAGCGGCACTTGGTATCTTAGTTCTAGTTAATGTTGTTCTCGTCAAGGAAACCTTTTCGTATTACACAGCGTACAAGCGCATACCTTTTTCGCATTCAAGTGCGTATCTTTTACGTGTTACGTTGCGTACAAGCGCATACCTTTTTCGTGTTACATAGCGTACATGCCCATACCTTTTTCGTGTTACATAGCGTACATGCACATACCTTTTTCGTGTTACATAGCGTACATGCGCATACCTTTTTCGTGTTACGTAGCGTACATGCGCATACATTTTTCGCTTTACATAGCGTACGAGCGCATACAGGTTTGGATGCCGTATTTAGCGGATGTCACCAGTACATGATGATGATTTTCTTCGCCCCCAGCTATACGATGGCGTGACACAACTATTTGTTACAGTGTTTGACATGAACATATGATAGCGATCATAAAAGCTCAGCGTGATTTCAAAGATACCAGATTTCTGGCTCTAGTTGTAAGCTCGCAAACATGACAGAATACCCGCCTAAGTTTGAGTCACTCACTTTTGCTTTGCAGAAGTTGTTCAGGATTCACACAAGGGTCAGGTATATCTTGAAGGCAGCGTGTTATAATAAGGCCACGTTGTCGATGTTCTCAGTGTCTGCTTGTGGTTTCTGTCACAAATAAGCACACAGACACATGCCACACACAACACACACACACACACACACACACACACACACACACACACACACAACACACACACACACACACACACACACACACACACACACACACACACACACACACACACGAGCAATTAACATTTCAAAACTGAAACATATACGTCGTTTTTCTTTATTTCGGTTTTTTGTCCTTATTGTTGTTGTTGCTAGAAACAGTTGTTGTCTGCTGTTGTTTGTCAAAACCGAACGCGACTGAATAGACCATGTCCAAACCACCCCCACAAACGCTGCAAAAAATAAAATAAAAATAAATTACGACGTACAAATTAACGCTTCTCAATAAATTCTTCGCTTATCAATCAATATCAATCAATATTTTATTTTATGTCTGTTCACATCGAGATGATATTAGACCCCCCCTCCCCAAAAAATAAAAATAATTATATTATACTAATTTACCCACGGGACTATGAACAATCAATTTAACAATAGAATTGATAACATCAGTATTATACAAAATATCTCTTACGTTGTTGTAATCATTTAAGTCATATCCATTTTTCTGAAAAAACTCTGTAGTAATAGGACATTTAAGCAGAATGTGCTTAACAGATAAGATATTTTTACAAACGCATGTCACATTCTGTGAATATTTAGTGTTCCATGAATTTAGACGTAACTTCTATATTATTCTTGCTCA
>JABMCL010003051.1:255000-267500 GCA_018857735.1 Alviniconcha marisindica | reverse complement strand
TCAGCATTTTCTGTTTTCTTTGTATAATAAACTATACTCTATAAAGCCCTTACCTCAAGACAATTTTTGCTCAGAAAAACTGACAATTTTGGTGTTGCTGGCCCCAATTGCTTTACAGAATTTACAGTTCAGCTATAATAATGTTTTTGTTTTGTTTTATTTTTAAAGGACAAGTCCAAGGTTAGGGGTGATTTTTGACACGATTTCCGTTAAAGCTCTCTGAGAACGATGATGTAAGTGAAACTGTGATCTGAGGGTCATAAATGCACAAAAAAAAGGCATTTTCTGTCGTACCGAAAGCGTCGCCATGACGCCCAAATCACGTGACCATATGCCTACTACGTCACTCTAGGGAGTCGCTGCAAAATGGCCAACTCGAGCTCCGAAGACGAAATTTATACTTTCCCGAGAGACCCACAAGGATACAGCGGCGTATCAGTTTGAGCCTGTCAGGCAGGATTTTGAAAGAGTACCAGAACATGTGTCCGCTTCGAAGCAAACCCCATGGGTATTCCATGGGGTTTGCGAAATCACCACTGAAGTGCTCGCTACACAATGGGCGTGATGCGGCGCAGCAAGAAAGTCAGCTCGTTTGAATGTATAAATTTAATCCACTTTTGCCTCACTGCGTGATTGCGCGGGAGCTCGTGCATTGTTATACCTCATTACCTCAACCGGGTCGTCTGCGAATTGTTACTGTTCGCGGCATCACAGTAGGCCAGGCATAGTTAACTTTTTTGTCAACCACACGCATACACAATTTACTGAAGAATCTAAGATGGCAACCGCACTGACTCCCCAGACTGACGTCACTTCTGGGAAAGTCATGTGACTGGTGGAGAACCCGAGACTGTAGTCTTGGCCAGCCTACAGAAAATAAAATCGATTAAAAACCCAATTAAACATTTTTTTTACATTTTTTATTTCATTAAATCTGAAACTAGTGACTCATTTGTCAATCATTTCGATGGTCATTTTGCATACTTAAAAACCTTGGACTTTTACTTTAAGGCTTTGGTAGTGATACTGTTCAGCTACTTTTAGTCATTGTATGCTCATACATCATGGTCAATAAAGTTTGCCTGTTGATTGAACAGGATTTCAAAAGGGTGATGGATTTGTCATTAACTACATGATGGATGGGGAAAAAAAAAAAAAAAAAAAAGATGCTAACAAACCAGATTATTGGGTGATTGAGGCGGGGTTGTTAAAAAAAAAAAAAAAAATGATGCTAACAAACCAGATTATTGGGCAATTCAGGCGGGGTTGTTAACTCCTTTGACTTTTGCCCGGCATTGCTTAAGTCCCTTGGCTGCTTTTACTTCTGGTGCGTACTTTCTTCACGATGGAAGGCGGTGACAGTGAATTTGCGAATTTTACACTGCCAACTTTAAAGGCATTTTTGGAGGCCCGTAGTCATGTGTCTGGCATAAAGCAATAACTTGTTGCTTGTGCTATAGGATGCCCCAAAATGCATTTTTCTATGAACTCACGATCTTCTGGTCAGCCAAAAAATGATGCAAAGACACTTTTTTTCCCACCCTCCATCCCCTTTCCACGGTAATTTTTGCAACTGCAACAGTATTGGCATTTGTACTGCTTCGCAATTCTAGGTTCAACCTCCATGTTATACACAGCGTGAAGCAACGCCTACTCAGAAACCGGCCTGGAAGTGCGCTGCGACCTCTCGCAACATCTTGCGTGAAAGATTACAAAGCGTATTCACTCTAGCAAACCAGCTTCGCTGAATCGCCCAATAATGTATTCCTTATTTTTGTCATGTGTTGTGTGTGTGTGTGTGATTACTGTGATTACTGTCTAATTTAGTAGTACAAGTTTACTACTTAGTACTTTAGGTGTATTGTAGACTACCAGCTATACATGTCACATTTGCTGCCGAAATCTTTTGGGCCTTCTTCTGTAAGAGTAGATCTATGCACTTTGGTTTTTCAGCAAAACAAAAAAACAAATTTTATATATGACATGTTTCATGAACAGCAAATGATTGACTCAGACTTGATTTACATTTAGTTATAATTTTGATTGGGTGTTAACTCTTAACAATGTTTTTGACTGGTGTTAACTCTTAACAGTGTTTTTGACTGGTGTTATTGTTAACTCTTAACCGTGTTTTTGACTGGATGCTAACCTGTTACCAGTGTTAAGACTTAAGTATAAAATTTTGTTAGAGTTAGACTTCCTGAACTCTTTGAAGTATGGACTGCCATTCTACATGCAGTACCTGGCCCACTGGCCAGAATATTTCCAGGTGGCTGAGTCTCCCAGCGGAGAAATCATGGGATACAGTAAGTGACACTGTAAATTATAATATGTTTTCAGTGACTTGGAATTTTAATAGTCCCACTGCTGTGTACATAAATTACGTACAGTGTAAAGTATGTTGATGTGGTGGAGTGTGTCGGTATGCATACAACAACATGATGCAGACCATTGTATTTGTATGTGTTCTGTCCTAGTAATTTCTGATTTGTTTCCACCTTTGACAAACTCTGAACAGTTGCAGAGAAGAAAACCCATTGTGTCTGATATGTAACTTTCATTGCAGTTTAGCTCTGTCAAGTATTTCCTGTTATTCTACATTTTGTTATGAATAGATAGTGGTATCTGTTACGTAATTCTAGCCTCTTCACTCAATGCCGTCAAAGTTTCTTATACTGGTGGTTTATTTTATTATTGATATTGTGCAGTTATGGGGAAAGCTGAAGGCCAGAATGACAACTGGCATGGTCATGTGACTGCTCTCAGTGTTGCCAATGACTACCGACGACTCGGTCTGGCTGCTACTCTGATGCACAACTTGGAGGAAATCTCAGAAAAGTATGTCATATGATTAGACCACTGCCAGAGGTTGTTCTCCAACTCTGCTATATAATGCTCTCTCTCTCTCTCTCTCTCTCTCTCTCTCTCTCTCTCTCTCTCTCTCTCTCTCTCTCTCTCTCTCTCTCTCTCTCTCTCTCTCTCTCTCTCTCTCTCTCTCCAGAGGGTCCAAACCTGTCTTTGTATTTTCAGTAAGCACTGTTTCTTCACAGACTTGTTTGTGCAAGTGTCCGCCTAAGTGGCACTGACCATGTATGACTATGAGACAGATTGTAAAATTTGGCCCTGGCTCAAAATCATTATGACTGAATATTAAAGATCAGTCATTCAGTCAGTTATTCCCCTGCTCTCCCCCCCCCCACCCCCCTCCTCTCTCTCTCTTCCCCTTTCATTCATTATCTCTACAATTTATCCAGCAAGTTCAAACCTGTGTTTGTATTTTCAATAACCTGAGTAAGCACTGTTGCTTCATGGACCTGTTTGTGCAGGTGTCCAACCAAGTGGCATTCATGTACGAGACATAGTGTAAAACTAAGCTCCAGCTTAAAATCTTTATCGCTGAGCATTAAAAATCAATTCCCCCCCCGCCACCCGCCCCTTCCTCCCTGCACCCTTCTCCTGTCATTCTGTCTCCTGTCTCTACAATCTACAGATCTTAACTCTAATATCACCATGCTGTGAACAGACATAAACTGAAACATTAAAAATAAAATCTACAATTCAGCCTGTGCTTGTATTTTCAGTAAGCACTGTTTCTTCGTGGACCTGTTTGTGCGCATGTCCAACCGAGTGGCTGTCACCATGTACGAGACAGATTGTCTGCCCCTGCATCTCTTCTCTTTGTTTTCTGTCTCCTGTCTCTACAAGCTGCAATTTATCCGAAAAGTCCAAACCTGTGCTTGTATTTTCAGCAAGCCCTGTTTCTTCGTGGACCTGTTAGTGCGTGTGTCCAACCAAGTGGCTGTTACGATGTACAAGACAGATTGTCTGCCCCGCATCCCTTCTCTTTGCTTTCTGTCTCCTGTCTCTACAATCTACAATTTATCTGGAGAGTCCAAACCTGCTGTGCTTGTATTTTCAGCAAGCACTGTTTCTTCGTGGACCTGTTTGTGCGCGTGTCCAACCAAGTGGCTGTTACGATGTATGAGACAGGTTGTCTGCCCCACATCCCTTCTCTTTGTTTTCTGTCTCCTGTCTCTACAATTTATCTGGAGAGTCCAATCCTGTGCTTGTATTTTCAGCAAGTACTGTTTCTTCATGGACCTGTTTGTGCGCGTGTCCAACCAAGTGGCTGTTACGATGTATGAGACAGGTTGTCTGCCCCGCATCCCTTCTCTTTGTTTTCTGTCTCCTGTCTCTACAATCTACAATTTATCTGGAGAGTCCATTCCTGTGCTTGTATTTTCAGCAAGTACTGTTTCTTCGTGGACCTGTTTGTGCGCGTGTCCAACCAAGTGGCTGTTACGATGTATGAGACAGGTTGTCTCCCCCGGCATCCCTTCTCTTTGTTTTCTGTCTCCTGTCTCTATAATCTACAATTTATCCGGAGAGTCCAAACCTGCTGTGCTTGTATTTTCAGCAAGCACTGTTTCTTCGTGGACCTGTTTGTGCGGGTGTCCAACCAGGTGGCTGTCACCATGTACGAGAAACTGGGCTACAGCGTCTACAGGCGTGTGCTGGAGTATTATTCTGGAGATGTGGATGAAGATGCATTTGGTGAGTTTTTCTCTGTTTGTCTGTCTGTATTCCTGCCTATCTGCTCATGTCAGCATGTCTGCTTGCCTGCCTGCCTGTTTCTGTCTGTATTCCTGCTGTCTGCTCATGTCAGCATGTCTGTTTGCCTGCCTTCCTGCCTGTTGGCCTGTCTGACATTAGTGATACTACAGTACTTCAGGTTGTTTCTACTTCAGGTATTTACAGCTTGATACAGACAGGCCTGCAAAATTAAGTTGAAAATGTTGTACTAGCTTGCTGGGCTGGTGAATATGAAATTCCACTGGCTGGAAGGATTATTATTGTTATTGTGGTGCTAGATCAGCAATTAGAGCAGCCTGTATCAAAGAAACATCCTTGAAGTGGATGAAGCACAGGTGTGTGGTCCCAGCCTTCCCATTGGGCCCGTAGCATTCCCAGCTCTGAGTAGGAGCCAATCAGGGATGAAAATTCCACATGACTGATTGGATTTGAACTCACAACCTTCCGACTGACAATCCAAAGTGCTAACCACTACGTTACGGGGCAGCCAGCCTCTCTGTTTTTCTCTCTCCCACTCACTCAGTCCATCCCAACAATTTCTGAAAAATCTTGAAAGACAAAATTGTAATGCTTGTTATATGGGTCTTTATAAACTTAAAGACAGAATTAAGCTTCCTGCTAAAAGAGCCTCCAGATATATAATATATATGCACTGATTACAGCAAGAATTGTTGCACAAGTTGGCAACAGCTCGTGTTGAGATAGAGAAAGAAAGTGTGTGTGTGTGTGTGTGTGTGTATGTGTGTGTATGCGCGTGTGTGTGTGTGCATGTGCATGCGTGCATGCATGTGTGTGCATGCAGATGTGTGTGTGTGTGTGTGTGTGTGTGTGTGTGCATATACGTGTATTTGTGTGCATTACATATAAGAGAGACAGAGATAGTAAGCATAAGTGAAAGAAACACTCCACAACAGCTTGACATAGACTAAGTCTAAAATACAAGGGTGGTGGAGATTGCTGTCACTTTGATTATGAGTATACTTATAATTATCTTGATACTCCCAGTTCAGGTTTGTGTCAACCAAATGCTGTAGCATAATTTATAGGGCAGAAGTGCTGGAGATCGCTTTTGGTCAAATTACAACTCTACCTATAATTAAGTTGATAATGGTAATAATACCACTTCAGGGACAACTCTGCCTATAATTAAGTTGATAATGGAAATAAAAAACCCACTTCATGAACTTTTATCACTGGCAAGATCAAAATGCTTTAAATAGGACAGAAGGCAGATTTCAGTTTGTTGTTGGTTTCCTAGCTCAGTGGAAAAGAATGTTACTTTTTGCTACAGGGTTGGTTTTAAAACAGCCATAACAGAGGTGTTCATTAACTGCTTTTAAAGCACACTTCGTCCCAATTGATGCTTTACTGAGATGTAAAAAGGGAGGCCAATGCTGAATGGCAGAACTTCCAGGAAGAGTTGTCTGATAGGAAGAGTTGTCTCTTCTTCGATCAGCCTTATTCCGATGACTGTGATCATGCACCTCTTGTTTGTATAGATTTCCTACACCCCAGGGAAACATTAAACATAAAACTGGAGTTCTAAGAATAACCCTGTGCACTGCTTAATAAAACAAACTTAATTCTTTTCGGCTGCATGTTTGAGATAAACCAGTGTGAAACTGTAATTGGATCTGTCTGCTATCGTGGAACACTAACAGTTTTTCCCTTTGAAGCTATTTCAGTATTGTTCCACAAACATTATAGTTCACCCCTTCTCTCTCTCTCTCTCTCTCTCTCTCTCTCTCTCTCTCTCTCTCTCTCTCTCTCTCTCTCTCTCTCTTCTCTCTTCATCCTTCTCCTTTTTTACCACACACACCACACCAACAACACACACACACACACACACACACACACACTGTTGTTGTGTGCATGTGACTCAGAGATCTAGATGTTACATTGTATGTAACTGTTGTTTCTACAACTGGAATATTTGTGCTGATTAATTTTTATTTATTTGGTGTTGTAAACTCATCGTTGTTGTTCTTGTCATTGTCATTTTTGTTATTTGTTAGTATGTAACTTTGTATTAAATAAAGCCAACCATTCACCAAAAGATCTACAGCCAATTTTACTTTTTTCACTGTTTCGTTGCTATTAAATATGCCATCTTCATTTAGTGTTACTGTTATTTGTTAGATAAGCACTGCCTAAATAATCAAAATAACAGAATGTGTGCATTACAAAAATGTTCCAGATCTCTGTCCACCTGTTCCAGCTTGTCATGCTCATGGTAATTTCCTTCTTTGAGCAGAAGGAGGGCTGAATGGGTGTGGGGGTGGGGGGGGGGGGGTGATAAATGGAGAGGTAAGAGATAGAAGATGGAGGAGAACAAACAAAAAAGAAGCAATACCATTACAGTGCTGTTGAGCTTTGTGAGGTGAGATGGCATGATACTTAAATTTACAGGTGCTTTCTGTGGGTGTATGTGTTGTTGTTGTTGCTGTTTGTTTGTTTGTTTTTTACAACACAAACAATCTAAAATAATGATTGACACTGGAATTAATTAATACCTGCATCATCAGCATACGTGCAGATGAAAACTGTATGGGGCTGTGATGGTGGTTACTGGAAAAAGTGTCATTTTTGTTTAGTGGCACTGTGTGTGAGTGTGTGTGTGTGTGTGTGTGTGTGTGTGTGTGTGTGTGTGTGTGTGTGTGTGTGTGTTGTGTGTAGTCAGGTAAGGTGTTTTGAAAAAATGCCTTCCAGGTTTTTAAAGAAAAACCAGGCATGCTTTCTGCAATAAGAAAAGTGTCCTTTCCCAAGGTGGTGTCTGTATGTACTCAGGACAAAGACATCAGGCATGCTTTCTGCAATAACAAAAGTGTCTGTTTCCAAGTGGTGTCTGTCCTCAGGACAAAGACATCAGGCATGCTTTCTGCAATAACAAAAATGTCTGTTTCCAAGGTGGTGTCTGTCCTCAGGGTAAAGACATCAGGCATGCTTTCTGTGATAACAAAAGTGTCTGTTTCCAAAGTGGTGTCTGTCCTCAGGGTAAAGACATCAGGCATGCTTTCTGTGATAACAAAAGTGTCTGTTTCCAAGGTTGTGTCTGTATGTACTCAGGGCAAAGACATCAGGCATGTTTTCTGCAATAACAAAAGTGTCCTTTCCCAAGGTGGTGTCTGTATACACTCAGGGTAGACACCAGGCATGCTTTCTGCAATAACAAAAGTGTTCTTTTCCAAGGTGGTTGTCAGTTTAAAGTACTGGGTTTCAAAAGAATCTTTTTTGTGGAAAAATATCTGAACTCAGAATCATCCCCAGCAGGGCTGAATGAAGCCACTGCATTATAAAGTGAGAGGAAAATCCTCAAAAAATGGATGTTCTGGGTGGCTGGTTCAGTTAGAAAGGAAACTGACTGAGACTGAGAGAGATGTCTCAGTATTATCAGTTCAGTTTCATTTCTGCTGGACATCTGTCCTTGCACACGAAATGATGAATGCAGGGACATCTGTTCTTACACATTAATGCAGGGACATCTGTCCTTACACATGAATTCTCAGTATCATCAGTTCAGTTTTAGTTTCTGTTGGACATCGATCCTTATACATGAATTACTTAGGAATGCAAGGACATCTGTCCTTACACAGGAATGCAGGGACATCTGTCCTTACACATGAATGCAGGGACATCTGTCCTTGCACATGAACGCAGGGACATCTGTTCTTACACATGAATGCAGAGACATTTGTCCTTACACGTGAAAATGAATGCAGGGACCTCTGTTCTTGCACATGAATGCAGGGACATGTCTTTACACCTGAATGCAGGGACGTCTGTCCTTGCACATGAATGCAGGTGCCGGGTGGATAGGTGCACCCACAGCTGGTCCCACCTGACCTGTTAGTGCAGGTGTAAGGGCCTGGTATAGCAATATTGTTGAGCTGTGTCTACTCCCACGCCACGCCAGAATGGAAGTGCGGTGGGCCACCTCCCCTGTGACGACAGTGTGAGAACACCTGTTGTTAGTAGGATGCAGGAATTCTCCAGACAAGATGTCAAACAGCTTCCTGAGCCACTCACTCACCACATCTTTACAGACACTGTTACGGCGTGAGGCAGTAAGATAAACATACATATTGAAAAAACTGAGTGTACATAACACAAAGCCTTTTTTTGTGACTGTTTAAAAAAATAATTATGCACCTGAGTTAAAACCGAGTTAGAGGTTTTGTCTGTACTCCCCACCTTCCCCGCAATGCACCTGAGTTAAAACCGAGTTTGAGGTTTTGTCTGTACTCCCCACCTTCCCCGCAATGCACCTGAGTTAAAACTGAGTTTGAGGCTTTGTCTGTACTCCCCACCTTCCCCGCAATGCACATGAAGTTAAAACTGAGTTAGAGGTTTTGTCTGTACTCCACCTTCCTCGCAATGCACTTGAAGTTAAAACTGAGTTAGAGGTTTTGTCTACACCTCCCACCTTCCCCGCAATGCACGTGAAGTTAAAACTGAGTTAGAGGTTTTGTCTACACCTCCCACCTTCCCTGCAATGCACTTGAAGTTAAAACTGAGTTAGAGGTTTTGTCTACACCTCCCACCTTCCCCGCAATGCACTTGAAGTTAAAACTGAATTAGAGGTTTTGTCTACACCTCCCACCTTCCCCGCAATGCACTTGAAGTTAAAACTGAGTTAGAGGTTTTGTCTACACCTCCCACCTTCCCCGCAATGCACTTGAAGTTAAAACTGAGTTAGAGGTTTTGTCTACACCTCCCACCTTCCCCGCAATGCACTTGAAGTTAAAACTGAGTTAGAGGTTTTGTCTACACCTCCCACCTTCCCCGCAGTGCACTTGAAGTTAAAACTGTGAGGTTTTGTCTGCATCCCCCCCCCCCCCCCCCCCCCACACACACACACCTTCCCTGCAATGCACTTGAAGTTAAAACTGAATTAGAGGTTTTGACTACACCCCCCCCCCCCTTCCCTGCAATGCACTTGAAGTTAAAACCGAGTTAGAGGTTTTGTCTGTACTCCCCCCCCCCCCCCCCACCCCCCCGGCCAAGGTTTTTGTGCCTTTTTTATGGAGTACATGAAACAACAGAAAAACTGTGAGTCTACAGTGAGGATCTTCTTCTCAAAATCTGAAAATAATGATAATATTAATAATATTACCTTTCTGTCATGCACGCCCTATAGGCGGCTCAGTGATACTACTACTACTACTGCTACTAAATATAATAATAATGTTAAAATAGCATCAATAATAACGAGTCTATGCCAGTTTTGAACAGTGTGACCAAGTCCTGCAAGCAGCTGCAGGTGTTTCACGTTATCCACGAAAAACAACAGCGAAGAGGACAGCATTCTCTGACAAGTTACACTTAGTGTACTCCAGATGCAAAAACAAAACAAAACAAAAAAACAAAACAAAAACAAAAAACATACAGACACACACAGGATGAAGGATGTCGTAAACCACTGCTTGGAGTTTGTGTCTGAGGGAACTGTCGAGAACAGAAGGCAGACGTGGTGGAAAAGAACGTGCGAAGCAGCAAACTGCATCTAGTGCAAGAGTGGCGAGCTTGTATTCCGGTCCGACTCCAAGCACTGGTTTACGACATCCGTCCTCCATGAGGAAGGTGCCAGAAAGCGGTGCTTGGAGTGTGTATTCCGGAATGTCTGTTCCGAGTCTGACAGGTAGTAACAGAAGCTCAAATTAACAGAGGAGCGGCTTGATCTCTTGTCGATTTTCTGAAAGTATGTCTTGCCTTGCGTGGATTTGTTGCCGTTGTTGTTGTTTCAAGAAATGAAGCTTTTTAGATAGGAAGAATTACTTTGATAGGAAGAATTACAGTTGTTACAACTGCGTCGCGACGGCGTAAAATGAGGGCTGAGACAATCTGCACTTTTTGCCTCTGTTTTGACTGCACAGTATACATGTCCATGTTGCGTTCCAGTTGTGAAGATTGAAAACCTTCGCAGTTAGCAACCATCGCAATTTCCAACCTTCCCAATTGACATACGTCGCCACATGTATAAGTGGTAATGAAAAAGCGTCAAACTTCTGTCTAGACAGCACCCAATGCTCACTCAGTCTGACTTGAATTGGTAGGGAGAGCAAACTCTCCGACGCCTTTAACATCCGTGGTAATGAAAGCAAACACGCCAACACTCAACTCCACTCCGTTTTCCGCCACACGAGCGCTTTGGAAAGCGGGGCTGTTAGCGGGGTTAACGGGTAATGAAAACACACACACGCACACATACACACACTCACCACACACTCTCTCTCTCTCTCTCTCTCTCTCTCTCTCTCTCTCTCTCTCTCTCTCTCTCTCTCTCTCTCTCTCTCTCTCTCCTCCCCACACACACACACACACACACAAGCACACAAGCTTCAGTCCGGTCTTGCGTCAGTAGCTGGTAATGAAAACGCCCATCAAGTGTCAAGACATCTCTGTTCCTATTTGTGTCAAAACCGCGATGGATGCCGTGTGATTGTTTTGGCAAAAAGAGTTCCCTTGGAAACAAACACGGCATTCTCCCAATCAGTCATCGTGAGGTGGCAGCGTCAGCTTTTCACACTGAAACTCGATCGCCGAACGGGATCGTTTGGGGTCACTGGCGAGAAGGAAGCTGGGAGGGGGGGTTAAAAAAGAAGCACACGAGTATATTATCTATCATAAGACAAGAGTTTTGGATGCCTTTTGTTTGGACGATATTTGATGTGTTGTACTGTTCCTCAACCGTTGTCAGATGTGACGAATTTATGTTTGTAGATGTTGGCATCTTTGTGTCGAATAGCTTCCAAACTTGTACCCTGCATCTGAGCATTATGGCCGAACGTAATGCCAGAAAGGATGGAGTAAAATTTCTGTGAGTCACTTCTCAACAGAGAAAAGAAGCACGACTTCCTAATATGTTTGTGGGCTGCGTGGGGCATCAGCCGACCTTAACCTTTGTTAAAAATAAAATAAATAAACACTTTCTTTGGGGTTTCTCTTTCCTTGCCTGCCCATTGATAGGCACTTACCAGAGCCTACAGGTAAACTTGACACTTATTAAAGCGCATGGTAATCTTGACACTTATTAAAGCCCACAGATGAGAGAGGCACTAATCAGAGCCCACAGGTAACCATGACACTTACACTTACACCACAGATGATCTAGGCACTCGTCAAAGCCCACAGATGATCTAGGCACTTATTAAAGCCCACAGATGATCTAGGCACTCGTCAAAGCCCACAGATGATCTAGGCACTTATTAAAGCCCACAGGTGATCTAGGCACTTACCAAAGCCCAAGGTGATCTAGACACTTATCAAACCCCACAGACAATCTAAGCACTCACCAAAGCCCACAGATGATCTAGGTACTTATCAAAGCCCTCAGCTGATCTAGGCCCTTAAAGCCCACAGATGATCAGGGCACTTACTAAAGCTCGCAGATCCCCCCCCCTCCCCCCCCCCCTCCCCCCCCCCCCCCCTCTCCCTTCGAAATGATATATATACGGCCAGTGTCTACTCTCT
This sequence comes from Alviniconcha marisindica, assembly GCA_018857735.1. NCBI lineage: Eukaryota > Metazoa > Mollusca > Gastropoda > Provannidae > Alviniconcha > Alviniconcha marisindica. The sequence goes on along the minus strand of JABMCL010003051.1, from coordinate 255,437 downwards.
TGCGGCTCTCCTCCCCCCTCCAGAACCGAGAATGAGAGTGGCAGCAGCTGTGGGCGGACCGAAACGTTGCCGCTCACTTAGCTCCGAAGCAGGCGTGCAGTCAGCCACTGTAGGGCAAGGCACGCACGGGTCAAAGTTGCCCCCCGCTCTCTGCGAATACAGTTACAGGCCCGAAGTTTGAAATCGGTCAAACGGAGAAATACCGACAGATCTGAAGTTCGAAATCGGTCAAACGGAGAAGTCCTGACAGATCCGAAGTTTGGAATCGGTCAAACGGAGAAGTCCCGACAGATCCGAAGTTTGGAATCGGTCAAACGGAGAAGTCCCGACAGATCCGAAGTTTGGAATCGGTCAAACGGAGAAGTCCCGACAGATCCGAAGTTTGGAATCGGTCAAACGGAGAAATCTTGACAGATCCGAAGTTTGAAATCGGTCAG
>JABMCL010003051.1:242500-252500 GCA_018857735.1 Alviniconcha marisindica | reverse complement strand
CGCTGTCGCGGGACAAGGAGAAGAAGTCGGTGATACCGCTGCCCCACCCCGTCCGCCCGGAGGACCTTGACTGACCAGGGGTCGCTCGGGGGCAGTGGGCGAGCGACCGCGACCTCTTCCTGCTCAACGTCGTGCTGGCCTTCCTGGTCGCCGCCCTGACCTTCACCTTGCTGCTGGTCGGCTGGCGGGGCGCGCGGGGTCAGGGGAGAGAACTGCCCTCCGGGCGCGAGGACCTGTAGTCGTGGTTGAGGAGTGTTTTTTTTGTTTTTTGTTTTTGGACTGACTGATTGACTTGATTGATTGACCGCTTGATTCAGTGTGGAGTGGCTGATTTATTTCGGGGGTTGTGTGTGTGTGTTTTTTCATATTAATTTTTATTTTATTTTATATATATAAATTCTTTTTTTTATCCCTATTTATTTTGTTAGCGTGAGTGGACGTTTTGTTGTTTGTTTTGTTTTTGTTTTTATAGACCAGCCAGCGTTAGAAATCAAAAGTCGCGGGGCGGAAGATGGGGAGGGAGACTAGGCTACTAGGCCTACTGTTGTATTCTGTTAGGTGCCCTTACTCGATTTTTTCTCTTCCCTTTTTTTTTTAAATTTATTTTTAAATTTATTTAATTTGACTTCCCTTCTGAAGCTGCGCCATGCCCTTCTTCCTGCGGAACTTAGCTCTATGACTGAAACAAAGTAGAACAGTCCAACGGCATTAGGGAAATTTTCGAGGCCATCAAGGCCTGAGTAGTACTGAAACTTAGTGAAAGAGTCCGTATAGAGATGACAGGAGCACTTAAATAGTGCTATACCGACTGTGCCGGACAGACCATCGCATGGCACAAAAAGGACACCGTGTAAGGTTTGGAAACCGACTGTGCCGGACAGACTATCGCATGGCACGAAAAGGACACCGTGTAAGGTTTGGAAACCGACTGTGCCGGACAGACCATCGCATGGCACAAAAAGGACACAGTGGTTTGACCACGTATAAAGGTTTGAAAAAACGCACAGAAAACAGGAGTCGCTGTTGCAGAAATCAGGTAAACTGTTTGTTGTTGTTGTTTTTAACAGCTTCTGATCCAGATACGAGTTTTTAACCAACAGTGTTGAATCAGAAACACCCTTTACTGTGTCTGATTGTGTGAGGAGGAAATAAAAATGTGAGCTCTGTTCATGTAAAGTGTGAAACAGTTTCCACAATTGCATTTTTGTTTTTGTTTTGTTTTTGTTTCTTTGTTGTTTTTTCGTGCGCGCGTGTGTGAAAAGAAGGGTGGAGCAGTTGGATACGACATCGTTTTTGTTGTGCACAATGCTGGTCGCCTCATGGACCATACAACTACTTCCCTGAAATGCACGTTGTTGTTGTGCACAATGCTGGTCGCATCATGGACCATACAACTACTTCCCTGAAATGCACGACATCGTTTTTGTATATAGTTTGTAGTTTGTAAATAGTTTTTGAATATAGTTCAGGAGCTGTGTGAGAGTCGAGGTGGCCGTCCTGGGCTGTCCGTCCTAACGAGCCTTCTGGTTTCCGTGGACGTAAAGATTTATTGAACCATGCTTCGGCATTGGTCACAGCTTGTCCCTAATATGTCAGCCGACATCTGAGGACATTAAGCATCACTTCATCATCGTTTTTGTTTTTGTTGTGCACAAAGCTCGTCGCATCATGGACCATACAACTACTTCGCCAGACGGTCGTCGCACATGCTGTTCCGTTTTGCAGTTACAAAAGGTGTAGCGTTTCGCATTTGTCTGTATTTGGATAGACCGCGGCCACTGCTGATCCATATAAGTGCAATTTTGTAAGGGGCAACGTTTTCACAGTTGACCGTGTTTAGAGAGCGCCCGACGCCCTATGCACAGTTGTACGGGCGGAACTAAAAAGTAAAGTAAACATGGTGCTTAACGTCCACAGAAACCATAAGGCTTATTAGGGACGGGGAGAAGGCGGGAGAAGAGGGTATGGAGATGGGGGGAGAGGGAGATTACATACCTATCGCTACATTGTCACCACCAGAATGACTCCTGCATTAAGATGGGCAGCGACGAGAGCCATTTAATGTTTCATTAACTGTGAGGGACAAAGTCACAAGACAGTGTCCACAGACCACAACCTTTGAAGAGAAAGGAGAGCCGAAGCGGATTCGAACCGATGTCCTTCTGCTTACCAGCCTAACGCCTTACCGCTAGGCCAGACCGGCTCACCGGGCGGAACATTTTCACAGTTGATTTTAAACAAAAGGGCCTCGGCTCGATTCCGCTTCGGCTCTCCTTTCTCTTCAAACAGGTTGTGGTTTTATAGACACTGTCTTGTGACTTGTAACCCTCACAATTAATGAAACATTAAAATGGCTCTCATCGCTGCCCATCTTAATGCAGGAGTCATTCTGGTGGTAACAGTGTAGCGATAGGTATATAATCTACCTCTCCCCCCACTTCCGTATCGCCCCTAATAAGTCTTATGGTTTCTGTGGACGTTAAGCACCAGATTTACTTCACCTCCGTATCCCCTTCCCCCCCCCCCCCCCCCCCACCCCCCCACCCCCACTCCCACCCTTTCCCCGTCCTAATAAGCCTTATGGTTTCTGTGGACGTTAAGCACCATGTTTACTTCAGCTCCGTCCCCCCCCCCCCAACCCCCCTTCTCCCCGTCGCTAATAAGCCTTATGGTTTCTGTAGACGTTAAATACCATGTTTACTTCACCTCTATACCCCCTTACCTCCCTTCTCCCCGTCGCTAATAAGCCATATGGTTTCTGTGGACGTTAAGCACCATGTTTACTTACTTCACCTCCATACCCCCTTCCTCCACTTCTCCCCGTCGCTAGTAAGCCTTATGGTTTCTGTGGACGTTAAACACCATGATTACTTCACCTCCATACCCCCCCCCCCCCCCTTCTCCCCGTCCCTAATAAGCCTGCTTGTTTCTGTGGACGTTAAGCACCATGCTTATATCACCTCCGTATCCGTTCCTCCCCCCCCCCCCCCTTCTCCCCGTCGCTAATATGGTTTCTGTGGACGTTAAACACCATGTTTACTTACAGTTGGCAGTATTTTTTCGGGTAGTTCACGGCGCGGCAACTGCATCAGATGCCCAAAGTGTCGTTGCATGGGCGTGACGTTTTCACAGTTGACACTGTTTTAGATAAGGCTCGACAACTCCGCGTCACAGATGGCGACCCTATGGCTATGTGCAGAGTTATAAGCCATAAAGGGCGGAACGTTTTCACAGTTGACACTGTTTTGGACAGCGCCCGACAACTGTCGCAGATGGCGACCCTATGCGCACAGCGAGTTACAAGGGCGGAACGTTTTCACAGTTGACACTGTTCTGGGTAGTGCATGACGGCAACTGCGGAACATGCTGGAGTGGGCGCGTTGAGAGAAAGCCGAAACCATTGAAGTATAAAAACAAAACCAGAAAACTTTCACCTTTGAATCTGTCTCTGTCGCTCTTTCTCACGGTGTGTGTGTGTTGGGGGGTGGGGGGGGGGGGCTCTCTCTCTCTCTCTCTCTCTCTCTCTCTTCTCTCTCTCTCTCTCTCTCTCTCTCTCCTCTCTCTGTCTGTCTGTCTCTCTCCCTCTCTCTGTCTCTGTCTCTCTCTCTCTCTCTCTCTCTCTCTCTCTCTCTCTCTCTCTCTCTCTCTCTCTCTCATTCCCCTCTCTCTCTCTCTCTCTCTCTCTCTCTCTCTCTCTCTCTCTCTCTCTCTCTCTCTTCTCTCTCTCTCTCTCTCTCTCTCTCTCTCTCCTTCCTTCCTTTACTGTTTTCCCCCAGCACTCGGACACATCTGCTCAGGGTTTGCGACCCAAACTGGATGCCTGTTAATGTAGCGACGATCGGCGCAGATGAAAAGGAGTGTAGGGGAAACCGGACACGCGTGAGGCGCGGGAAGAATGCGGCGGACTGATGCAAGTGTTTGCTTTGTTTCACAATATTAGGCCGCTCGCCGCCGCCATTTGGCCGTTTCTGACTGTACCTGGGCCACCTCTGACCCCACGCCTTTGTGCCTTGTTGCTCTTGGCAACAAGAAACGTGTTTGTGCAAGAAGAACGAAGTGTTTTCTGATACTTTTTATATGTGTTTCAAGGGTGCAGATTTTCCCCTTTTGTGTTGTGGTGATATTTGCTCCGAGACCATTTGAGAGTTTTTTTGTGGAGTTTTGGGGGGTGGGAGGGGTGGAGTGGGGACAGGGTGGCCACGTGACGGTTCGGGAAGGTAAGGTGTGGGTGTGCTTCACAGGTGATTGCGTGCATGCACCTTCAAAACCGTTTAGAAAAAAAAAAGGTTTAGGAATCTCTCTCTCTCTCTCTCTCTCTCTCTCTCTCTCTCTCTCCTCTCTCTCTCTCTCTCTCTCTCTCTTAGCAATCAATTTTCACAGGCAAACAATAATCAAATATTTATCACACTAGTGTTGGACACTAAGTTTCTGTTTTTGCATTATGTTTAACCTTTCCCAGCCCAAACAGTTTGTACTGATGATGCAATAATGTTTCCTCCAAAGTCTAGCCTCGGCCGCTCCTGAGTACAGTGAACGTCAGAACCTCTCAGGTTCCCTTCATGTGAAAACAGGAAACGTCAGAACCTCTCAGGTTCCCTTTATGTAAATACAGGAAACGTCAGCACCTCTCGGCTTTCCGTCATATGAGATCCAAACACATAAAAGTTTCAAAAGAACGCTGTTTATTAGGACAAAAACACGGTCTGCAAATTTTCGGGGTAATCCCCTTTGTCAAGCTGCAAAACAGTTGAATCTTGTTTTAGACGCTATCAGTCATTCTTGTTTCAGTTCCCCCTCCCGTCATATGAATACATGAAACGTCAGGACCTCTCAGGTTTCCTTCACGTGAATACAGAAAACGTCGGAACCAAGCAGGACAGCACATGAGATCTTTATTAATGTGGTTTTTTGTGTGTTTGTTTGTTGTTTGGTGAAGAGCAAGTACTTTGCTGTCTTGATCACTGATAAATGATAACGATCATTTCTAAAGCGCAAATTCTTGTAAAGCCCTGAGCGCTTTGCAAAGAACATGATGGGAGGTGGTAGGGGGCTAGTACACATGCATCTACAGTTCTTCTGTTGTGAATATCGACTGCTGTAGGCCTGCTCGAGTACATGTTCCTTGTTTGTGAATTACACACACACGCAGAAGCACGCACGCACGCATACATGCACGTACGCACGCATGGCACACGCACACACACGCATGTCATGCATGCACGCAGGCATGGCATACAACACACACACACACACCACACATATGCATCAAATCAAACAGGGCTGAGTTAGAGTGGTACAGGCTGAACAGATGTGTTTTTAGAGCGGACTTGAAAGTGGTTATTGTTGCAGCATTTCTAATGCGTAGTGGCAGTGAGTTCCAGAAATGAGAGAAGGCACGGCTACCCTACGTCTTGTACTTGCAGACTGGCACTTTTAGGAGACGAGTGTCAGCACTGGAGCGAAGAGATCGAGAAGGAGAACAGAGAAGCAGTATGTCCTAGATGAGCGAGTAGAGGCAGTTCATGAGTACGGACTGGGTTAACAGTATTATTATTAATTTTTTAAATTATATTTTTAGAAGAATCAGACATATTTAGATGGTGTCTATTTGGTAATTTCTGATTGTAGTGGCCAAATTTATTGCTTTATTTGACCTTCATTTTGGGACCACACGTGTTGTTTTGAAAGCCATTTAGCCTCATGAAGCAGCGTTTTTTGTGTGTGTTTTTTGTTTGTTTGTTTTTGTTTTTTCTCGTTCCTCTCTCTCTTTATCGCCCTGATATAACCGTAATGGTTGACTGGGTGTAAAACACCAAGTTTCTCTCTCTCTCTCTCTCTCTCTCTCTCTCTCTCTCTCTCTCTCTCTCTCTCTCTCTCTCTCTCTCTCTCTCTCCAAAATGAAGGTCACATTTATTAATTACTGAATGCGGATTTTATGCCCGTACCAGTTCTAAAAACGGTAGGTCACCTGTGCCGTTTCACTGACGTCGTACACAATGCAATATGGGGGGTTATGAAGACTGCAATGGGGGAAAAACACATCAAAAAGTTATGGAAGCTAACCTGAAGCGGCCGAAAGTCTTTTGCACCCTGAGGCTGAATGGCTTTCCAAAGAGTACGTGCGATCAGCAGTAAACGGTAAATGGAGATCAAATGAAAAGCAATCATTCTGGACACAAAAACAGGATATTTTGCTTTATATATCGTTTAACTCTTTAGGCAGAACATGCACCAGCGCCACTGATTTGCTCATCCTTATTCTTCCCGAGCACTCCGAGGACAGCACGCGAGATGCAGAACATGTGCGACTGGCTACTTTCTTCGCTGGATGGTTACAGAATAATAATAATAATCAGTAATGGGTACTTAGAGTGCCTAATCTGCACAGGCCCTAAGTGCTTACAGATTCTTCAAATGTACATGTTTTCAAGATTCGATGCATGTACGCACGCACGCACACATGCACGCACACACACACACACACACACACACACACACACACACACACACACACACACACACATACGCAGCAGCACGACACATGCACGCACACACATCACACATCCACGTACACACACACACACACACACACACACACACACACACACACACACACACACACACACACACACACACACACACAATGACACACACACACACACACACACACACACACACACACACACACACACACACACACACACACACACACACACACACACACACACACACACACACACACACACTCGTCTATCAGGGCAATGGGACTGGAGAAAAAGTTTCTGAAAAGAGAGGGGTTTTCAAGGAAGATTAAAATACCTGACAGAGGTCAAAATGACGGGCAGAAACAGGGTGTTGGTTCCAAATAGCTGTGGAACCTGGTAAGAGAAAGAGCGCCACACTGCAGAGACACTAACCTGCTGTATTGTCTGTGGATTTTTTTGTAGCTCGCCTGTCACTCATCACCCACCGGCGGATCGCGCATATTGACAACGCTGAGGGGTCAGTGCGGGGGGGGGGGGGGGGGGTGCACCGGGACAGAGGCCAGAGGTGATGGTTCACCAAGAGTGGCGGACGCGATGACAGATCAGTGCATCTGGGGTCAAAGGCCACTTAGCTGTCAGCGCAGCTCAGTTCTGCCAGCCCCCCCCCCCCCCCCCCCCCCCCCCCCCCTCCCCCCCCCCCCCCACCGCCCCAACCTCCCGCCCCACCGCCTGCCAGTCGCCAGACCTTTCGGACGCTCTCACCTGAAAATCTTTATAATGTATACACACTGAGCTTTAATGCTGTAGATGTACGTAGCATTTAAGAACATGTAGGTCCAAATATCGATGTACTTTGGTAGCTGGTTTCACCTTGCATGTCCAACTCGGTGCACACTACCAGAACCGCTTTCCACTCCCATAATATGTTCTGCAGGGTCAGTCCACGTTCGCTCCGTGCTTGCGAGCTTCGTTCGGTGTGACTCTAAGCTTTCTCTGCAGGCGGACCAAAGAAGTTGCTCACGCACTTTGAGAGTACGTATATATATATATATATGCGTAGCCAAAAACAAGATCCATTCTCTCTTATTTCAGGTGCAGCCCAAAAAACAAGACCCATTCACTCTTATTTCGGATGTAGCCAAAAACAAGACCCATTCACTCTTATTTCAGGTGCATCCAAAAACAAGACCCATTTCACTCTTATTTCAGGTGCAGCCAAAAACAAGACCCATTCACTCTTATTTCAGGTGCGCGCCGTGCGCTTAGCCAACCCCCTTTTACCGCTGACCAGCCTTCGAAGCCCATAGGGCTTTTAGAAAACAACAACACCCTTCCCTCTCCTCTTCCCTGCTTCCCCCTCCACCTCCTCCACCCCCTGACCTGCCCATGGCTATTTTTCTTGACCTTGGTCATCGCACCCTAAACACCTGGGGTTTGTTGCCCTAACTCCAACTCCACAGTACTAGGTAAAGCCCGTCTATTAGGCGCTTATGCATAACTGCTACTTCTAACCGTGCCTGTTCCAAGATTGTTGTTGTTATTGTGGGTTTGTTATTGTTGCTGTTGTGGTGGTGGTGGTGGTAACTGTCTTCTTTTTTCTTTTCTTTTTCTTTTTCTTTTTCTTTCTTTCTTCCAATCCGGAACTATTAGTGTCCAGAAGGTCGGAATGTATCTCTGAATAATTCTGCCTTGCTTATATTTTAATTTCTGCCTTCTCGATTCATTCAACTTCATTTTCCATCAGTCCTCTTCCGACATCTCGAAGTTTCTTGGCCAGTGAATCAAATACGAAGTTGTACGAACTGAGAAAACGCAGAATTTGCTAGAAGTAAGCGAAACGCGCGAAGCTATGCTTCGATACACTGCAGGCTTGCAAGAGAATCTTTGATAATTCTGGGTTCCCAGCAGAGGCGAGGAGAGAATGGGGGGGGGGGGGGGGGGGGGGAGGGGGGGTAATTTGTGTGCCCGCGATGCCCCAACGCGGAAACGTGCTAGAAGGCAGTGCAGTGAGGCCGTTGACACTGACACGACACACAGGGCTGGTGATTGAGCCAACACCACGCACACGTAACCTGATGTAGGGTAAAACAGGGCTAAACGTACTCCACTGAAGCGCGCGTTGTTTTGTTGTTTTTTGCTTGTTTTGCCAGTATAAGCGCGCATGCGAAAAACGAAGCCAATGAGAGCGAGAGTAATTTTCATGGTGGAAAAGAGTGCGTCCTCGACCTCCATCTTGTTCGTTGTACTGCCGAATGTGTGTGTTAAAGAGTGGGGGTGGCCCAGTCAGTGGTAGAGAGGCGGGCTCGTGATCGGCGAAAGGTCACGGGTTCGAGTCCTGGCGGCAGGAGCGGTGGGAGACTTTTCTTCTCCAGGGTCGGCTTTGTGTACTGACTCTACTTCGGTATCCGTTTCACCTCCGTCTTACCGCAGTAGCACGCAAAAGATCCCGGCCATTCTGCTTAAAGTGCAGGTGGCAGGTTTCAGCTAAACACACATGCGTCCTGCGTATGTAGCTTCGAATAAAGTGACACTGTAAACTGGTGCATGGTTGTATGATATACACTGAACTTGCGCCGAGACGGCAGCAGTTTCACGTGGCACCAGGCATGTAACAGCCAAACAGCGCTGTAACCGCTTCGGTGGATATTCAAAATGCGCTGTGCAAAGCTACAGTCACTCATGTGGACATTGTCTTGTGACTTTGTCCCTCACAATTATGAAACATTAAAATGGCTTACATCGCTGCCCACCTTAATGCAGAAGTCATTCTGGTGGAGACAGTGTAGCGATAGGTATATAATCTCCCTATTCTTTCTTTTTTTGGATTGATGATTGCTTATATAGCGCTATTCTCCGCTCTCGAGCAGACTCACTGCGGTCGCATGTGATTCTACATGAGTGACAATTTTTTTATAGCGCGTTTTTTTAATTTTATTAACTTATCCCCCGAATTGGTGTATTTACAGCGCTGGCATGGCTAATGCCACATGAAACTGTTGCCGTCTCTTCATGCAAAGCCACATAGGTAATGTGTATGCGTGTTTAGCTGTAACCTGCCACCTGCTCTTTTGGCAGAATGACCGGGATCTTTTACGTGCTACTGCTAAGTTCATCTCCCCCTATCCCCCTCCCCCTCACCTCCCCCCCCCCCCCCCCCCCTCCCCCCGCCTTCTCCCCGTCCCTACTTAGCTGAAACCTCCATAAGTTTCTGTGGAGGTTAAGCATCATGTTTGCTTACTTCGCATACGACCAGAGCACAGTCGCAGAGCATAGTGCTATAGCTGCCACTGTGAGGCGCTCAAGAAGTGTTCATATAAATAAATTGTCCGGATCACTAGACCTACACATCCTCTTCTTGGTCACTGTGTAAGATAACAAATATCCAAAGTCCATTCCCCATCGAGACCTTGCCGCTAGAGGTCACCCGCCGGAATCGATGTAAGAGCGTTGGTAGGCCACCTTCGAAGGAGACCACGCACAGCTGCCGAGTCGCTTCGGTGGTGTTCAGCGACGCT
>JABMCL010003051.1:232500-235000 GCA_018857735.1 Alviniconcha marisindica | reverse complement strand
CCGTTGATTTTTTTTCTTTTTTTTTCTTTTCTTTTTTTCTTTTTTTCTTCCGCTGCTGTGCTTCGCTTCATTGGAACTTACCGTGGATTTTTTTTTCCCCTCTCCGCTCTGCTTCATTTTATTGGAACTTTCCGTGGATTTAAACTGCACGCTGTAGGTCCTGCCTGTAGACGGCGTAACTAAAGACCTGTATCACGGAGAAAAAGAAACTTCATTAACACGAAAGGATCTCCCTAGTCCGTTGGTGTGTGTGTGTGTGTGTGTGTGTGTGTGTGTGTGTGTGTGTGTGTGTGTGTGTGTGTGTGTGTGTGTGTGTGTGTGTGTGTTGTGTGTGTGTGTTATTGTAAATCGCGCTGGGTTCCAACCTTGTGTGGTACGGATGGGCGCCATAGCAATCCCCTTTGTTAGTAGTAGTAGAAGTAGCAGCAGCAGCAGTAGTAGTAAAACATGTCTTGGGCAACAACATTTTCAAAGTATGGATTTTATTTTAATGATTTGAAGTTGATTGTATATCGAATTTAGAAAACGAGTTTTGTGAGAGGCAATCGATTAGCTGGCTCGGAGGCGCAAAACGGTCAAGTGTCAGTCCACTGCTCGCCGGTCTCCTACGGTAGTTTGCTGAGCATTAGGGCATGGGGCTACCAGGTCAGCGAGATGCTCAAAACTCTGATGATTTCGGGGGACTGGGGATGGAGAGAGACTGGGAGCCAAGATGGGGAGGGGGGGGGAGGGGAGCGATGGGTTGCGAAATTGTGCGTATGGGTGGATGGGAGTGCATATGTGCGCGTGTGTGGATGCAGAGGATGGGGAGGGGTACAGTGAGATATGTAATGCATTATTAAACTAGGTTGTGTATTGTTGTAATGTTTCCTGTATACCGCTATGAGCTTCACACATGTATAGCCATAAAGGGATTTGGCGCGTTAGAAATGCATTTATTATCACTGACTCCAAGCACTGGTTTACGACATCCTTCCACCAACCACAGTAACAGCTAGTTACGCCATAAGGCTTCGAAAACTGTCAGCTACCTTACAGTTTTTCGTTGGAGCTCAAATGGCAGTACGTTTTTAAGCCGCACAGACAACAGACTGCCTTCACAATGCTCCGCCAACACAAATAAAACCCAAACCGTTCGATTCGAGACGGAACTATCTTTTTCACCAAGGGCGGATGCACCTAGTGACATTACGTGCGTGCTTCGACGAAACGCTGTTTTCGCAGTCTTTAGCACTCGAACTTTTTGCAAATTTGACTGAGGACGCAGTAAATAAGTAACCATGTTGCTTTACGTCCACAGAAGCGAGTCGGCTTATTAGGGACGGGAAAAGGGGGGGTGGGAGGGGAGAAAGAGCGAGTGGCTCGTCAGCGCAATCCGACCCTCAAAAGACAGAGGAGGCCGTGGACCACCGCCAGAACAACAACTGTGTTAAGGCAGTGGGGACCTCGCCATGGCGAAGCAACTGGTGCACTCCGCAGTTGCTGTTTCAACTGCTGTGAGGACGCTGACAGAGTGGGACATAATATAGGGATGATTTCGGTGGACAGATGCACGGAGATAAGGAGCGCCCCTTCAGTGGTGTAACCAATTATGGCGGAGTTTGGAGAAAGGGTGCCGGAAAGCGAGGCTTGGAGTGTGGAGGAAGTGTGCCGGAAAGCGAGGCTTGGAGTGTGGAGGAAGTGTGCCGGAAAGCGAGGCTTGGAGTGTGGAGGAAGGGTGCCGGAAAGTGAGGCTTGGAGTGTGGAGGAAGGGTGCCGGAAAGTGAGGCTTGGAGTGTGGAGGAAGGGTGACGAGAAGTGATGCTTGGAGTGTTTGAGGAAGGGTGCCGGAAAGTGAGGCTTGGAGTGTGGAGGGTGCCGGTAAGTGAGGCTTGGAGTGTGGAGGAAGGGTGCCGGAAAGCGGGGCTAGGAGTGTGGGGGAAGGGTGCCGGAAAGCGAGGCTTGGAGTGTGGAGGAAGGGTGCCGGAAAGCGAGGCTTGGAATGTGGAGGAAGGTGCCGGAAAGCGAGGATAGGAGTGTGCGAGATGCCGGCAGGTCCGCCGGACTGCTGTCAGCCGCTCAACATCGGCAGAGGCGACTGCCAGACTGATCCCGTCTTTGCGATGGGTTAAAGCGAGTGGTGTGACGACACGTTCGAGGCGAAAATGAGAGAAGAACAAAAAGCAATGTCTGAAATGTCGTTCGCGGACCAGGATGGTTGCGGCAGTGACCTTTCAGGAAGATGCGTGACTCTGGCTGTTGGAGGTGGGGGGGGGGGGGGGGGGGGACACCGGTTTGAACCAAGGAGGAAAACCGTTCATTATCTATTATATATATATATATATATATATATATATATATATATTATATATATATATATAGTAAATATATATATATTATATATATATATATATATAATTAGAATCGGACTTGCTGCCTTCTTCGTTTTGATTCTATAGACAAGACAAGATACAGGTGTGGGGAAAATGCATACTGTTTTGTACTGCGTGTTTACAAGATA
>JABMCL010003051.1:217500-222500 GCA_018857735.1 Alviniconcha marisindica | reverse complement strand
GCTCGTGACGTCTTGTGCTAGAAGAGAAATGAAGAAAATGAAATTGAATGACCCGGGAAATCAGTCTTCAAAACGGTAAAATTCCTGTCTGTGGGAGAAGCATGTTAAAAAAAAAAAAAAAAGAGAAGAAAAAGAAGAAGAAAAAACTTGCTGCAGCCTTACCAGAGATAAACTTTGATAACTCCAGATTCTCAGCAGAATGGACCTTAATGTTTGCATCCGCTGTATCTCACCATGTGGGGTGGGGGGGTGGGGGGGGGGGGGGGGGGGGGGTGGGGGGAGGGGGCGGGGAATTGTCACTAAGTTAAATGTGAACTCTTGGTTGTGGTTCGTGGCGTTAATCTATCTCTGCCTAAGATAATGTTACTCCGGTGCCGTATTCTTCCAGAATAGTACTAAGACATACATGTTAAATTAAACTATGCCAACATTGTTAAATTAAACTACGCCAAAGAAATGCGCATTTCTGAAAACTGCGTTCTGTGCTGTGATTCCAGCAGGAACATTCGCCTGACGGGAAAGTGGGAAGCATTTTTGGTGAGGACATCCTACAATGTCCTTACGGCAGGGAATGAGCCATTCTTAAGAATATTCATGAGTGAGGTCACGTCGGGTCACGAAATCGAAAGCGAAATTGGGCACAGTATTGACCTGGGGTTATTCTTGCACAGCTAGCTAGGTCACGGTGGGTCAGGAGATCAAAAGCGGGCTCTGAATGTGCAAAATTGGCAATCCAACCTCGCTTTCGATCTCATGACCCGCTGTGACTCAGCTCATCAAGAATGGCTCCAGGTTCATAATGCGCCCAATCTCGCTTTCGATTTTCTGACCCGACGTGACCTGTCTCATTAAGAATGGGCCATGGGTGGGGTGTGTGGGTGTGTGGGTGTGTGGGTGGGTGTGGGGTGTGTGAGCTAGTGAGGCCTAGCGGTAAGGCGTTAGTTAGGCTGAGGCATTAGGTTGGTAATCGTGGGTTCGATTCCCTGCTTTCTGCTCTCCGTTCTCTTCAACAAAAGTTGTGGTTTGTGGACACTGTCTCGTGACTTTGCCGCTCACAGTTAGCGAACCATTAAGATGGCCCTCTCGTCGCTGCCCATATTAATCATTCTGGTGGTGACAGTGTAGCGTTAGATGTAGTTCCCAGCCGCCCACCCCCTCCACCTCCTGGGATCTCTGTCCCCGTCAGTACCTCTCCGGAAACACCTCGGCGTTAAGCAAGTGTAATGAACAAACGCAGGAAGACTAGAGGGACGTCTTTATCACCGGTAGCCTATGTGCAGCATGCATGTCACGTGGAAGATCCCATGTGTTTCTTAACTGTCTGATCACAGTACGTCACGTGGACGATCCCATGTGTGTCTTAACTGTCTAATCACAGTATGTCACGTGGACGATCCCATGTGTGTCTTAACTGTCTAATCACAGTACGTCACGTGGACGATCCCATGTGTGTCTTAACTGTCTAATCACAGTACGTCACGTGGAAGATCCCATAACTGTCTAATCACAGTACGTCATGTGGACGATCCCATGTGTGTCTTAACTGTCTAATCACAGTACTTCACGTGGAAGATCCCATAACTGTCTAATCACAGTACGTCACGTGGAAGATCCCATAACTGTCTAATCACAGTACGTCACGTGGAAGATCCAATAACCGTCTAATCACAGTACGTCACGTGGAAGATCCCATAACTGTCTAATCACAGTACGTCACGTGGAAGATCCCATAACTGTCTAATCACAGTACGTCACGTGGAAGATCTTATGTGTTTCTTAACTGTCTAATCACAGTACGTCACGTGGAAGATCTTAACCCTCGCCTTTCCTTAGGATTTGCTGTCGTTGTTACAAATGAACCGCCACAACAAAGGGATGTGGATGTGAAATATGCATCCGTTTGTTATAGTTTAATTGTTGCTTAGTTTTCATCGTTGTTGTTGTTGTTGTGTGTGTGTGGTTTTTGTGGTTTTGTTTTTTGCTTTTTGTTTTTGTTTTTTGTTTGTTTTTTTGGGGAGAAGGGGGTTTGTTTTCCTGTCTTTTCTCCTCTTGTTTCCTTTCGATTCGTCCCCCACATTCTTCCTTCACCTTTTCAACCCCCCCCCACCACCACACCCCCCCAACACACACACACACACACACACACACACACACACACACACACACACACACACACACACACACACACACACACACACACACACACACACACACACACACACACACACACACACACACACACACACACACACACACACACACACACACACACACACACACAACACACACAACAACACACACACTATCAGTCGATCGTGGAAACGAAGCAGGCATGGGATGCCAACTGTTCAAAAATTCTTTTCGTCTATCCATTGTTAACAGGTGGAGGGTTCAGATGTACTGTAAGCCCCTCTCTCCTCTCTCTCCTCTCTCTCTCCCTCTCTCTCTCTCTCTCTCTCTCTCTCTCTCTCTCTCTCTCTCTCTCGTCTTCTTTCTTTGAAATGTTATAAAAGTATCCGTCGTCAGATTTACCGTTGATGTTTATAATCATTACTTAGTAGATTATTCTTCGTGTGACGTTTATCCAGTGTTGATTAACTCCCATGTTGATTCTTCCCATGGTAGAGTGTGGACGAATGTACAGACCATTTCAAGTCCGTTCTGAGATAGCACAGCATACTATTATTTGCATCGCCAGCCTCGTAACTGATCTCTGGACACATGAGCCTGCGTACCAACACACCTCCTAAGACAAGCTAGCGGGCTGTCCAAGTACCACTGTCATGAAAGATTAGTAGGTGCTTTGAGCCCAGTGAACCACATAGGGTAATATCAGGGCTATGTCATGTAAGACAAAGAATAGGTAACACTCGAATAAGTATACTGCTTTTGTGTTTCCTGTACTTGTTAGTTGAACTTATGATTACGATGAATGAATACATTTTGTTTAAAGCAAAGTATGTTCCCGTGCTGTTTTCGAAAACGATGACCAAGCGCCTTGCGTCTGAGCAGTTTCGAAGCTTGAGTTCAAACACAGCGCTGTTGTTTAATCCACTTCAAGTGGGCGGAGCGAAAAGACCTTGTGAACTGCGAAGTGAGTGCGTGTTAGCCTGACTGACAACCATCGATAAAAACAGTGATCGAAATCCTTGGATCTGTGAGGTTCGAAGCTTGAGTTCGAACACAGTGCTTTTGTTTAATTCACTTCAAGTGGGCGGAGCGAAAGGACCTCGTGCATTGTGAAGTCAGTGCATGTTAGCCTGACTGACAACGATCGATGAAAACAATGATCGAAAGCCTTAGGTTTGTGAAGTTCGAAGCATAACCGTAAGTTCGAACACAGGTTGTCTATTCCGTTTGTCTAAGTGGGTGGAGCTACCTGGCTAAAAGTTAGAGCATGTTTTTATCGATTTCAGAGTTATTTCTCCACACTTCGAAGGGGTTTACGGAATGGTACGACTCTTACTACACCTTCAAGTCTATCTGGGTACCGTATGTCCGAGTTTACAGCCTCCATGCACATGTTTTCACCATTGCTGGTCTCGGTTGGCTGTGTGAAGATCTGGATAAGCCTATCACCCCCTTTGTTTGACGAAGGATTAGCTGAAGGTGTATCAGATATGCGTGCGCTGATTGGCTACTCGCTAATGTCAGTCATACTTTGGCGACAGGTTAATTTTGTGACTTTGTCCACGTGCGATTCATTCGCCCTGATATGACCCATTCGTTTTGTTCGGGCATTAAAAAAATCAGTTATCTATAATCAGCCGTACGATTCGGTTAAGACTTAGTTGTAGACTGACTTGTGAGTGAAAATATACTGTGATTGCCGTTGCAGACTGGCTTGTGAGGGGAAATATACTGTGACTGCCGTTGCAGACTGGCTTGTGAGTGGAAATATACTGTGACTGCCTTTGTAGACTGGCTTGTGAGGGGAACTATACTGTGCCTGCCGTTGCAGACTGGCTTGTGAGGGGAAATATACTGTGACTGCCGTTGTAGACTGGCTTGTGAGGGGAAATATACTGTGGCTGCCGTTGCAAATTGCATGGCTTGTGAGGGGAAATATACTGTGACTGCCGTTGCAGACTGGCTTGTGAGTGAAAATATACTGTGACTGCCGTTGCAGACTGGCTTGTGAGGGGAAATATACTGTGACTGCCGTTGTAGACTGGCTTGTGAGGGGAAATATACTGCAGACTGCATGGCTTGTGAGGGGAAATATACTGTGATTGCCGTTGCAGACTGGCTTGTGAGTGGAAATATACTGCAGACTGCATGGCTTGTGAGGGGAAATATACTGAGACTGCCGTTGCAGACTGGCTTGTGAGTGGAAATATACTGTGCCTGCCGTTGCAAACTGCATGGCTTGTGAGGGGAAATATACTGTGACTGCCGTTGCAGACTGGCTTGTGAGGGGAAATATACTGTGACTGTGCTGCCAGAACAGCTGCCAGCTAAAAGCAGACGGCTGGTGCTATCACGACAACTTCGCACCCCAACCGCTGAATCACCTGGGTGTGCCACTGTCCCAAATTCTCTCGTGACGCGCGAGTTTTTCCGGGCATTTGTTTGTTCATCGTCTGACACTGCTTTACGACTGTTCCACTCCGCCAGACAATACGTGGTTATTTTCAGGTCAGGAGTGCCACGCGAATCTCAGCAAATATCTTAATTTTTTCGATTCCGCAGACACTTTGGGCATACCTCTGGTTGTCATCTGTTGCTCTAATTTGTCTATGTCATAATTTCCAGAGACTGGGTTGCTTTGTGAGCTTGGTTAACCGGCTGCTAAAGGGTGGGTGCAAAAGTCGCCCAATTGTTTCTGCATATCACCTGTCCCTCGTGTTGTGTGACTGTCAGTGTGAGTGTGGTGGTGTGTGGTATCATTTCTTTTTCTGCTAATTTACTTCGATTTTTTCCTCGTATCGCAGGTGCAGAGATTTCAGTAAGTTATAAAATTCCATTATCATCCTCCGCTTCCTTCATCGCTTTCTGAA
>JABMCL010003051.1:210000-212500 GCA_018857735.1 Alviniconcha marisindica | reverse complement strand
ACACACACACGCACACACACAACCACCACACGCACACACACACAACACACACACACACACACACACACACACACACACACACACACACACACACACACACACACACACACACACACACACACACACGGCAAAATAAAAACAAACAAACAAAATGTAACGGTACCCTGAAGACATTAGCTTCGGAAGTAGTACACGAATTTAGATTTCTCATGTATTCATTCATCAATGACCCCAATATTTGCTGCTGTTGTAATTTAAGGTTTTATCATTGGCGTGAATGTACGATGAGTGTACTTGGCACCATAAAACATTCCTAGCGCAACTGTATCAACACTTGGCAGTCAAGTTGTATTGCATTGTTGTATTAAAGGTTGACAAGGAAAAGCAAATCTTGAAAGAAAAGAAGAAGAAACCGAAGAAGAAGAAAGAAAGATAGACAGAAACACACACACACACACACACACACACACACACACCACACACACACACACACACCACACACACACACACGTCGAAGACGATACCGTTGCCAGTGAAGGAAACACGTGCTTTAATTGCGGGGACGTTCGCGGTGCAACGCAAGCCGTGCTGACGACTTCACGCTTGCATTGGCCGCTAAGTGAAACACGTCTGTTTGGCCGGCGTGGATCTCTCTGCATGGTGCTCGTCTCCTCTCGTAATATCTCAGTGTTTGCGCCCACACAGCAAGCCGGTCGCCCTTTGTTGAAATACTCTCGGGCTTTTTTTATTATTATCGGGCTCAGATTGGTTTTCTCAGTTCTTTGGGGTTTTGTAGTTGTTTTGTTTGTTTTTGACTTAAACGTGTTTGGTGTGGGGTTTTATTGTTGTTGTTTTTGGGGTTGGCTTATTTTCTTTGTGTGGTGTTGTGTGTGTGTGCGTGTGTGCGTGCGTGCGTGCGTGCGTGCATGCGTGCGTGCGTGCGTGCGTGTGTGTGTGTGTGTATTGTTGTTGTTGTTTTATTGGGGGGGGGGGGGGGCGTTGTGGCTCTCCCTTTAATGAAAGTGTTGTTGTTGTTGTTGTTTTCGCTTTTTAAGAATATATTTTTAGTTACTGTTTTGTTGTTATTTTGTTTGTTTTTTAAGGGAAGCGTGTACGTATGGTTTGAGTAGTAAATGACAAGACTGGGTGGTTAGTTTTTATAATACATGTTCGGGGCGAAGGTGAGTGCCGGAAAATATTGACCGGAAGAGGAGAAATAAAGTCCACTTGGAAAGTGACAGCTCCGGTAACAACGACCAAAACTCAGAAGCTCTGGGAAGTGGGCCTAGATTCTCATTCCATATTCCATTCTTCCCGCATCCCTAATAAACCATACGGTTTCTATGGACGTAAAGCACCATGAAAGAAGAAGACAACGACGATCTCCGCCAACGACGATCTCCGCCAACGACGATCTCTGCCAACGACGATCTCCGCCAACGATCGCCGCCAAGAGACCACCAGCTCCCGAGGACTAAGGATAAATTAAGCAAAAGGATTAGGAATCAACACACAAGCGCTCAAAAGATGTAACACAATACAACAACAAAGACCTGAGTCGCCTACGGTAACTCTCACCTCGCATGTGTGTCAATGCAAGGTACATAAACTCCACCAGATGTACTCCTCAGGATGTAAGAATCAGAATTGTAGTAATCCAAAAGGATTAAAGAATCGACTTGGGCGCCTCCCTGTCCCTGTGCGCTGTCTGTCCTTTTGTGAGTGTCTGGGAGCCCCTTTTTCACACAATGCAAGGGCCACGAGTGTATCATTGGCGGGAGCTGCCACAAGTATCATTTTTGTCGCAACAAACACGTGTTACTGTCGCGACAAAACACGTCTTTTGTCGTGACAAATGTATGCTTGTCGCGATAACGCTTCTGTCGCGACAAACATATTTTTGTCGCGACAAATATAATTTTACACGTGTTTGTCTTGTCGCGACAAAAATTATACTTGTAGCAGCTCCCGCCAACACTCAGGACTGTTGTGTCGAGTTACATGCTAGCAGCAGCTGAAAATAAATAAATAAACCCACTGACAACCTTCCCAAAGTGTTACTGGAAGAACAGGTCAGTCCAGGTGCATCTTTGCCGAAAAACAACAACAAGCAAACAAAAACCGACCAACAACTTTCCCAAGGTGTTAATGGAAGAACAGGTCACTCCAGGTGCATCCTTGTCGAAAAAACAACAAGCGAACAAAAACCAACCAGCAACTTTCCCAAAGTGTTAATGGAACGACAGGTCACTCTAAGTGCATCCTTGTCTAAGACAACCTTTACCCGCAAAGGGACAGAATCTTCTTCTTTTTCTGTCTGTCTGTCTGTCTGTCTGTCTGTCTGTCTGTCTGTCTCTCTGTCTCTCTCTCTCTCTGTCTCTGTCTCTCTCTCTCTCTCTCTCTCTCTCTCTCTCTCTCTCTCTCTCTCTCTCTCTCTCTCTCAAGAGAAATAAGTAAATACGTTGTCACTAGAAGCATATTTAAAAATGTTTTGTGCAGT
>JABMCL010003051.1:177500-195000 GCA_018857735.1 Alviniconcha marisindica | reverse complement strand
CTTCTTTTTTTTACATTTTTTTACATTGAAACTGTTTTGTGTTTCTTTCTTTGTTTTTAATCAGGAAGCTTGGTGGGGGGCGGGGGAGAGGAGGGGGGGGGGGGGGGGGGGGGGGGGCGGAGGTCGGGGGCAGGGCGTGGGAGGTGGAACTTGAGCGCTCATTCATTTTCGTGCACTTTCTTCTTTACTCCTTCACGTGCTTACTGCCACCCCTCAATCAGCGAAACACACACCAGTGATTTATAACTGTCGCTGCGCCGGTTCTTGTAATAGGAGCCGGGTTTTTTGGTGTGTTTTTTCTTCTTCTTTTTCTCTTGGGTGGGGGCGCGGGTAGTTGAAAGGCCTCCGATGCCCTATAAATGAACTTCCGCGTTTCGAATTTCTTCTTTTTCTTACTTCTTCTTCTTCTTCTAATTCTTTTTGCGATTTCCAAACTAAAATTCTGTTTCCGCGGTAACACCGAATATTTCTCCGGTCTCTTTCTCAAAAACTATCGACGGTAAAGGCTCAGACATACCTTTGGCCATTTGGCTTTGGGGCAAAAAAATGGACAACTTCACGAAGGACTGATTCAACATAGCGTCGTACAGTGGTGGCACTATATATGAACCACATATATTAGCATACATTACAACTTACTACATGACTTGGTTGCTGTATGGACAACTTTGCTTTTTGTGATTTTAAGCTGGTGCGTTAGGTATGTTTGCCTAAAAAGTGTTGTATACATGTATGCCCATGAAATCAATTTAATTCTGATGTTTCTGCACATTTGTAGGAACTGTGAAACTGCACTGATCAATTGCTTAATAGTGCTTATAATATTTGTTCGTGGTATTGTGTTTACTTGTGTTTGTAGTATAGCAAGGACTGCCTGTTAGATAGGTCCAAATGGACCTAACGCTACTATCCTTGAGTATTAAAGTTTTCGAGTTCGAGTTCGAGTGAAAGATTGAAATTCAGCCTAGTAAATCTTTTGTTTTTTGGTGACCGATACCAGAGGGGCGTCAAAAGTATTCTCCGAGTGGACTCAGTCACATGCTTTCGTATAAATCATTCCACAACAAACCTCTGCATCAACATGCTAAAGCTAAGTACTCAGATTTCGCTTCTATCAGCGTTTGTTGGTAGTTAAAAAAGGGTGTTTGCATTGAAAATGTGCACATGTGTTGTACTTTCCAATTAAAGTAGGGTTCCCTTTAAGCTCTTGTGTGTTTCGATCTTGTTTCGAAACTCTAGCAGTCATCTTCGTTTCAGAGGTTTTTTTAAATATTTTTTATAATGATGTACATGGATAGAGCTTAATAAGCCCATCCATACTGAGACATTTTCCTTCCTAATCTTACTCGCTCTTACTTTTCTTAATTCTAATTCCAGCTTGGTCTTAATTATTCTTCTTAATTATTCCAGCTTTGTCTTCTTATAATAACAACTAAGATGAATAATAATAACACCGGCCACTTCTATAGCGCCGTATCTCACAGACAAGGGTGAGCACACCGCGCTTTACAAGATCAACAAAAAGGTATACATCAAAACCTCAAAAACAATATATAGTCATAATATACACATGTGCCCTACTCGGAGTATAGATCTGCATTCTGGAACCATTATCTTCAGTGCCAGCCACTCAGACCAGAGTAGGGAGGAAAAGAACCCGCCTCAGAGACAAGCAGATGGTTTTTCATGCAGAAACTACAGTACTGAACCAAAGACTGAAACGAACCTCTTCACAGACCTGTTCATGTTCACACCAAAAGCACAAAGAAGAGTATCCAGACTTGTTCTGTTCTTTAGGGGTGTGATAGGAACGTGGTACCAGGCCTTCTACAAACAAACCTTTAAGAAAGAGAAATAGAGTTGGTTAGTTGGTTAGTTAGTTAGTCACTGGATTTGAACGTCCTGTCAGCCGTGTATGGTCACCTCAGTACGATCAATCTTTGTCATAAGCAAATACACACTTCAAAACTCTTTTCATATTATATATATAGGTAAACCCTTTCTCAATCCAAATCCACAAAATCAATCCATGCACAAATGTAAAACAAAACATACATCCATAAACACATAACAGCAACATCTTGAGAGAGACGGGGGGTGGAGGGGGGGGGGGGACAGAGGGGGACAGAGACAGACAAATAGACAGACAGACAGGCATATAGACAGACAGACTCCAATCGTTTAGTGCCCGAGAGTCCAGAAACTCAAAGAACAAATCGGGACCCTTTCCACAAAACAAAACAAAAACAAAAACAAAAAAACTCTCACTCCGTCTTTGTGCGCACGGCGGTCGAGTGAAGTCTTTTAGGGGATGTCAGCATCAAAGCTGACAGTAGCCAGAGATTCGGAAAAAAGAAGAAGAAGAGTTGAAGTTCGGTGTTGCCTTACGTCCACAGAGACCATAAGAACTATTTGGGGCGGGGGCGGGGGCGGGGGCGGGGGCGGGGCGGGGCGGGGCGGGGCGGGGCCCAGGACGGCCATCTCGACTTTGACACAGCTCCTGAGCTGTGAAGATGAAGAAGAAACGTTCAAACCGACATCCTCTTCAGCCCTCGCTGCCCGGAGCTTCAGACGTATTAGGTACAGCTCCGTCGCCACTGAAATCCAGATCAAACGATCAGGGTCGGCTTTGGGTCTCACCTGAGCTCACAGGGGGGAGACCACGCATGCAGCACTTCAACGCTAGAGTATGACCTCGCTCTTTGCCAGTGGCAGCGGTCAGCGTTATAATTATACGCTCGTCCCCACTTTCCACAGTGAACGTGGGCGCTAAACCGGTGGGGAAAACTGACCACGTTACAAACTCACAACAGCTTTCATGGTGCACATTTGTAGCTACTTGAAACGAAAAACGTGGTACCATTGTGAACATCGTCTGATGGCTTAAGTACCAAAACAAGACACACAATACCCTTTCAACGAAATATACACATTAATTTTCGTTAAAAACAACAACAGACAAACAAAAAACAGGATCGAGTTTTAAGTGAACAAAGGTGCTAGCCTCGCAATCCTCTTCACAACACGCATGCATACAGCGTAATTAGGCTCAACAAAACTGGCCTTAAAAATATACCACACAGCAGCCGCAAACAAAATCATCGAACAAGCACATATAACTCCAAAGAAAGCATCAGCAAACTACACCTGGCGAAGAAAACAGACTAAAAACAAAAACAAACTAATCAACGAGAAAGGAATCAGAGTTTGGGAGGTTAAAAAAGGGGCAGGTGAAACACCAAACGCTTGTGTTTTTCAAAATCAGTCCCCTGTACGGAAAAATCTCATTAGAATCTGAACACACGCTTCAGTTGCGGCCGCGGCTAAATACTCGGGTGTTATATGCTCAGGTGTAGGCGAAGTCTATTACGCAGGTGACAAGAGGCGAATAATGACGTTGTTGTCAGAGGCCGCGGCGACGCAATATGGCTCCCCACGCTGGCACTCCACCCAGAGTGTTTGTCAGCTAAACAACTTGTGCTCCCTAACGGTTGCACAAGAAACTAACACCTACCCTTCACCTACCCGTCAAGCCCTCAGGTACGTCTCGACAGCAGAAAACGGGGGTACACTTCAAAGAATCTACCCGAATGTGGGCAAACTTTGACGTCTTACTGCTACCTTTCATCAGACACGCACTAATTGTCAAGAAAAATGAGCCAGGTAGGTTGACATGCCAAAATGAAACAGGTGGTCAGGATTTTCAGTCACTGTATAACGATCCGCATTCTGTTCCATTTCTGACTTCAACATAATGCTTACACCCCACCCCAATATAACTCAGCGTATCATTTCCATGTAAAAATGCAAATAAACTAAATACAGCGCAACGCGTAACTTTGTTAACATGGCGAGACGAATACCCGTGGCTCGTGAACGTGACACATTCGAACCCTAGGTGTCTAATACATTACAATTCCCACAGTATTACAATCGCCACAGTGTTGGGAACGAAAGCAAACAAAATGGGGAGGAGTTGTCCAGGCCAAACACCACTGGCTGGAATCAGACTCAATAAAGAAATAATAAAAAAATGACCAGCGGTACTCTAACGCATGTTCTTTGAGCCGGTCCGGCCTAACGGTCAGGTGTTAAGCTGTTAAGCAGGCCCTCGGCCCGATTCCAAATCTAAGTGGCGTTGTTTTTCTCTCTCATTTTTCGTCATTTTTAACCGTTTGTCTGTTGTTTAAGTGTCGTTTTGTGGCTTGACAAAGGGGATTTCCCCGAAAATTTGCATGCTACGTGTCCGTGTCAAAATAAATAAGCGTTCGTTTGAAACTTTTTGTGTATTGGATCTGCACAGTCTGTAATAAATTACAGCTGATTGGAGAGCGGTAGTTAGTTAGTAACTGGATTTTAACGTCCTGTCAGGGGAAGCGGTAACAAAGCAGTGAATTTCCGGCTGGGGAGCAAAGTCACCTCGTAGCAACGGGGTTGTGCAATTGAAATGTATGCTTTGTCCAAGGCTCTTGTGCGATTTTGTTCTAAAAGGCTCAAAACGACAGATAAAAAAAAGAAGAAAATATAAGAACAACAAAAACACACAAAAAGCCAAACTGAGAAAGACCTAGAGTAATAATGTGGTATATATCTTGATTAAGTAGCAGAGTAACATTCATCATTATTCATAACATACAGTGTGATTTTTGAGTCCACATTGCTCGTGTCCAAGACTGACAAACTCGTTTCTACATCAATGGATGTGGAAGTAGACTGAGATGGGGGAGGGGGGGGGGGGGGAGGGAGGGCGGGAGGGGAGGTGCTTACATCTTAAAACAACAACAATGGAGTCACGCACTAACACAATATTCTCATCTACTTCGGTGGCTATAGCAAGAAGTCTAATTCCACCATGCTGATCGACTCTCTGTCAATCGGCTCTTTTGATCAACATAAGAAGTCCAATCTTTGTCGTCCATACAAAATATACTGTACAAAAACAAACTAACAAAAAACTAAAACATTCTGCGATTGAAAAGGAAAAAAACCCGCTGAATTTCAAAGTACTGAAGTGGAAATAAGACTGAAAGAAAGGAAGGAAGGAAGGAAAGAGCCCAGTCAACCATGACGGTTATTTTAGGGCAGACAGACAGACTGACAGACAGACAGACAGACAGACAGACAGACAGACAGACAGACAGACAGACAGACAGACAGACAGACAGACAGACAGACAGAAGCACTTTCGAAAGGAGAGAACAAGATCTAATTGCAATAAAGAATAATGCACTCTTTACGGTGGGATCCAGTATGTGGTGTGTTTTTCTCCCTGTTATTTCTTCTTTTTAGACACAATTAGCGGGTAAAGGACACCCGGTCAACGCTGTCTGCACACTGATGATGATGAAGTGATGCTTAATGTCCTCAGATGTCAGTTGACATATTAGGGACAAGTTGTGACCAATGCCGAAGCACGGTTCAATAATTCTTTACGTCCACGGAATCCAGAAGGCTCGTTAGGACGGACAGCTCAGGACGGCCACTTCGACTCTCACACAGCTCCTGAACTACCAACTGTCTGCACACTATAACAAAAGCAAGCACAAAGGGAACAAAAATACAAACAAAACCGGTAGGGGGTGGGTGGGGGGGGGGGGGGGGGGGGGCTGACTGTCCTTCAGAAAACATACTCTAGAGCAAAATGTTCAGGGTTTCCCTGGTCTGAGGTCCGAATCAATTCTTTGCACTAAGTTGTTAATCCAATGGGACGACTCAAAAACAAGGGCGTACGTACTACCAGAAAGATTAGCGAAAGGCTTGAACCTGGGAAGTCCGGTTTTGTTGTAGACTTCCAGCCACAGCCATTTCGCTCAGTGGAATCAGCCAGCGGGCAGCGATCTAACCGGAGAGAAACTGTCAACCAATCAACATTCAAGGAAGACCACTAACATAGTGTTGTTGTTCTCTTCCCACTGGCATGGGACACAATTCTCACCATGCGAACTTTCTAGTGGTTTTGAGTGTATTAACACAGACACGACAACAACAAGAGAGAGAGATACAGAAGACACACACAAAAATGTATAATTTAGCAGCCATAATGTGTGGGTGCGTGGGTGGGTGGGTGGATGTGTGTCTGCGTGCGTGTGCGGGCGGACGTGTGTGTATTACTTCATGTTTTCATCGGTCTTCCGGGTTCACCTCACTCTGAGCTGAGCTGTACACAGGCCCACAACCACACTTTATCATAGAAAACAACAACAACAACAACGAAAAAAACATCAACGGCAATTCTTGATCAGTGTCATTCATTGACATCATAGTCCAGTGCACACTCCGAGCATCGCTTTCCGGCACCTTCCTCCAAACTCTGCCAGATTTAGTTACGCCACTGAACGGGCACTCTTTATCTCCGCGCAGCTGTCCAGCGACGCGGTCAGCGCCCTCCGAAAGGTTCGGGTACAAGACTGTGGAAGCAACCTAGCGCCCAAGCACGCACGTAAACATGACGCGCATCCACCCCGGGTAAAAGATAATTTTTTTTAAAGAGTTCAGTCTCGATTCAAACGATTTGGGTATTATCTGAGCTGGCGTAAGTAACATGGTCAGTTATAAAACAAATGTCTGATATAATTTGAGTTGTTTGTAACAAACTTACTACTGTTTGAGCACCAACCAAAAACTGCTCGTTAGCTGACAGTTTTCTGGACCTTATGGCGTAACTAAATACAGCAGTGATTGAAGGAAGGATGTCGTAAACCAGTGCTTGGAGTTTGTCCCACAACCAGCCCGGCCGATGAAGATTGTAGATATTTTTCTGTTATAATGGCGTGGACAACCTGTATCACCACTCAGCAGCCATATAACGTACACCAAAGTATAAGATGTGAAACGCCTCTCCACCAATAGTATCCACTAAACAGCTACGTCGTCAAACTATGACAATATCTCTATGCTACAATGGAGCTGAACGAGTTTGACGTATACAAATCGAACTGTGGGCTGAAAACATTAATGTATATCATCCACTGTCGAACGATGTCAAATAATGCTATAGAACATTTCGACGGATGAGGTCTGAAAACGTCGATTTAGCAAGTACGCTAAAACAGGAACTGCCGAAAAGCACTTTTATTAAACAAAGCACATGCACAACACACTATGAGGATTTTTTTCAACAGCATAAAATCGTGCATTCACCTGTACACATTTATAAATAATCCTTACAGCAGGGCGCTTGTCCGTATTTCCCCGTTAAACAATCAGTTCTGGACATTTAGTGGAACTTTTTAATACAATTACTATTTTAGGTCCGTATTGCTGAAAAATGCCCTCCCTTTTCTGTCTAAATCACCAAAAGTGCCCTCCCTTTTCTGTCTAAATCACCAAAAGCTTCAACTTTTTATGACCAACTTTTTGTCATAGTGACTCCGTAAAAAGACCCGTCGTTTAAAGTTTACTGCTCAAGAGCAAAGCGTAGTTTCTGAAAGCGCGCAAAGGCCTCTAAAAGCAAAGGCTGTTGATACCATGGCCTGAGGAACGACTAGCGAAAGAGGGGTCGGTTTTGTTGCAGAGCAACAGCCAAGCTGACGGTATTGGACTCAGCGGAACTCCTCGGAAAGCTGCAGGAGATGCTACAAAAAAGTACACAGCATTTTCCTGGAGCCTGCTGAGAACAGCAGGTCTGTTTCCGGAGGACTTGGTGCATGTTGATGATTGAAAGTTACCCTGACGAAACACAGGCAAGGATCACACTGTTCAAAATGTCTTAAACTTAACTGTATTAAAATGCTTCGTTCATTTTCCACAGACGGTCGTTTGGCACTGACGTTCGGCTAGGCGGCTGAAGTGTACAAGTTAAAACACGCACACACAGCTGGGGTGTGTGTGTGTGTGTGTGTGTGTGTGTGTGTGTGTGTGTGTGTGTGTGTGTGTGTGTGTGTGTGTGTGTGACAACAAACTTGGTAAGTTAAGGTCACGAGGACTTCATACACTTGCCACATATGTTAGACAAAATAAATTGAAACTAGGTTTTGTGAAAATACCAGCAACACTGAACATGTTTCACATTTTCCCTCCTCCCTCTCCCCCTCCCCGCCCCTCCCCCCCTCCCCCCCCCCCCCCCCCTCTCCCCATATATCCATCGCTGAAATATACTGCTGACACCTGCACGAAGCCATATAACTGACAGAAACACACCACCTGAACATGATACACAACCTGTAGATGAAGGCATAGGTTATGCATAAAGACGACACTTAAAAGACCGCTTCGGTCATGTCGATTGCACGACCACGGTTATTTGTTAAGAGCTTTGATCCATATGATAGATTTGTTATTTCAGAGGAGTCTGTTATGCGATTTTGATCCAAATGGCTGTGCTTTAAGTTCGATCAGCTGGAATATGCAGGTGATCAAGAGATTAACGGTCCAATTCAACGGTCGCCGAAACGTGTTCTTTACCTACTCATTAACTTGCATCTGTTCAGCTGTCCATTTGCAAAGGAACGAAAGGACGCCAATCCACCCTGTTACCATGGCGATAGGTCGCAAGCGCCAGTGCTGAAAAACATACGTGTTCATGACTACTACGATACTCCCATGAAACAAGTCAAATGCAAGCCTTTGGGGCGGAGAGGTGGGTAACAGCAGGTCACATCAGAGCGAAGCGTTTGGGAACAGAACCCGGTACATATAAGAACTCTTAATCGCTACAAAGTCTGATCAGTCGTCATCATCCAGTTCCTTCTGCAGAAGATGTCTCTCTGACATAAAAGGAACCGTCCGACGTAAAGAAGTATCACAAGAATCCAACATCGGATTATCGTTGGGGGATTTTTGCTGTTCTGGGTTTATTATGTCTTGTCCATTCACTGCCTCGTCTCACTGACTGATAAACTCAAACCAAGAGTAGCATCAACGAGAGCCGAGTGCATTGAGCCTTTTTCGCGCGCTCTACTTTCTGTGTACTGGATATAACCGTTTTGATTCGTGTGACGGATTCAATCCTCATGCTGTGATCAAAACTGTTATTTCAGTTCCCAAATTATCAGTTTGGCGAGTAAAAATATAGTGGACTTTAGTTCTTCTTTTCTTTGGTCTTTTCTTGTTTTGTTTTCTTCTTCTTCTTCTTTTCTTTTTTCTTTTTTCATACTCTGGCACAACAGACCGCTGCGGACTGTACTCAGTCACAGTTCAAATCTCGGTTCGATACGTCACAGACAGTCAGGATCGACTGCAGTCATCATTCTGTTAGTTCTATTAATGTATCAGCAACAACTCTTTTGCCTAGTTTTGATACTAAAACAAACGAACCGAAACAAGCAAACAAAAACAAATGCTGAAAAGCAAAAACAAAAACAACAATCAAACAAACAACTCAAAACAATCAAACCAACCAACAACAAACAAGGACAACTTCGAGACACACAAAACTCGGGACATTACACATACTAATATTTCCATTTCTTGATATGATCGAAGGTTCTGCGGAATCGGTTTCTGTCGACTTTGAAACGGCGGGACCGGCTTTTGCCGCGCGTCTTGCGTCGCTTCCGGCGCCTCTCCTTCCGTTTCTTCCGCTTCTCCCGCCGTCGGTTGCGCCGTTTTTTGTTTTTAACATCGTCACTTCCGCTCACGTCACTTCCGCCGTTCTTTTTCCGCCGCCGGCGCCCGTGTCGCCCTCGGAGGCCGGCATGGTCCTGCTGGTGCCTGCTCGAGTCAGCGACAGCGATGCCGCCGGCGCCACCGCCGTGTTGGTGGTTCCTGCCGGGCCCCACGCTGGAGGACTTCTCGCAGGGCCCGTGGTTGTGCACCTTGATCTTCACGCCCTTTTGGCAGGCGGTGAGCTTCATGTGGCAGCGGGAGATGTACGTCTTCCCGTCCGTGCCGCACACCACGCGCTGGTTCTTGCGCCTCTTGCACACGCTGAAGCTCTCGCACGTGCGCGCCCTGCTGGTCGGGAGCTCGGCCCCGTCGCAGGGCCCCTTGCGGGCCACCCGGATCCGCATGGCCGTGTTGCAAGCGGCAATGCGCAGGTAGCAGCGCGACTCGTAGGTGACGCCGTCCGTACCGCACACCGGCCGCTGCCGCTTGCGGCTCCGGCAGATGTAGGTGCTGGGGCAGGTGCATAGGGGCAGCCCCTGCACGTTCTCCATGCACACCTTGAACTGGGGGCACTTCACCTGGGCGCAGGCGCTGCCTGCAACACAAAGCGAGCGTCAGTGGATCGGTTAGTCAGTTGCTGAAGTTAGGTCTTGGATTTTTAACGTCCCGTCAGCCGCATAGGGACGCGGTGCCGTCAACCCCGTCAACCATATTCCCAGGTACCGTTAACCACACTGTCAGGTACCGTCAGCCATTCTCAGGTACCGTTAACCACATTCTCAGGTACCGTTAACCACATTCTCAGGTACCGTCAACCATTCTCAGGTACCGTCAACCATATTATCAGGTACCGTCAACCATTATCAGGTACCGTTAACCACATCCTCAGGTACCGTCAACCACATTCTCAGGTACCGTCAACCACTTTCTCAGGTACCGTCAACCACATTCTCAGGTACCGTCAACCTTTGGGAATATGCAAAAAATACCTTCCACAAATCAAGTATTCTAGTACTCAAGTACCCTTGAACAATGTTCTCAGAGTATCATTCTCTGATCTCTGCTAAGCCCACACAATGTAACAAACTTTGTTTAACGTATGAAACTCACCACATGGAATACACACAGGGCGTTCTTCTCCTTTCAATAAAAAGGAGTGGGTTAGATATTAGTGGCCGATATGTATTCAGCTTAGAACAGTCTTTTCAGCCTATCAGACCGAGCTAACACACAACAGGAGCAAAGCCACCATTTTTTAATTTTAATTTTATTATTGTATTGGGGGGTGTGGTGGGGGGGGGGGGGGGCGGTAATTAACGACATTTCCTGTGAAACAGCCACAGTTAGGTTCTGTGGACGCTGAAATTCTGGTACCCTCTCTTGAGAACCCAGAGCTGATGATGATGAAGTGATGCTTAATGTCCTCAGATGTCAGTTGACATATTAGGGACAAGTTGTGACCAATGCCGAAGCACGGTGCAATAAATCTTTACGTCCACGGAAACCAGAAGGCTCGTTAGGACGGACAGTCCAGGACGTCCACCTCGACTCTCACACAGCTCCTGAACCATGTGCCCAGAGCTGACAAATGCTCTCCCTTTAAAGCCTGGAGTGGGTCAGAATATAGCCACGCAAGTTTCGGCCTCTGCCAGGAATTTCTTCTTTGTCCTGATTTCTATCTTCCGGGTCCATTCACCATCATTTCAAATCCCCTCCCTACTTTTGAACTGCGTTAGTCAAAACTACCGCAGATCCCCGCCGGTGTGGGCCCACGGAATAAAATAGGCCACCCTGCTTATAGACACAAACGATTTAAACAGGCTTGCGTGGTAAGAGCCTACGAAAAATAAACAAGGTTCCAAAACATGTGTTATTGTGCACTGATGGATAGACAGATGGTTGGTTTTTGACGTTGTAACAGTGAATTAGACAAGCTTGTGGTATAGTGTCTTGTGTTTTGAACTGGTGTAAAAGAATTTTGAATGTGTGATTCGTCCTGAGGTGACCAACCTATTTGGTTGATGGGGCGTTAAAATCCAAGGACTAACTACGACTAACCCCTGTGAAGCCAGAAAGTTTTTTTGTTTACTGTGTATAAATTGTCATATTTTCCCGCACGCTTCGTACGCCGGAGTCAGGACGCCTGCGACAAAGTACTTGACGGTTGGCAAAGAACCCACATCTTCCCATTGGCCACATGGCCAAAATTGCCACCTTGCAAAGAAAGAAAGAGAGCGAGCGAGGAGAGAGAGAGAGAGAGAGAGAGAGAGAGAGAGAGAGAGAGAGAGAGAGAGAGAATTACTCTCATCTCAAAAATGCTTCCGCTCAACTGAAATTCGATACAAGGAAACTGGAATTATCTTTCCACTACTATTCCCCCCCCCCCCCCCCCGGCCTCTCTCTCTCTCTCTGGCGGTGGTGTGGTGTGGAGAAGGGGATGAATACCCCTATCTCCACCTAGGGATGTTTTTCGCACCTGTATTTTCTATATTCTTCACACATCGGCCCCCGCCTGAATAGCTCGCTGAGCGATGGCCTATCCATACCCACGTCATTTTCAACTGTTCAGTCAGAAAGCCGTCTGCAAGGAGGTAAAAAAGGAGGCAGTGAAATGAACACTGCAGATGCATGGGCTTTGCTGTCAATGGCATAAGACAGGTGATGAGGAAAACGAACGTGCCTTCCTAGGTCCTTCCCTGTTTGCCCCCCCCCCCCCTCCCCCCTTCCTCCACTTCGCCCCCTCCCCTCCCCCACCCCCATCCCGTCGACGGAACACCCACACTGTATGGGCGATACCTGCCGAGGGAGGGTGGGTGGGTCTACCCCCCACCCCCCGCCTACCATATCGTCGAGGGACGCTTATTCAAACAACATGCATCCACAAAACACAATCCACTCAGCCACACAACCACTGGTGACATTGTGGGATAATGTTACAGTCGATTCCTTAGATAAAACGAGGTAGTTCTTTGATGCTGAACGTCAAGTCAGCCGTGAAAGGTTATAATCACTGGGTGGAACGAAATTCGCTAACCCACATGTAACAGTCTGATTTACTGCCGCTCACGACACGTCATTTTATGACTGATGAGAGACAGAGACAGAGAGACAGAGAAAGAGCAGTTGAACGAACGGGAAAAGCTAAATTTACGAGACAGAATTTCCTGCGGTAGGTGATTCGCACATACATTTATATTCCCTTGGGAGTGTGTATGTGTGTGTGTGTGTGGGGGGGGGGGGGGGGGGGGGGGGGTATATGGGAGGGGGGATAATATTTTTGTATATAATTTGTGTTACTCCACTGCAGGATTATACATAGTTCAGGAGCTGTGTGAGAGTCGAGGTGGCCGTCCTGGGCTGTCCGTCCTAACGAGCCTTCTGGTTTCCGTGGACGTAAAGCTGTATTGAACCATGCTTCGGCGTTGGTCTCAGCTTGTCCCTAATATGTCAACTGACATCTGAGGACATTAAGCAACACTACCTACCTACCTACCTACCTACCTACCTACCTGCAGGATTATCGGCTAAGACGCGGAAGTCAGTTGCAGAGTTTGCAGCGATTCCTCATTGGTTTGTGTGGCAACTGGTTACGTTATGGTCAGACCCGGCTTCTTCTTTTTTACAGACTCTAGGCCTACTTACCAACCGTCATTCAAGCACTGACGGAAAACTGTATTTTCGTGACTTTGGTGTAACCATGCAAATAAATGACAGTCAGCTAGCAAGTAGTCGCTGCGTGGAGTATGGACAGAGTCGCAAATCTGGGAGACGTAAGTAAACATGGTGCTTAACGTCCACAGAAACTGTAAGGCTTATTAGGATCGGGGCTCTATGGTGTTCGAAGCGCTGCCTCTTAAAGTGGCGATTCTAAATGTCAGTAGAATACCAACGGTACATCCTTCCGTTGTGCGGGTTGGTTTCTCTTCACTCCTACCACATACGGGACACGACACAGTGTTACGTTTTTACGTCCGATTCATGCCCCAGAACTAATCCCTCACTCACTGATACTCTGCCATGCCTTCCCGCTGTATGCGATACACTTTCTCCTACCCCAAAGGAACGTGCCTTCTCCAAGCTGAATATATACGTTTTTCCAACAGGTAGAAAAGATCGCGATAGACATCTATTCCCTTGCACCCTGCGTGTCAGACGTAGCCCGATACTGTGACGGGGTTTTGTGATTCTGGGAGTTGGTGGGGGAATTGGGGGGGGGGGGGGGGGGGGGGGGGGGTGGGGTTACGAGTGTCTCCCCCAATTACCGTTACACATATACGTATTGCAGTACAAGTACCATACAATACGGTTTACTGGAATACAACACTATCACTGAATGGATTTCAACGCAGACGTAGATGGTAATATAAAAATAAAATCCAATGAAAATTCTATTATAAATATGCAATATTAAGAGAGAGAGAGAGGGGGGGGGGGGGGAAGCGCGCGCGCGCGCGCACACACACACACACACACACACACACACACACACACACACACACACACCACACACACACACACCACTGTGGCACCTACTGGGGAAGCGGGGGGGACAACCTGCCGATTTTCTGAATGCGGAGTCTGTCTGTGACCCAGACTTCTTCGGCTTCTTTGCCAAGGCAAACACGCTCTGTCGCGTGGAGGTCAGAGTGTAAACCACAGCCGATACAACGGCATCACTCTACGTTGTGTTTTCACCCATTGTTTCGACCGTTCTGATCCACGGCCGATTCATCGCCTGCCATGCTGGACCCAGAACGGAATAATTGCCGACTCAGCTGGCCTCCTTACAGCAAAGATTATAAAAAGTGTGTTCAGGGCCCTGAGGGTGAGGCGGAAACGCCTCCTAGCACCAGACTGGGGCTGGTCTCACGATAAATGCGTAGCGGCCGCCTCTAACACTGACATGGTTCAGGAGCTGTGTGAGAGTCGAGGTGGACGTCCTGGACTGTCCGTCCTAACGAGCCTTCTGGTTTCCGTGGACGTAAAGATTTATTGCACCGTGCTTCGGCATTGGTCACAACTTGTCCCTAATATGTCAACTGACATCTGAGGACATAAAGCATCACTTCATCATCATCATCTAACACTGACCAGTCGGCGCCAGGCCGGTCCCGCGAACAGACAATTTAAGCAGCACAGGGATACGACACACTTGTGTATTTTGGCTGGCGGCAGAGCCCTGGAGAGAACAAGAGCAGGGAGGCGGAGCTGGGCTCTCTCTCTCTCAGAGTTCAGGAGCTGTGTGAGAGTCGAGGTGGCCGTCCTGGGCTTTCCGTCCTAACGAGCCTTCTGGTTTCCGTGGACGTAAAGCTATATTGAACCGTGCTTCGGAATTGTCCCTAATAATTATGTCAACCGACATCCGAGGACATGAAGCGCTACTTCATCATCTGTGCTCTCGTAGCAGGATGGATTGTCTTGCTGCAGCGTTGTTCCTCAGCAGTTGTTTCTCGGACACTGTCTTTGTGACTTTGCTCCGCACAGCTGTTAAAACAACAATTAGCGAAGTAGACAAGTTGCTTCGCACTGGCGGAGTCGTCACCTCCTTAACATTGTTGTTCTCGCGGTGACTGACGGGTCTCTTCGGTCTTTAAGGGTCGGAGCGCGCGGATGAGCAATTTTGTTTTCCTGCCCCAAATAGTCTTCTCAAAATATCTTTTGTCTAGCAAGCAGGAGAAAGAAAAAGAAGAAGAA
Organism: Alviniconcha marisindica; assembly: GCA_018857735.1. Classification (NCBI taxonomy): domain Eukaryota; kingdom Metazoa; phylum Mollusca; class Gastropoda; family Provannidae; genus Alviniconcha; species Alviniconcha marisindica. The sequence goes on along the minus strand of JABMCL010003051.1, from coordinate 179,760 downwards.
GAAGGAGGAGGAGGAGGAAAAAGAAGAAGGAGAAGAAGAAGAAGCTTGAAAAGATGGATTTCTTTTTTTTAAATTATTTATATGAATACTTGTTGATCGCCTCATATCAAGCACTTCACAGTGGCAACTATAGCGCTAGTCTCTGCGTATGCGTTCTAGTCGTATGTGATTCTGAATGAGTGACTGTAGCTTTGCACAGCAGTTTTGAATATCCACCGATGTGGTTACAGCGCTGTTTCGTTGTTACATGGCTGGTGCCACGTGAAACTGCCGCCGCCTCGGCGCAAGTTCTGTGTACACCATACAACCATGAACAAGTTTACAGTGTCATTTTATTCGAAGCCATAATTATACGTAGGATGCATGTGTACTTAGCTGTAACCTGCCACCTGCACTTTTCGCAGAATGACCGGGATCTTTTACATGCTACTGCAGTAACACGGGGTGGAAAGGATACCATGCCAGGGCACGAAAGTCACGTGCTCACGTCGCCCGAGGAACAACTTAAGGAGGCCACGGGAAGCCGTTTGGTCACTGTGACTCTTGGTCTTTTTTATACTCAGTCCAGCTAATCGTTACTGACGATCGAAAGTCTGGTTCTCGATTGAAAACAAAATCTGCGAGAGGGCTTTCTTGGATGAAACGTGTTTTTAAAAGGCTATCAGATTTAATAAGTTCTGCAATGTGAAACTTTCAAATGGTTTCTTCGGCCAGCGCGGATGATTGGGCCTTAAAAACGAATTACAGAGATCTGTTCAAACGATTTCTCACCCAAGAGTGTGTGTATTTATTCGTTGAACGTCCTTTTTCCCACCACCCACCAAAACCAAATCCATTTCCCCTCTGGGAGCATTGTCTGGAATGAACACTCGTCACTGTTTCACAGGCAATTGAAATTCAGCCAGCATGTCGTTGAATCCTCTCCAGAGCCTGCTCAGCACGAAGCTCCTCGCAAAAGCTCGGTAAAAACGGCTGGTGGTCGATTACCAAGAGCAGAGAGGAGAACGATTTTGTGTCAGGACAGGAATCCAGGTATCAGATTAATGTCCATAAAAACGCCACTCTTCTCGTTCAAAGAATGCTTGTCTCCGCCCCTCCCCCCCCCCCCCCCCCCGCCCCCTTCCCCCCTCTCTCTCTCTCTCTCTCCTGTAATTTGTATCTACTCACCAGACAGGTTTTTGACTGCACCTAAACTACAATCCTTGTAAAATAAAGTTTTCGAGTTAGAGTCCCTCCCTCCCTCTGTCTCTGTCTCTCTCTGTCTGTCTGTTTGTCTCTCTCTCTCCCCCTCCCTCCCCCCCTCCCCCTCTCTCTCTGAGAGATTTCATTTGTTCATACGATCTGCTTTCATTTCACTTTTTCTTCTTTTCTCTTAAACCCGAAAATAACGTCTTCAATGTGCATAAAAACAGTACGGGGGGAATCAAAGCTGCATACCTCTACAGTTGATTTGTGGCATGCTGCATGCTTTTAATTCTCTCTCTCTCTCTCTCTCTCTCTCTCTCTCTCTCTCTCTCTCTCTCTCTCTCTTATATGCATAACAACAACAAATATCTGTGTACTGGTGCACATCAGTGCATGAGGACAAATTTTGAAGGGCATTATGCACTAACCAGCGGAGATACTACAGCAAGTGTAGTGTAGTAGTGTCTCTGCGCTAACAATCTAGTTGGCACGGGTTAGCATTTGTGCCGAACCCTCGACAAGTCTCGGCTATTAATTACGAAATTCTGCCGTGTCGTGATGACGGCATGCATAACTTTCCCGCAGGATACTCTAATCATATAATGTAACACGAAGTGGCTGTGGAGCTCTGACGATAATAAACTGTGCGACGAGTAAGTGGTCTCATCGTTCAATATGTGAGCCAACGGACGGCTTGAAAGACGTCTGAAGTTTGAAAAACAAAGATAAACTATTTTATTCTAGCTACTCTCTGTCTTTGTCTCTGCCTGCCTGTCTGTCTGTCTGTCTGTCTGTCTGTCTGTCTCTCTCTCTCTCACACACACACACACACACACACACACACACATATATATATATATACACACACACACACACAAAGTGAAGAACCCTCTCTCTCTCTCTCTCTCTCTCTCTCTCTCTCTCTCTCTCGTTGTTAGAGACAGGTTTAGTCAAAAACCTAAACTACAATCCTTGTAAAATAAAGTTTTCGAGTTCGAGTTCGAGTTCTCTCTCTCTCTCTCTCTCTCTCTCTCTCTCTCTCTCTCTCTCTCTCTCTCTCTCTCTCTCTCTCTCG
>JABMCL010003051.1:165000-172500 GCA_018857735.1 Alviniconcha marisindica | reverse complement strand
CTCGGGAGACGGGGAAGGGAGCGGGGGGGGCGGGAGGGGTGGGGGGGGGGGGGGGGGGGGGAGAGCGGAACACTTGTATGGCGACTTACTTGTGTCAAAAGCACATAACTGTAATTATGCCCTTTTGACTTAGCCCTGCTATAACACTATGAGGTTGACTGGGCTCAGTTCAGATCTCAGGAGCTGTGTGAAAGTCGAGGTGGCCGTCCTGGGCTCCCGTCCCTAATAAGCCTACGGTTTCTGTGGACGTAAAGCAACACTCAACCAACGGTTGGGCTCAAAGCACCAACTAACTAACGCGCAGTTAACGCGCGGCATGTTGCTTCAAAAGCACATAACTGCAATCAATTCCACATTATTACTATCTCCTCATAATTAGTAATTATCACTAAATATGCAATTTGACGCTTGAAGGCTGAACGCTTCTGCACCTCATTGCAATAATGTGCTTTTGACGCTCGTGAGTCGCCATACACTTGTACTGCCTAAAGCTGCCCTCGTCAACGCAGGAAGGCGACACCCGTGGCGAAACCGAACGGCTGGATCACGTGCGCGGTGTCAGGACAATGCCAGGAATTACCTACGACACTTTCCGTGTCAACGGTCCCGGGGTTGGGAATGGATGATCATAGCACGATTTTCACTCACACTCATTCACACCCAAATCACCCCAATTTCCCGAGAAGCACCCTGACACACCCACCCCGTCGAGCGGCAACACTGCGTGCAAATTGAAATTCGGGGCTCCCCGTCCTAGGAGATAATCGTTTTGACATAGTGGGATGAACCCTCATCAGTTCAACAGTAGCTTCAAGCTTAAAGATGTAAATTCAGATGACACACTGGGGCGACCTTCTTCCTCGATCAGCCTTCACCCTGTCGCGGCCACAATCTCCCGCAGTCACGCCCTCTGTCGGTCGTTTGTTACACGAAGCTTTGACGGGACAGCGTCCTAAACTGTTGTGACAGAGCGATCTGTCTCGAAGAATAGACAGTCCTGCTGCCTCAGCGACAGTCTTTGAATGACTGGTGCCCAGGGCGACAGACCTGAAGGCCTAGCTTTACACCTGTAGCGAGACGAACTGTCCTATAAATGATGAAGTGCTTCCAAGGGGGACTTTGCCAGAGGTAGCGGGCGAGAAGGCAGGGCAGGAAACGAGAGACAAGTGAACGACAGAAATTGGGAGGAAGGACTGGGTGACTGAAGAGAAGCCCCCCCCCCCCCCCCCCCCCCCTCCCTCCAAAGCCGAACACTGATAAACACGATAAAAAACGGATCTTGTGAACCACTGATAAATATCATGAAGAACAGGGCCCATATATATGAAGAGCAAACAGACCCCTCCACTCCACCCTCGCAATCGCGTTTATCGTCTAAACGGTGACGACACTGAACAAAATCAGCATAATTATGTGAAGCGCAGACAGGGTTATCCGACCGGCCTAAACGCCTTTATAGTTATAGACTCATTTTTCTACGCTTAAAGCACGCAGCCTAAATGCCGTATAGAAATGGCCGCTCTGATGCTGCCGTTGCCGACAGAAACCCAGTACTTACTATTCAGAAGAAAACAAACACTTGTACGGACCGACGCCTTCTCGCGTGTGCCTTTAAAGATCACAGATTATGTGAGTGTGTGCGTGCGTGCGTGTGTGTGTGTGTGTGTGTGTGTGTGTGTGTGTGTGTGTGTGTGTGGGGTGTGTGTGTGTGTGTGTGTGTGTGTGTGTGTGTGTGTGGTGTGTGCTCTTTACTGGCATTGTGTGTGTGTATGCGCGCGATCCCCCGTGTGTGTATGTGTGTGTGGCGTGCGTCTTTCACTCTGTTTTGCATACCGAAATCTCTTAATGCATTTTTAAGCCATTACTTTTTGTGTGAGTATTAAAAATGTATGCGTTGCACGTTTTTAAGTTGTAATGCGTTTGGGGTCGCTCAACGCGCTCTATAAGTTCCCTATCATCATCATCATCATTATTATTATTATGCGTAGGCCTGTTTCTATCTGTCGGGAGGGCCAGGCGAAGCATAACGGTCAGCCACCGAGGGCAAGCGTGAACAAGGCTCTCACCTGTCAGGAAAGTCTTAACGAAGCGTGGCCAGCTATCGCGAAGCACGTTTGAACAAGGTAATTCTCACCATCAGCTTCGATTCAATGTTGCTTTACATCCACATAAACCACGAGGTTTATTAGGGACGGGGAGCCCAGGACGGCCATCTCGACTTTCACACAGCTCCTGAGCTGACTCCATCAGCGTTTGCTGTGTCTTTCTAATACCGTCTGTCACCTAGAAAATGTGTAGTTAGGTCAGTCGTGTGAAAGCCACTACCGGTATCGGGTAGGTTATGTGGGGTAGAAGACTGGACACGGCCCGACACAGTACATACACATCTACCGGTATCGGGTAGGTTGTGTGGGGTAGCAGACTAGACAAGGCCCGACACAGTACATACATATCTACCGGTATCTGGTAGGGTAGGTTATGTGAGGTAGAACACTGGACATGGCCCGGCACAGTACATACACATCTAACTGTACCGGGTAGGTTATGTGAGATAGCAGATTGGACACGGGCCGACCATGGACCTATATACGGGTATATAGGTCCATGGGCCGACACTGTACCAACACATCTACCGGTATCGGGTAGGTTAGGTTTGGAGTAGCCAACTGTCGACGGGTAGCAGCTTGGACAAGACGCGATACAGCGTCTGCCAATTAGTCGGGCAGGCCAACGCGGCCAGACAAGAGAATTAAGCGTGTATTAATTCTAACCTACTGCCAAAGTACAGCTGCCTGAACAGGGCCCGATACCTGGGCGCCAGCACCGCGGGCTAGGTCATGGTAGTCAAGTGCAGGAGGAGAGAGACGTGGAAAATTGTTCCTAATATGTCAGCCCGACATCTCGAGACATTGAGCCCCACATCATCAGCGTGGAAAGCGGAAGCGCTAGGCGATCTTCCTTGAAAGGACGAGAAAGGGCCATCGGTCGTCAATAATAACTCTTATATAGCGTTATACCCCGTAAACATTTACGAGCTCGCGTCGTTTCAAATGCTACATTGGGGAAACTTTTGAGAGACGGGGTGGAGCGCATATGAGCTTTTCCGAGCGCAGAGATATCATCTTGAACTGAACTGAAATGTAGGGTCTGATACAGCACCTATCTGGCTATTAGTATCGGACTGGTCATGCCAAATGCAGCCACATGTGAACAGGGTCTGATACAGCACCCGGCATCTCACTGAGCATCTCAGTAGCTGTCAGTATCAGGTTGGTCACGTGAAGCAAATGACATATAATATGTAGGTCCATGCGTGAAGCAGTGAAGCCTACAGCTAGTACAGAAGAACAATAGCTATAATCGAGTCGGTTTTAAACTGCTGCACGTAATCATAGCATCTTCCGTTTACAGTGAGTATGCAGATTTACGCAGAAAGCTGGGGACTGGGTAAGTATGTGAGCAACTTGGTGCTTTACACTCAGTCAACCAGTATGTTATATCAGGGCGATCTGGGGACTGAAATTCCATTTTAATTTTAAAACCGTTGTAAGTAACTAGGTGTTTTACGCCCAGTCGGCAACCAATACTGTTATATCAGGGCGATCTGGGGACTGAAGTTCCATCTGATTCTAAAACCGTTGTAAGTAACTAGGCGTTTTACGCCCAGTCAACCAGTACTGTTATATCAGGGCGATCTAGGGACTGAAGTTCCATTTTATTTTAAAACCGTTGTAAGTAACCAGATGTTTTACGCCCAGTCAACCAGTACTGAAGTTCCATCTGATTCTAAAACCGTTGTGAGTAACTAGGCGTTTTACGCCCAGTCAACCAGTACTGTTATATCAGGGCGATCTGGGGACTGAAGTTCCGTTTGATTCTAAAACCGTAATAACTGACTTGCCTCTCTGTCCTCAATGAGCGGAGCGGCCTAGCCAGAGATAGTCTACGAGACAAAGACTGGTCGGTGTCAGTCTCTACTTGAACTACTCTCAGCCTCACTCCCCTCTCAGCCTCCTTATTTAGTGGGCGGGGGTGGGGGTGGGGGTCTTTTTTTTTCTTCTTCTTTCTTCTCCTTCCTCAGCTGATGGATTTTCCTCCGCATCCCGACAGGGAGGGAAACCGGCGGCATACCGCTGCACGGGAATTTACACAAACATATCCTTGTGCCCTGTGTGTTTTGGGCTGCACGTGCAGGGAGGCGCGAGAATTCCCCACGTGTCGTCCATGCCACACAAATGAACACTGCACAGACTGATTCCGAGGTTTATTTCACCAATCATCTGTTCTGCACATGCACTCTGAGTCTGACACTGCGCTGTAATTTGATACTATTACCGGCACTACCCCCCCCCCCCCCCCTCTCTCTCTCTCTCTCTCACACACACACACACACACACACACACACACACACACGCACTTGATACTATTACGGCATTACACCCTCTCTCTCTCTCTCTCTCTCTCACACACACACACACACGAACACACACGAACTCACTCACACACACACACACACACACACACACACACACACACACACACACACACACACACACACACACGTCTCTCTTTCTGCTCACTGGATCAGATTGAAAGGAAACAGCCTCTTTCAAAACATGCTTTGTGATAATGTTAAACAGGTAGCGTAAAAGAGATAAAAACGTAACAAACAAAAAACTTAAATCGACGATTTTTGTTTCAGAACTCACCGTGGACATTACTTTGAATTTAGCGCGCGCGCGCCGCACACCACACACACACACACACACACACACACACACACACACACACACATTTTTCGTGAGTGACGATTAGCGGCACTGGATGTACTGACAAAACAAAGTCATGACTTCTATAGCGCGCCTGTGGCACGCCGCAGCCTGTTTGGTGTTCGGCGCGAGACGGGCGCACGTGCTCGTGTCCTGCACCTACCATAACCGCCAGAGGCTCACGTACGTCACCCGAGTACAAAGTGGAGAAAGATCCAAGAGCCCGCGCCGTGAGCCGGTTTGGCCTAGCGGTAAGGCGTTAGGCTGGTATGCGGAAGGACCTCGGTTCGATACCGCATCGGCTCTCCTTTCTCTTCAAAAAAGGTTGTGGTTTGTGGACACTGCCTTGTGACTTTGTCCATCACTTCCTACTGAAACATTAAAATGGCTCTCATCGCTGCCCATCTTCATGCAGGAATCATTCTGGTGGTGACAGTGTAGCGATAGGTATATAATCTCCCTCTCCCCCCACCTCCATACCTCCCCCCCCCCCCCCCCCCCTCCCCGTCCCTAATAAGCCTTATGGTTTCTGTGGACGTTAAGCACCATGTTTACTTACTTACCAGAGCCCGCTCGGTGGTCTTCAGACCAGCTGTGACACTTGATCCTGTTTTGCACGGCCATTCCAGCTAATAGCCACAAGTCGACTACAAATCGATATAAACTCTTTGGTCGAAGTAAAGAGAAAAACAAGCGAGTAATAAGCAAGTAACCGTGGTGCTCAACGTTCACTGAAACCACAAGGCTCATTAAGGGATGGGGCGAAGGAAGGGTGAGGGGAGGAGGGGGTATGGAGGTGGGGGGAAGAGGGATATAAGTAAGTAAGAGCAAGTAATTAATTGTTGAGGCGTTAAATTTAGATCTGGAAGACTCTTAAACAGAGTAAATCCGCCAGGGGGAGAGCGAGAGAGAGAGAGAGAGAGAGAGAGAGAGAGAGAGAGAGAGAGAGAGAGAGAGAGAGAGAGAGAGACAGACAGACAGACAGACAGACAGACACAGACAGAGAGAGACAGAGACAGAGAGAGACAGAGACTGAGACTGAGACAGAGACAGGCATAAAAAAAGACAGACACAGAGAGACACAGAGAGAGAAGGGGGGCGGGGCGGGAGGGTGTGTCCTATTCTCTTCATAAAGAGCCTACTGGGTGCATCAGACCCCCCACCCCACCCCAACCCCACCCCAACCCCACCCCACCGAGCCGATATCTATATAAAATCTTATCAAAACACATAGAAGGTTAAACAGAACGTTTGTCTTAATTAGACAAAAATATAACATATGCAAATTTTCTGTGAAAACACCTTAGCAACGAACACGCAAATAACACACTAACAAAGGATGATACAAATCAAATTTGATCTTCTTATGTATCTAATCTTTCCAAATTTACTCCTTAATTTTAGGTTTATATTTTGGTCTCATATACATATTGGACTAAAACGCGTTTTCCGAAGGCCAGTTCCTCTGAAGCAGTGTTCTGGTGGTGGTGGTGGTGGTGGTGGTGATGATGGTGGTGGTTGTGTTCAATGTTCCTTTATTATCAGTAAGGTGGCTGTCATCTAAATACAGCCGTGTAATGTATACTAAACAAATCACGGATATAACACCTTGAAGCCCTCAGCTTTGCGTACAGGTCACGGTAGAAATGCATGTGGATTGCAATCATTTTTGTCGCCGATTGTTTTTGTCTCAGTGGAGTGAACTTTTGATTACATATTGCAGCGATCTGTAAAAATGTAAATCCACGAGAAATGGTGTGGTCTATTGGGTTTTATCCCAAGCTATTTTTAAGTCATAATGACTGGTACGTTTCTGGTAAAATGCAGATGAAAAAAATAACGCAACAGAAAAATCATGAGTAAAATAACTAACATTCATACCAAAAAATCGTTTTTCTTCGCCAAATCTGAGGCGACTAGTTCCTTTAAGAAAAAAAAAATCAATCCCTGACTGCCATTTAAAGGACAATTTTGACGTGCAGTTATGCCTTGCTTTTCCCCCCTTCCCTTCTCTCTCTCTCTCTCTCTCTCTCTCTCTCTCTCTCTCTCTCTCTCTCTCAGTCGTGTTTACATGGAAACATGTAACTGAACACAGAAATGTGTAACCGCAGGGAGTCATATCTGACGTCATTTGCATCTGGAATGTCTACCGGTCTGCACTCGGTAACATTTTCGCGAACAGGCAATGCCTCCAGCCCCTTCGCAAGTGCGCAGTTTTCTGCTTCCCATTGTTGTATGGAAACTGTTCCGTCAGTTGTGTCAACTGCTCTCATGAATCAAGAGTTCCTGGAGATGCCCCATTTCCGCTCGATCCCTCATCTGTTTCCTATGAGGGACAGCGTACGTACTATAACCCTCGGCCAAGCCCCGGCGCGGCGTGAACGGATAGTGGACATGTGTGCAAGTGCGTGAGTGAGCGTATGTGCAGCAGATTTTTGTGTTATTTTATGCGTGGCTCAACGTCAAAGTGGTATTTGGCTATCGCTCGCAGCGGCGTTTCGGGAAACAAAGTGCCTATTCGTTTTTGTATGCCTTTTTTCTCTTTTGTTCTTTCTCTTTAAAGCAGAATCGGTGCGGTTTTGCCCCGCCGTAGACCTGTTCGCGACCGAGGAACCTGTTTGCTAGGACTATGCCCGTATATATGAGAACTGTTTGTTCGTACACAGTCACTTTGATCGCTTCACTTCGCCCATGAGGAACTCATTCTACGGATACTACACGTACACATATA
>JABMCL010003051.1:160000-162500 GCA_018857735.1 Alviniconcha marisindica | reverse complement strand
TTGGAAAGTTTGAAAGTACTTTGCAAAGAAAAGTAACTCTGCAAGTACAAATACTCTGTCCTTGACCTATGGATCCATGTGAGCCGGTTTGGCCTAGCGGTAAGGCGTTAGGCTGGTAAGTGGAAGGACCTCGGTTCGATACCGCTTCGGCTCTCCTTTCTCTTCAAAAAGGTTGTGGTTTGTGGACACTGTCTTGTGACTTTGTCCATCACTTCCTACTGAAACATTAAAATGGCTCTCATCGCTGCCCATCTTAATGCAGAATCATTCTGGCGGTGACAGTGTAGCGATAGGTATATAATCTCCCTCTCCCCCACCTCCATACCCCCTTCTATCCCTTCCCCCCGTCCCTAATAAGCCGTACGGTTTCTGTGGACGTTAAGCACCATGTTTACTTACTATAGATCCATAGAGGGCGCTTGAAAATGTTAGACCCGAAGAAGCAGAAGAAAATGGCCGCAAAAGGAGGCAAGTGCACGCGGCATGGTGGAGAAGTCGTTGCAAACAAAGCCTAACGAAAAACAACAAACAGAAAAGAGACGGGGTAGGCAGGGGTGGCGAAAAGGAGGTGAGTGTAAATAAACTCTGGGGTGGGGGTTGGTGAGGTTGGGGTATGTGTGTGTGTGTGTGGGGGGGGGGGGGGGGGTGCGGCCGGGGAGATGGAAGAGAAAGAAAACACAAAGAGCACACAACGCACATTGCAGACAATCATCAGTGAAAACACCCGTCAACGCTGAATCCAAGACTGGGATGAGCAGCTGCGGCACCCGGCCGACGAACAGCTAGGTGATTGACCCGCTGTAAATAACTCTGAACGGCACTTGTTGTGAAGACGTCTTCTTTCGTGGCGGGTGGAAGAGTGATGTGCACACATATCCATCAACCACCCTGCCCGTCAGCCGGTTTGGCCGAGCGGTAAGGCGTTAGTTAGGCTGGCAAGCAGAGGGACCTCGGTTCGAATCCGCTTCGGCTCTCCTTTGTTCGAATCCGCTTCGGCTCTCCTTTCCCTTCAAGAGTTGTGGTCTGTGGACACTGTCTTGTGACTTTGTCCCTCACAATTAATGAAACGTTAAAATGGCTCTCATCGCTGCCCATCTTAATGCAGGAGTCATTCCGGTGGTGACAGTGTAGCGATAGGTATATAATCTCCTTCTTCCCCCACTCCAACCCCCTTCCCCCTTTCTCCCCGTCCCTAATAAGCCTTATGGTTTCTGTGGACGTTAAGCACCATGTTTACTACTTACCACCCTGCGCCCCCCCCCCCCCGACCCCCATTCCTACCCCAAGATATAAAAAAAATTGTCTCTTCTTTTCCTCCTCCATACGCCAATATATCAATTTCTTCTCGGTGTTTTTTGTTTGTTTTTGTTTTGCTTGTTTGTTTGTTTTGAGGGGGAGGGGTGGATGGGGAGGGGTCCAATATCACCTTGCTGTGAACAGACATGAAATAAAACATTGATTTGGTTTGATTCTTTTACTTCGTTGTCTCAATATTTTGCCCTCACGTGTATATGTGTGTGTGTGTGTGTGTGTGTGTGTGTGTGTGTGTGTGTGTGTGTGTGTGTGTGTGTGTGTGTGTGTACGTGTGTGTGCATGCGTGCGTGCGTTTCCGTTCGTGCTCGTTTTTAACTTTTTAGGGTTGTCTTTTCTTGCTTTTAGTCTCTTTTGCATCATTTATCTCCTCTTTTATTTGTTCTGTGCTACGCGGTTTGAGTTTTATGGGTTGTCTGTGTGGCGTCTTTCAACGGTGCTTTTTAACTGTTGTGATTCAAGTGCGACGTAAGCTTTTATGAGTTTTAGTCGGACACGAGAACATTGTACCCCGGGTATTCTCTCTCTCTCTCTCTCCACACACACACACACACACACACACAGCCAGGGTATCCACACACACACATACACATATCACACACACACACACACACACACACACACACACACACACACACACACACACACAACACACACACACACACACACACACACACACACACACACACACACACACACACAAACATCACACACACACACACACACACACACACACACACACACACACACACACACACACACACACACACACACACACACACACACACACACACACATCACTCACACACACACACACACACACACACACACATCACACACACAAACACACACACCACACACACACACACTCCACACACACACACACACACACACACACACACACACACACACACACACACACACACACACACACACACACAAGCCCGCTCAAGCTTCACAGTGTGTGTGGTCATTTGGACGGTGAGGATATAAATAACAAATGACGTAAGTACGGTTGCGTTACAGTTTGTCCCTAATATGTCAACCCAACATCCGAGGACATGAAGCCCCCACATCATCATCGTACGGTTGCGTCAGCCAGTCATCGCATGCTGAAGCACATGATTTACATAATGCGTCGTCACGTGCTAGGTCTAGTTCGCCAAATCCAGAACTACCATTGGGACTG
>JABMCL010003051.1:137500-150000 GCA_018857735.1 Alviniconcha marisindica | reverse complement strand
GGACGGGAGCCCAGGACGGCCACCTCGACTTTCACACAGCTCCTGAGTTCTGGAGCGAGGGTTGGCATTGAAGGGGTCAAACCACGAAAGGCTTGCAACCGTCAGTACTGCAGTCCCCGTGACCTGACGACGTGACTGATGAGGTCATCGCAACCCCATAACCGCTGGCAGCTCTGATCACCAGACAGGAAGTGAATAATCCGATTCAATTAGCTATTGGCGAGCCAACTGCCGCTGATTGCTCAGTGTACGTTCGCGGAGCGCCCACCAGTCGAGTGTCGGTCAGGGAAACGTGCTGGGAACAAGCGGTGGTCATCGGGGGGTCAAGCACTGTCCAGCGGTCCTTGGCTGTCACCAGAAGCGCTCACGCGCCCGTCAGAATCAGGACGGCCTCACCATTGAGCTTTGATGACTTCTGCTCTTGACGGTTAATTAGGTCTGAAGAGAACGCTTGCCCCTTTGTTCCCCCTTTTCTACACACACACACACACACACACAACACACACACAACACACACACACACACACGCAGCTGCACGAGCCAACACAATGCAAAAAACTCTCTCCTCTCTCTCTTTTCTCTCTCTCTCCTCTCTCTCTCCCTCACACACACACACCCCAAAACCCCACACTGACCGCACGCACGCTCTCTCTCTCTCTCTCTTCTTCTCTCTCTCTCTCTCTCTCTCTTCTCTCCCTCTTCTCTTTCTCTTCTCTCTCCTCTCTCTCTCTCTCTCACACACACAAAACACACGACCAGCACTCCCTCTCCTCTCTCCTCTCTCTCTCTCTCTCCTCCTCTCTCTCTCTCTCTCACACACACACCCCAACACACAAAAAACGACAAGCACGCCTCTCTCTCTCTCTCTCTCTCTCTCTCCCTCTCTCTCTCTCTCTCTCTCTCTCTCCCCTCTCTCTCTCAAACACACACACACAGGCAAATCTCTTTTCACAGTCTCTCTTTTGGTCAGTTCCCCCCCCCCCCGGTACCACGTAATATTTTTAAACAGCGCTTCCCTTTTCACTTTCTGTTTTTATGTTGTTGCTTCTAATACTGAGCTGTTTTGTACTTCTTCAAGCCTCAGTCATAACAAAATTATGCGTGAAAAAGTCTGTCTAGACGGACGGCGTAACTGAGTGTAAATGCTAATAGGGTAGAAATGACTGATACGTAAGCCATGCAAATAGTAAAAGAGCAGAGAGAGAAAGAAAGAGGGGGGGGGAACAAAATTACTTTCTTTGTCAAGGAGAGCGTAAGTAACTTGGTGTTTTACGCCCAGTCACAGAGAGAGAGAGAGAGAGAGAGAGAGAGAGAGAGAGATAGAGAGAGAGAGAGAGAGAGAGAGAGGAGAGAGAGCGAAAATTTTTTTCAAAGATGGAAACTGAAAGGTACAAAAAATTTTTATCAAAAAAAGAGGGGAGAGAGAAAGAGAGAGAGAGAGAGAGAGAGAGAGCAAAACAAAATTACTTCCCTTTATCAAAGAGAGAGAGGAACACAATCACTTTCTTTATCAAAGAAATTGCCGTAGTCGGCGTCTCGTGCCGTCCAATAAAAGCAGCCGGCGGCCTGGACGATGCATCACGGGGGGTAATAAGGGCTGCGTGCCATCAATACTGCGCTGGAAGAACTGCACGTGCCACTCGCTCTTCCTGGCAACATCACATCCTCCCAGACAGAAGAGTTCCTCTGGCCGAAGCCACGTAACTCAGCCGTCCTATTGCTTTCAGCTTAAAAAAAAGTTAAAGGGTTTTGCCACCCCCTTTAAAAAAAACCCCACCGAAAAAAACCCCCCTAAAAAAAAAAAAAGGTAGAAAAACCCCCCAAGTAGAAAAACATCAACAAAAATAAGTTTAAACCCTGGAGCATTATCCTAGACAGAAAGAAAGAGAGTGGTGAGTATTAATGTATCAACATAAGAACATATCAATTAAAGCCACCAACTCAACCCCAAGGTAGGGTACCGCGGACGCAGAAATAATCGAGGTTCCCTCTTGTGCTGAGGATCCAGAACCATCAAAGTTTCCACAGAGCAACCTCGACATTTACTGTGACAGCTCCTGGGCTCTGATAGAACCAGACCAGCAAGCATGCAAGTTCTAGGTATGCCCTCGACCAATCACAGGACCGATGGGTGGTGCATTGATGACGCAGCGCAATGCCGCTTCCGGCGAACCTACCTAAAACTACGTGTCTCCGACCAGCCCAAGAATAGAGCGGGCGGTCTTTTTGGCACAGCGCATCTTGGGAGACTGATTTTCTCACACGTGACGAGCATGGGATTCGTGGAGTTCGGAATCCCTCGTGTACGCAACCTGTGTGTTCGACAAGCATGGCCCGTCCCGCTGCGCTACTTCAGTATATGTCCCGTGAAATGAAAACAGCATCCTGCGTCATAAAACCATCGGCTCTGTTGCCGGTTCCACGTGCTGGGAAGGAGGGAGGGAGGGGGGGTGTGTGTGTGTGTGTGTTGGGGAGAGAGAAAAGAGAGTTAAATTAAACAAACCCCCAAAAACACCCCAAACAGCAACCCACCCCACACACACACACACACACACACACACACACACACACACACCCCACCCCAGCACGCACGCACGCACCACCCCCACCACCACCACCACCCGCACGCACTCACGCACGCACACACATACACACACAAAACAACAACAGCAACAACAACAACGGATCACTTAGTTCAACATCCCCTTTAACGCAAAACAAACTAACTGCAATGATGATACCATCCCCCTTCCATCCCCCAACCCCATCTCACTCTCTAATTTTTAAAGACTTTGGTGGTGTTACTGTTGAAATGGTCTTTGTGTGATACATGAATCATGCATAATTATTAGCACGTTGAGCACTTTTCGCTGCAGACAAGCCGTATATCATCTGCGGTTAGAGGACAACCCAAAGGACACCCAACAACTCAGAGGACAGCCAACAACTCAGCCTAAAACTCAGAGGACAACCGACAACTCAGAGGACAACTGACAAGTCCGAGGACGACCGACAACCCAAAGAACGACCGACAACCCAGAGGAATGCCGACCATGAAGACGACCGACAACCCAAAGAATGACCGACAACTCAGGTGTGCCGACCATGAAGACGACCGACAACCCAAAGAACGACCGACAACTCAGGTGTGCCGACCATGAAGACGACCGACAACCCAAAGAACGACCGACAACTCAGGTGTGCCGACCATGAAGACGACCGACAACCCAAAGAACGACCGACAACTCAGGTGTGCCGACCCATGGAAAGAAAACCCACCCGACCCAAACCCCAAAGAACGACCGACAACTCAGGTGTGCCGACCATGAAGACGACCGACAACCCAAAGAACGACCGACAACTCAGGTGTGCCGACCATGAAGACGACCGACAACCCAAAGAACGACCGACAACTCAGGTGTGCCGACCATGAAGACGACCGACCACCCAAAGAACGACCGACAACTCAGGTGTGCCGACCATGAAGACGACCGACCACCCAAAGAACGACCGACAACTCAGGTGTGCCGACCATGAAGACGACCGACAACCCAAAGAACGACCGACAACTCAGGTGTGCCGACCATGAAGACGACCGACCACCCAAAGAACGACCGACAACTCAGGTGTGCCGACCATGAAGACGACCGACCACCCAAAGAACGACCAACAACTCAGGTGTGCCGACCATGAAGACGACCGACCACCCAAAGAACGACCGACAACTCAGGTGTGCCGACCATGAAGACGACCGACCACCCAAAGAACGACCGACAACTCAGAGGAGTGCCGAGCATGAAGACGGCTGACAGCCCACTATTTGTATACTACTAAAAATCTGTACATTATTTTGTGTTGGTTTGCTCAGAATTACCAAACTAAATCGATGAGTAAAGGCAAAAAGGAGAAGGGTTCGAAATTAACAAGCAAGACACATACACGTACGCACGTACTCACACGCACGCACGCACGCAAACAAGCGCGAATACACCCACCCACGCACCCACCCACCCACGCACGTACGCACGCTCACACACACACACACACACACACACACACACACACACAGAGTTCCTGTCCAAAAAAAAGAGTTCTACTAATGAGGTCTAAGGTGGTGTGAAGGCTGGGGTCTGGAAATGCCGTAGCTGCACCCCAAGAAAAGGTTTAGCGCCTGCAGACTGATTATATTTGTTTAGTGATTAACCACACGGCAACGGGGCCACACGCGCACACAGACCACGGAACTAAACATTAGCTGATGCCAGATGGGGGGGGGGGGGGGGGGGGGAGGGGGGGGGGAGGGGGAAAGGGGGGGGGGCAGTGAGAGGCAAGGGAGTAGAGGCGGAAGAGAGGGGGTGGCGAGAAAGAGGAGGAGGGAGAGAGAGAAAAAGGGGGGGGGGGGGGGGGGGGGGGGGGAGGCAAACACACACCACTTATACACACTCTCTCTCTCTCTCTCTCTCTCTCTCTCTCTCTCTCTCTCACGCACACACACACACAGTCGCCGACCACATTCTTTTCGTTTTGAATTGTCCCAGAATCGGCAGGGTACAAGTACTTAACACTTTTCAACGCAAAGCTTCCGGAAAAGAAATGGCAAAATTTGAATCTTATAGCGTTTATGATTCACTAAAGATTCTACAGTCACAGAGCAAATTCTTTCACAATGACCCCAATGAGTTCACCTTTACTTAGTCTCCGTCAGTCAGGCAAACACGGTAAAGCAACGATCATTTCTAATGCAGTCGCTTATAACAGTGATCCTCTTTTCAGAAGTCCTGTAGTGTAATTGCATTCATGATGAAAGTTTACTTGGTAAAACAAAACTTCGTGCAAAAAAGAAAAGAAAGAAGACCATAAAAAGAAGAGGAAGGCATTAACCTATGTAAATTCAATTTCTCTTCTTCTTTTTTCTCTCTTCCCCCTTTCCGCCTCTTTACAGTTCATTCATAAAATGAACCCATTTGTGAACTTGATAAGAAAAATCACGCTATTAAAATGTGTAAACAAAAGTTAACTGTACTAAAAGGTGTTATTCATTTTTTTGCAGCCGTTTTCAAGTTGAATTTTGCGTGAGCAACTCAAAGTCCCTTGGTGTGTGTGTGCGTGTGCGTGTGTACATACGTGTGTGTTTGTGCGCGTGCATGCATGCGTGCGTGTGCATGTATATTGTGTGTGTGCGTGCGAGTGCATGCGTGGAATGTGAGTGATTTTTAAAAAGTAAGATGATGTTTAACCAAAAGAAGACAGGCTGGTTAGTATTTTTTGTTGCTGCATATCTTTTTTCCAATCTTTTGTTCGTTTTGACAACCATTCCTCCTTGTTTTCTCCTTGACGTGTGTGTGTGTGTGTGTCTGGGTGGGTGATTGGGTGAGAGCATGCGTGTGTGTGTGTGTGGGGGGGGGGGGGGGGGTGCGTGCGTGTGTGTGTGTGTGTGTGGCTGGGTGGATGCGTGCCTGTGGGTGGGTGAGTGTGTGTGTGTGTGTGTGTGTGTGTGTGTGTGTGTGTGTGTGTGTGTCTGTGCGTGCATTTCTTTTGTCTGTTTCGCTCGTTTTGACCGCCATCCCACCTGGTGTTTTCTCCTCGACTCACCCCGCCCGGGAGTACTGCAGGGGCCCAAATCAACGTCCCTCTCTGCTGAGATTCCAGTGCTGTATACCAAAGGCTATCTCGTCCGATCATGGAACAGGTCAGAATAAAGCTTTACACGCTTTACCTGCTGCCAGGGATTGTGCCTTTTTCATTCTTGCCTTCATTAATACAAATACTATTCAAGCAAAGCCGCACGTGTCATTAACAGTGAATCTGCCTATTTCACTTGTAATTTGATGACTTAGCGTTTCACCTTGATGTGAACTACATGGTTGACTGGGCAACAAGTATCATGAATCAACCAATCCTTGGCAATGAGACACTTCTGTAGATGTTGATTTTTTAATTTTATTATAAAAAACAACAACAAATCGCATGCTTGTTACAGTTTCTCTATAGAAAAGACCCACAGTGCAAACAGTGTTATGCTGTATGTATGTTGGTGCAAAACTGCTTCTGAAAAATGGGGCTGAGTGCAATACCTTGTAAAACACTCCAAACAAGGAACTTCTTATGCTTAACTCAATGGCACACGGCTGTGCGTGTTTTTTTAAAACTTCAAATTGCGCAGATTACATTGCTAATGGCAGAACTATAGCTAACCCTTTTTGGGACAATCCTTGCAAGAATGTTTATGGCTGTCATTAAAAAAGCTCACACCATTTGTACTTACTTTTCACTCAATTTATTTCCTTACTCTGGCAAAACAGGAACTCCAGTATGCATTTTGACACTGAATTATTAGTGGCAGTCAAACCACTTTCTTCATTTGGAGAGTCTATATCTAACATACAAGAAAGCGATTAGCAAAAAGCAATCAGTCTTAAGAAATCAGAGAAGTTCACCGTATTCACAAGTCACAAAATTTAAACCAACACTTAACACTTCACAGCTTTTTACAGGGTCAAAAACCTGCATGCACAGACGCATTCTCTCTCTACAGTATTCATAAATCACAAAATTCAAACCAACACTTGACACCTAGCAGCTTTTTACTGGGTCAAATACCTACACACACAGACATTCTCTCTCTCTTCCTTCCACTCACCTGCAAAATCAAAATAAACTCATGTTCCCTGGTAACCAGATCTATCATCTAATGCACAGGACCAGTAATAAGAGTACAAAGCCATTTCTCAAAAATGTCCATTCCATTCTCCTCTTCTGAACACAGAATTAATGTTTCTCTGTTCATAATTTTGAAATGATCTAACGTTTCTGGCACCCTGGTGGTCTTGAAGTCCTTCGTGATGCATGAATTAGGGACTTGTTCCTTTTCAGCAGCTAATGCAATGCCACAGCGAAGGATCACCACACAATATGCATTACTGGCTAATTACATCGTCAAAGTGCATTAATTCTGACAAAAAATAAAGACAAATCCAGCAAGGGTCATGACATGATAATGGACTGCTGACACAAGAGGTCAACAAAATGGGTATGATAAAATGAAAACCACCTCCACGTAACATTTCATCAGCTCTTCTTTTCCTCATCGCTGTCACTAACGCCGCTGTCGTCGTCAGCGTCATTGTTTCGGTTGATGTCAGTGTCCATCTTTTCGTCACTGTCGTCATCTCTGTCAGCTCCGGAGCTCCCAGCATCACTGTTGTCAACTGTCTGCTTGCTGACCACGTCTTTCTTCCACATCTTGGCCAGGGCCAGAAGCTTGAGGTTGGGTTGTGCAGCTGCTTCGTCAGGAAATATGTAGTCGTAGTATTCCTCCCAGCCAGCATCCAGCTGAAAATAACAATTGAAATGAGGGGCTCAAGCTACATTCTATTGGTTGCTTTGCCTACTCTTTGCCAAACAGGAGCTTGAAAGATTTCATTCAGGAGTCAATGTTGGATATGAAAACAAAGACTCAACTTTCATGGGTCATAGTAAACTCAATGCTGGATATGAAAACAAAGACTCAACTTTCATGAGTCATAGTAAACTCATACTCAGAATGCTGTAAGTACACCACTTTGGTAGATATTCAAAACATGCTATAAAAAGCTACAGTCAACTCATTTAGAGCCACATGTGACAAGAGCGCGGCGAGTCTGCTCGAGAGCGGAGAATAGCGCTAAATAGAAGCGATCAACCACAACTGTGTCTTACTCATGACGGTGGCTACCTGCGCCCACCACAGCCCACAGTAGCATATTAACCCCTTTTCATTGGGCCAACACAAAACTGATGTTGTCGCACTGCGTCGGCCACCAGGGGATACCAGGCGTTTCAGGCTTGGGCTGGGTCACAACACACTGACACCAGCAAGACCAAGACTACATCGAAAGGTTGTTATGCACAGCACAGTTACATGGGGACTATTCTCAGCCACAATAAGCTCCTTGCATAGCAGCACCCACCCTCCACAAATGGAGGTAAATCCTCTGAAGACAGCGTGTGACTGCCCATGTGGCATCCTCCACAAATGGAGGTAAATCCTCTGAAGGCAGCATGTGGCTGCCGATGTGGCACCCTCCACAAACGGAGGTAAATCCTCTGAAGACAGCAGTGGCTGCCCATGTGGCACCCTCCACAAATGGAGATAAATCCTCTGAAGGCAGCATGTGGCTGCCATGTGGCACCCTCCACAAAGGAGGTAAATCCTCTGAAGACAGCAGTGGCTGCCCATGTGGCACCCTCCACAAATGGAGTAAATCCTCTGAAGCAGCAGTGGCTGCCCATGTGGCACCCTCCACAAATGGAGGTAAATCCTCTGAAGACAGCATGTGGCTGCCCATGTGGCACCCTCCACAAATGGAGATAAATCCTCTGAAGGCAGCATGTGGCTGCCCATGTGGCATCCTCCACAAATGGAGGTAAATCCTCAAGACAGCGAGCGGCTGCCCATGTGGCACCCTCCACAAATGGAAATAAATCCTCTGATGACAGCATGTGGCTGCCCATGTGGCACCCTCCACAAATGGAGGTAAATCCTCTGAAGACAGCATGTGGCTGCCCATGTGGCACCCTCCACAAATGGAGATAAATCCTCTGAAGGCAGCATGTGGCTGCCCATGTGGCATCCTCCACAAATGGAGGTAAATCCTCAAGACAGCGAGCGGCTGCCCATGTGGCACCCTCCACAAATGGAAATAAATCCTCTGATGACAGCATGTGGCTGCCCATGTGGCACCCTCCACAAATGGAGGTAAATCCTCTGAAGACGGCGTGTGGATGCCCATTTGGGGGGTGGGGTAATAAATAATATGGTCACACATGCAATCCTCTCACTCAGTGGAATGCATCTGTCATTGTACTGCTGCATTCAACAGGTGACCCCAAGAGTGCTCAGGTAGGAAACACTACAACAACAACAACTTCATCATTCCTGAATGTGTCACACGCTGATGTGCAAGACAGACATGGAATATTCTACTGCAGATCTGCTACCAATAAAGGGGATGCAAGCACTACAACTCTTCAGTTGGAAAAGGGCTACAAGTACTACTAATTTTCAGTTGGGATTTCAACCACTGCATGCAATGATAAACCTTGGTCCAGCATTCTACATTGCAGCCTCATCCATCACAGAACACCACCAGCATCTGCAGGAATTCCCTGTGCTATCTGTTTTGGTTTCCAACCACATTGCCAGAATATCCGACAGGTGGTGAAGGGCTGTCACGCCAGTGTATGAACTTTTGGAATCGCTTACACAAAATGGATCAGGTGATGCTGGCAGTGTAGGAGATGCCGAGTATAGACTGAAAGGAAGTTTGAAACTGGTTTGGCTGTGCTCCTTTTTGCTCTGTTGGCCATGCTTTGGTTGCTATTGGTCAAAAGTGTGGTTTCAGTAACACCAGTGTAAAAACTAGTTGCTGATGGTCAAAAGTGTGGTTTTCATAATACCACAGTGTAGAAACTAGTTACTGATGGTCAAATGTGTGGTTTCAGTAACACAACCATGCAGAAACTAGTTGCTGATGGTCAAATGTGTGGTTTCAGTAACACAACCATGTAGAAACTAGTTGCTGATGGTCAAATGTGTGGTTTCAGTAACACAACCATGTAGAAACTAGTCGCTAATGGTCAAAAGTGTGGTTTCAGTAACACCACAGTCTATAAAACTAGTTGCTAATGGCCAAAAGTGTGGTTTCAGTAACACCACAGTCTATAAAACTAGTTGCTAATGGTCAAAAGTGTGGTTTCAGTAACACCACAGTCTATAAAACTAGTTGCTAATGGTCAAAAGTGTGGTTTCAGTAACACCACAGTCTATAAAACTAGTTGCTAATGGTCAAAAGTGTGGTTTCAGTAACACCAGTGTAAAAACTATTTCGTTTGTTTTGTTTTCATGTTGCTCTTTCCAGTGAAACCAAACATTACACTCCTGTCCACTTTTCACAGGCTAGTAAAAAAATATGAAAAGTGTCAAAACAGTTTCCTCGGCAACAGTCGTTGGACTCTGCACAGATAAGGCCTGGGGGGAAAAGAAACCTGGCAACAAATACGTCATGAAAGAGTTAAGTAATTCACGGCGTACCCCACCTCCTTCCAACCTCCCCACCAAATGAAAGCAGAAAAATACTGACCCCTTCTTCTGTCTGGATCTTTCGTCGCTTCTTCACCTTCTGTGGCATCATCTTCTGCACATCCTTTCGGGACTCCTCATCACCATACGCATCCTGCAACAATGATGATCGCACCTGTGAAATCGCCATCTTTATCATTATTACCAGTCCCAGTTAGCAGCTACTTACTACCGAGAAGGCAGCAGTTTCATGTGGCACCAACCATGCAACAACCAAAACTTGGCTGTAAGTACACCACTATTCAAAAACGCGCTGTAAAAAGCTACAGTCACGCATTCAGAATCACATGCGACAAAGGCGCAGTGAGTCTGCTCAAGAGTGGAGAATAGCGCATATAAAAGCAATCAACGATAGCAACGATGACCCAGAGCTCAGGAGCTGTGTGAAAGTTGAGGTGGCCGTCCTGTGGGCATAGAGCAACATTTCAACAACAACACAGTCAGTACTGGCATCTTGCTGTCTCTAGCCAGACTGTCGGGGCTAAAGCAAAATGCTTGTTGGGTTAAGATTTCAGCGTCAGGATTACCTTCAGCTACAGTAATAATCGTGGCATGACAAACTCCATCACTGAAATCCCTGAAGTCAGGGAGCAGCTGCTGGAGCAGTGGGTAACAGTGCACTTTATGCAGGGCAGTGTGTACAGGGGTGCGGAAACAGTTGTGCATGCTGCCTTCTCACTCATCATTGGGTGAACCTCAGGGTTTTAGCTGAGGAATGCTGACAAACATCATTACTATCACTGCCTATAACAACCATGTCTGTAACTGTTTTCAGTACAAAACAAAACAAGTTAGGAATTGGATTTCAACGTCCTGTCAACCGCACAGGGTCACCTCAGGTCAATCAAACTCTGTCATAAGCAGTGAACTGCCAACTCTGCCATGGCAACCAACCTCACCATCATGCACGGCAAATGGAATGCAGAAGCAGAATAAATTCTCCTTTAGATTCTGAATGCTTCAAGGTCACTACTGTCCCACAAAGAGCTTGCAAAATGAGCTCCACAAAGATGGTGAACAATACCATGCCAACGTTTTGGTCAGAATGAACAAAGAAAAGGTTAAAAAACAAAAATAAAAATAATTCCCGCAAGACTGACCTCAAACTGCTCCCATGATTCCAGCAACATCAGCCTTTCTTCCTTTTCTTCGCTGGATTTGAGTTTGTTGTTGGCACGGCGATACACTCCCCGTGCTTTGGCCATGGCGTCATCCTCTCCTGTTCCTCTTTCAAAGTGAGCGTAGCTGATCCACACCTAGGAATAAAACACTGGTTTGTTGCTGGACAAACACAAACCTGCTGATCCACACCGAGGAATAAAACACTGGTTTGTTGCTGGACAAACACAAACCTGCTGATCCACACCTAGGAATAAAACACTGGTTTGTTGCTGGACAAACACAAACCTGCTGATCCACACCAAGGAATAAAACACTGGTTTGTTGCTGGGCAAACACAGACCTGCTGATCCACACCTAAAAGTAAAACACTGGTTTGTTGCTGGACAAACACAAACCTATCAAGCCACACCTAGGATTAAAACACTGGTTTGTTGCTGGACAAACACAAACCTATCAAGCCACACCTAGGAATAAAACACTGGTTTGTTGCTGGACAAACACAAACCTATTGAGCCATACCTAGGAATAAAAACACTGGTTTATTGCTGGACAAACCCAAACCCAGTGATCCACACCTAAAAGTAAAACAGTGTCACCGGTTTGTGGCTGGACGAACACAAACCCACAGATCCACACCTAGAAATAAAACATGGGTTTGTTGCTGGACAAACACAAACCTGGTGATCTACACCTAAAAGTACAACACTGTCACTGGTTTGTTGCTGGACAAACACAAACTCCAAGATCTACACCTCAGCTCACTATGACATACTGGGTTCTTGTGAGCACCTCAAACATCAGCTCACCTTGATGTGCTGGGTTCTTGTGAGCATCTCAAACATCAGCTCACCTTGATGTGCTGGGTTCTTGTGAGCATCTCAAACATCAGCTCACCATGACATACTGGGTTCTTGTGAGCATCTCAAACATCAGCTCACCTTGACGTGCTGGGTTCCTGTGAGCATCTCAAACATCAGCTCCCTTTGATGTGCTGGGTTCTTGTGAGCATCTCAAACATCAGCTCACCTTGATGTGCTGGGTTCTTGTGAGCACCTCAAACACCAACTCACCTTGACGTGCTGGGTTCTTGTGAGCATCTCAAACATCAACTCACCTTGATGTGCTGGGTTCTTGTGAGCATCTCAAACATCAACTCACCTTGATGTGCTGGGTTCTTGTGAGCACCTCAAACATCAACTCACCTTGACGTGCTGGGTTCTTGTGAGCAGCTGCTCATACAGTGCTCTCACATTGTCAA
>JABMCL010003051.1:95000-132500 GCA_018857735.1 Alviniconcha marisindica | reverse complement strand
ATACCACCACTTGGTTTGACTAGAAACAAAGCCGCAGACTACAGGCAGTCAAACACAACATATACCACCATTTGGTTAGACTAGCTCAGGCACGTTATGAACAACATACTGTACAAAACAATGTCAAAATATAATTTTTTTAACAAAACTCACAAAAAGTTTAAGTTTTGAATACAAAATAAGACTTCTGCTAACCTCTTCATAGTGAAATCGTCGCTTGTTGACAATCACATCCTCAATGGCAGCTCGACTGCCAAACTTTTTCTCATGGATTGTGTACTGCTTGTACACCTCTTGACACAGCTCCTTGGGAAGGTGATCGAGTGCGTACTTGTACACAACACGGGCTCTGTCATGCTGTAAGTACAAAATTATTAAACATAAGAGAGAGAGAGAGAGAGAATGCACACACGCATACTCCCCCACACAGAGTGACACACACACAGGAACCAAAACTGACGCAGAAAGATTACTCGCATTCAAAATGCATACCGTGTAATGCTCTGTGGATATTACTGTGATGCAAAGTTTGAAAGATCTACCTTAAACAGTCTCTGAGACAAAGTCAGTATTTACTATTTTCCTCTTCTGAAACGGGAAGCATGTTGATTGTCTCCCTTAACCATAAAAACACCATCAAATGCAGTGTGTGCATAATCTTGTCCACAAAATCATTGCAACAATGGAACAATCTTAATGTTTCAGCTCAACTGGGCAAGAACTTAACAGAGAAAAATGCATCTTTCAGTTTTACTTCTAACCAAGAAAGTATGTCATAGTCAATGACCAGATATTACAGTTTGATGCATGTAATCTAAGTTGATATAAGTTTGAAAAATCTCACTTATGCAATCTTTCAGAAAAAAAGAAAAAAAAGCTACCAACAGACATAAAAACTGAAGTTTTTGGCATTGGTGGTCTCATATCCACACTTTCTGGCCGTTACTCACGGATCATTTCGTGGATTATAATTTTTTCACATAAGCCAGAAACCAAAGACAATCTGTATGCACTTTAAACAGACACTAAAAGCAAAAAAAATCAGTCAGCTAGGTGTATTATCTAAAGAGTACAAATCACATAAGTAAGTTGGTGTTTTATGCCCAGTCAACCGGTACGGTTATATCAGGGCGATACAAATCACATGATGCCATTAAAATTTGTCATGTTGCTACAATGAAACCTCTGTTAACAGTTATACTGTTGTAACAACAACAACAACAACAACAACAACAACAACAACAACAACAACAACACACACACACACACACACACATACACACACTTCAACCATGTCATAATACATGTACAAATAGTACTATCCACAAAAAGAAAAAATCAGTAGACAGTCAAACTCTCAAAATGTTGTGTACCCCAAAAATTTAACACTCAAACACCAACATAAATATGGCCATGTATGCAAACACACCTATACACACACACACACTAATACCACATACACAGAGATCCCCCTTCCCTAACTGACTTCATTTCTTACTTCCTTTTGTCCTTCTTCAAACTTGGCGAAAGCCAGCAGTATTTTCTCATCGACGTTGTCCTCTCCAAAGAACTCCACAGCACGCTCGTAGATGATGCGAGCGCTGTTAATGTACCCGTTCTTCTCTTCAAACTTGGCGTACTTGATCCAGTTCTTCACCTCAGGGTGCACCAGGACAAGTGACGCAAGTCAAGGAAACTATTCCTGTGCATGCATACAAACTGCCTTCACTTTACTATTCACCTTTCGAGGAATTTTTCAGGATGGGGGGGGGCGGGTGGGGTGGAGGGGGGGGGGGGACGACTTACCTTACTTAATCACCTCCCCCTCCCCACTCAGTACCTCTCCCTATCTCATAAAGGACTCAGAGCCACACTAGGTTCTTTCACCAGACCACTGCTACCAGTGCAGAGTGTTGATGATGGCCCCTGTCAATGTTGCAAATTAAGGGTATAGTTACCTGTCTTTTAACCTTCCACAGCACCTGAAGACCCTGTGTGACATCATGGGCAGAGCTTTTCCTATTTACGGATGTGATGTGGTATGACAACTTGCTTGAGTTCCAATATTTTGTGCATCTTAAGCTGAATGTTTCTGGGTTGCTAAGACTCGCTTTGTGTGTGGAACAAAAGTCTTCAATTTCATGTTTCTGGTTTGCTAAGACTTGCTTTGTGTGTGGAACAAAGGTCTTAAACTTCATGTTTCTGGTTTGCTAAGACTCGCTTTGTCTGTGGAACAAAGGTCTTAAACTTTGTGTTTCTGGTTTGCTAAGCCTCGCTTTGTGTGTGGAACAAAGGTCTTAAAATTTATGTTTCTGGTTTGCTAAGACTCGCTTTGTGTGTGGAACAAAGGTCTTAAACTTCATGTTTCTGGTTTCCTAAGACTCGCTTTGAGACCATTCCTGGGAGGAATAATATAGACTGGCAACAAGCCTAAAAGCATCCAGCCCTGAGTGTTGTGGCCCTTTCTCTTTCTTCAAATGGCTGTCCAGCAATCTAATATGCTTGATTTTTTTAAAATACTAAACAATGTGAAGGTGGGGATGTGTGGGTGTGTGAGGAAGACACTAGGAGGAGAGAAGTGAGGGCAAGGGGAAGGAACTTCACCTTCAACAAATAAAACCACTTGTACAAATTCTCACAGGTGGTAGATGGGGAAGAATCACACTGAAACATCCCCAAATTGAACTGCACATAAAGAGTGCTGGTAGCAAAGGATATATCTTTCATAGATGCCCCTGGCACGGTCCAGTTCCTTGTATCTCAGCTCAAAGTTGATGTAGGAATGCCAAGCCTGCTCCTCAGGCTCCCACTCCACCCAGCGTTCAAACACCTGACGGCAACCTGGGGGAACAAACGCATTTGAAGCAAATGTTGGCTTCAGCAATGTTCTTGAAGGATTGCTTACAATGGCCATTGAAGCTGAATAAATGTGTATAAATATTTCAGACAGAAAAGAGATCTGAATACATGTGTATCAATATTTCAAACAGAAAAGATGCTGATGGTTTTTGTCTGATTCCAACAGAAGAGAGAGAGAGAGAGAGAGAGAGAGAGAGAGAGAGAGAGAGAGAGAGAGAGAGAGAGAGAGAGAGAGAGAGAGCTAGCTGGGGACAGGTAAGGAGAGGGAGGCATGTGGAGAGAGAAAAAGAAAGCAGAGTAAGGCAGGGAGATATACATATATATATCTACATCTGTGAGTGTGTGTGTGTGTGTGTGTGTGTGTGTGTGTGTGTGTGTGTGTGTGTGTGTGTGTGGTATGTGTGTGTGTTTGTGTGTGTGTGAGTGTGTGTGGGTGTGTGTATGTGTGTGTGTGTGAGAGAGAGAGAGAGAGAGAGAGAGAGAGAGAGAGAGAGAGAGAGAGAGAGAGAGAGAGAGAGAGAGAGAGTGTGTGTGTGTGTGTGTGTGTGTGTGTGTGTGTGTGAGTGTGAGTGAGTGCATGCATGTGTGCATATCTATACGTTTTCTGTATACATGTTCATGTTTTCACTTTTATGCCCATTACCACTGCCTGTGGGGTTGATTACCTGCAATGTTGCCCAGCATTTCTTCCATATACGTGTACTTGTACCAGAACTGGTTGGCTCTGGGCAGAATGGTTACAGCCCTGTCCCAGATGTTACGAGCATGGTTGATCTGCCGGTTCCTGGAGGGGAAAAGAAAAAACTCATTGTTTCATTTGTGATTCTTTTGTTTCTTCTTTTGGCTGCAATATGCTCTTAGACAAATACACAAGCAGATCTAAGTATTTGACACACAGCGAAAGGAAAGAATGTGAACAGATCTGTTGGAACTTACTTCATTTCCATTTCTGCATACTTCAACCAGACAGTGATGTTTCTGTGGTCCACATCCAGGGCTCTTTCATATACCGACCGAGCTCTGCACAACACAATTATGAAAATTATGTATACATGTGAAAGAGAACAGTACTAAAACATGAAAATTTTCCCTGAACAAACAAACAAAAAACAAAATATAAACAAATACAGAACCACAAATAAACAATTTGATCAGAAATGTAGTAGACAAAGAAAGGAATGAAACATCACTATTACTATTAGTGAAAGTACATGTATGCGCATGTGCACGTGCACACACACACACAGAATGCATGCATGCACACACACATGCACGCACAACCGCACACACACACACACACACAATTGTACAAGCATGGTTAAAAAAAGAAGAAAAGAAGTTACCTTTGCAGTTCCTTTTGGCTTTCTTCCCACTGAGCATACTTGATCCAGTTTGTCATGAGGGAGCGATTCTTCCGTATGTTGTCTTCAAAGGCCTGAATAAACAATGTTTTTATGCTACATAACGCAAGAGAAAAGTTTACTCACTTTCATGCACTGTCACATATTATGTGCAAAATCTCTGTGTAATTAAAAAAAAATGTGTAATTAATTTTGTTGCGTCAACGCAGTAAGACACACTCCCTACTAAAAGACCACTGATCTAATTTGTTCACTGCTCCAAAAAGAGCATCTTCACTGAAAATGTGCTTGTCCTTCCTGGCACAAACACAAAAAAAGGTAGCTGATAGTCCAGTCACCCAGCTAGCTGCTAGCCCAGTCATCCAGTCAGCTGCTAGCCCAGTCACCCAGCCAGCTGCTAGCCCAGTCACCCAGCTAGCTGCTAACCCAGTCACCCGGTTAGCAGCTAGCCCAGTCACCCAGTTAGCTGCTAGCCCAGTCACCCAGCTAACTGCTAGCCCAGTCACCCAGTTAGCTGATAGTCCAGTCACCAAGCTAGCTGCTAGCCCAGTCACCCTGCTTGCTGCTAGAGCAGTCACCCAGCTAGACCAACTGTGGGGTCCATTTAGTGAAAGAAGGTACCTCCCCACCCTATTCGTTTGGCATGCCCACCATGCCAGCAGTGTCACAAGTGCAATGGTATACATGTATACAATCATGCAGGTTCTGAAGATTACAGATTTAGACATACCTTCCTTTTCCGCATCCGGTAGTCAGCTAGCTCATCTGGGTCTGAAATCTTCTGCTTTGGAGGCTGAAACAGAAACAGAAGAGCTGATAACACCGTATCCAATTTATCAAGGCAATTTTGTAACTGCTAACTAGGCTTTGCACAGAGACATTTAGCATATTTTCAGAACTGGAAATAGACCTTCTGATAATAACAAAATTAACATCCTTCAGAATGAGAAAGCAAACAATAAAAATAAAATAAATTACGCAGACATTTTTGAGGTATCTATTCTTAAATTAAAAAGTATGTGATATAATATAACCTAAACAACAAATTAACAATTTAAATGAATCAGTCAGCATACGTAGATCAGAGAAAATAAACAGATCAATAGTCAAATAAATCATCAAATTAATTTTTAAAAATGTGCCTATAATTTGCAAACTAAAACAACAATACCAGAAGATAATAATACAAATTAAAAAACAAAAAACATCTGATGCAAATTCATTAACATTGTAAGATCCTTACATTCTTATGATCTTACATTGTAAGATTTCCCTGTAAACTTGTACTGGGACAATAAATATGAGAACTACACTGGCAACTGGCAAACACTTACAGGTGGCACCAGTTCCAGCTCTCTCTCCTTGGCCTCTCTCAGCAGCTGTTCTGCAGTGATCTGCACTGGTGCTGGCATCTTGTTCTTCACCTGAATCACAAACAAGTACAGGAACAATTAAAATGAGGTATTTTACACAATCTAACACACATGGTACCTTAAAGTATTTGTCCTTTATGTCTTTAAACTACATGCTGTTAACAATTTTAAACATCTACTGATCTAGGCATCTTCTTTTTTTATTACAAATGACAATTTTAAACATCTACACATCTTCTTTTTTCATTATGAACACAAGTAGTCACAATCATCCTTTTTGATTATATATTGCATCTTTTGATTCCTGACTGACCTAGGTGTATTTCCATGCCATCAGCCATTACTTTTTCTTATAAATGAAAGGTGGACATGGGATCTTATAAATCTGTGCAATAATATAATGATATTATGTTATCATTAGTGCATGCTGTGCATACAATTACAAAGGTGAGATGGGCACTAACAAGTCAGCACAAGTGTTGACTTGGAAGAACTGAAAAATGTCCTTCATTTTGTCATGTCCAGGAGTCATACCAGTGATCGCACTAGACAGTTTTCAGACCAGTGCGACATCTACAGTATGTATGTTCACAGAAACTGGTCAGATAATCACTGTAACCAGTCAGATACATGGCCATCCATACTACTAGTACTACAGTCCTAGCAGTACTAGTGTGCTACTAGTATATAGCTGGACTGACTAGCAAACACCCAGCTCTTTTCTCCATCTAGAACACACACACACACACACGCACACATGCCACATGCATTCTTTGACTTTGTGAGTGTGTGTGTGTGTGTTGTGTGTGTGTGTGTGTGTGTGTGTGTGTGTGTGTGTGTAGCAACACACATGTCTGACTGATTGCTGAATATTTTTCCAGAATATATTATTTGCTGATCTGAACTGGTAAAATATTGGAAATTAACAGTATATAACACAAACCCTGCATACCCTAGGCCACTGGATTTACAACAAAATTGCAGTAAAGAGTACTGGCCAACATGCCATAAGATAGGTGTAATTGTGGGAGACTGCACAGCACAGTTAACAGGGGTTGTACAGCTGACATTGTGACACTGACAGTACCATCTTTGAACTGTCAAAAGACTTGGACTCAACTGTACAGTTTTTTCTTTCATAGTTTTAAGATGGAGACAGTCCAAAGCAAGTGTTGATTTATCCTAACAAAGGTGTGTGTGTGTGTGTGTGTGTCTGTGTGTGTGCGTCTGTATGTGTGTGTGTGTGTGTGTGTGTGTGTGTGTGTGTGTGTGTGTGTGTATGTGTGTGTGTGTACATGAGCATGCACATGAACTGTTACCAGTATAAAAAAGTACATATTCTATTATTTTATGCAGTGTCAGTGGCAAAGTTACAGTAAGAGACATTCAGAACTCTTGCTCTCAATAGCCAAGTACAATCAAGCATAGTCACCATATGAATGGGTGACCATTATTTGCTACTGCTAGGCTTCTAACCTGCCCTGACATTTCTCCTTAGTCAAATTCTGTGCAAACACTATAATTATTATCAAAGTCCTTTGGATAAGACCATGGTCCACCATGTGTATACGCATGCAAAAAGATGACAATTCACATACGTATGTTAAGTTTAAATTTAAATTAGTTAAAGATTATGTACATCTTCTAATCAATGTGACTGTGAGAGCTCGCTGGATTATGGAAACACCAAAATAAACCTGCACGCACAAAAAAGTGTCAGAGTTTTTAACATGTTGAAGTTGGTAGAAGAAGGAGAGAGAGAGAGAGAGAGAGAGAGAGAGAGAGAGAGAGAGGAGAGAGAGAGAGAGAGAGAGAGGAGGAGAAGAAGAAGAAGAAGAAGAAAAGATCCTTTCTTTTCGTAGGTAAAACTAATAGTAATACTAAACTAGAAAGCATGTGTGTGTGTGTTTTTTTCTCCTTTTTTTTTCTTCTTCTCCTTTTCTTTTCTTCCAGCGATCGCCCAAACAAGGGTCTATTCTAGATATAATTATACATGAACACATTTTCTAAGCTAGACACACCGGTACACACACTGAATAAATGAAGTTTATACATCACGCATCATGAGAGAGACAGAGAGAGAGAGAGAGAGAGAGGGTGGGAGCGAGAGAGAACAACGTAGATTTGACACTGTCAAAGTCTGTCTACCTTAGCAATTTTAGGGACTTTTGTCTTTCCGTCGACCGAGTCTTCCATTTTTGCAGATTGTATGTTTACAGTGTCACTATAGCAAAAACCCAAAGTATCATCAGTCAAACGAAAACGATTTGGAAACAGGAAGTGGAAGTTGAATGTGAAGCAGTGTCGCAGAAATCTTGAAGAGTAACAAATACTTTTTCTATATAAAAGCACAGGTTCGTTACTTGTGATAAATCTAATCAGCATCCGAAACATTCGGCCAAATATTTGCTGTTTAACCGATCAGCTTTATTTTATTTGTATTTTGTTAAAACGTTTTATATCCGTGACTACCGGAAGTGATTGTTGCTAGGAGAAAATGGCGGCAGCTTTGTAAATTTGTCGCTGATCGTTCCAGCAAAACTAGAATAACTCAAATATAAGGAATCAGATCGGTGAGTTACTGTGCATGAGGACGTGTAAAACATTTTTGAAGTGGTTTGTGACATGGGATGATTTTAGATTTATTTTTTTCTATGTTTTTTGGCTGATTTGTTGTAGGAGAATGCATTTATTTTCATCTGTTTTACTGCATTTCCCATTCATCAAAAATGCTTGCTGGGCGAATATTACATCGCTGTCTTTGTAATATCGTTTTGCCCGTTGAATGAAAAGTGCAGTTTGTTCATACCTATAAAAAATATCTCCGAATTTTGTTTTTTACAGCAGAAGTTACAAAAAGAAGCTGTGAAAATGACGACCCTAGCCATAGAAGGTGGTACCTCTGAAGTCATCAATGCAAGGAGAACAGAGTCATTGGATGCACCACATATCCTTGAGCTGGTGCAGCCCTGGACCGAACAGCTGTTTGGACGTGTCAATGT
Source organism: Alviniconcha marisindica (assembly GCA_018857735.1). Classification (NCBI taxonomy): domain Eukaryota; kingdom Metazoa; phylum Mollusca; class Gastropoda; family Provannidae; genus Alviniconcha; species Alviniconcha marisindica. Next base: position 123,905 of record JABMCL010003051.1, on the reverse strand, counting down.
CGTTGATGTCATGTAAGCCAAAAGTTCAAAAAGACCTGCAGATATGTGTTATCAGCACTCTCGTTATTGATGCAATTCTGGGCATTGTTTTATGAAAATTGTATAATATGGTAATTCTGATTGCAAGCTTTATCAGTCTGAACTGTATTAATCTCTTAGACTGACTCATAAATTCTATACAGGTGCTTATTCTACACTGGAATTTAAATAATCCCAGGAAGAACTTGCATCATGATAGCATACCCTCGCTTTGTACTGCCCAGCATAATGAGCATGGGATGATACATACAGTAATAGGTAGAAAAACATTATCAGGAGACTTTTAAAAGAATGTTTATGAATGTGACATATTCTTGCATGTTTTGCCAACAGTGAGAAGGCAGTGCTGGCAGTGACTCTGAGCAATGAAAGTGAAGAGATCATGGCCCATGCTGCCTTCTTTGATTACCCAAACATGCTTGACGTCGGCCAGGCAGAGTGGGAATCCTGGATGAGCAATTACTACAACAGTAGCCACTGCAATGCACTGAACTCACTGTTCATGCACTACTTTGTGGCACGGAAGGAATATGCTCAGGGATGCGCCAGGGAGATAGTGCGTACTGCATTCAATGCTGTGCCTGACCTCCACTTCATCTTCTTGGTGGTGCCTGTTGGAGTGTTTCCTGGTGAGTTGAACTGAAGTTACCTGCACAGTGCAATGTAACTTACCTGTCTGGCATTAGGTAGGTCTAGCCACATTTCAAAACTCAGACAATCTAATCCATTAATAATAATATGTCATTTTAAAAGGAATCACAAGGTAAGTGCATATGAATAATAATATGTCATATTAAAGGGAACACTGGGCAAGTGCACATGACAAATTTAATGCATTTATCTCCAGTAATACTAATAGTTTCTGAGATATATTATCCTTGAAATGGCGTATTATTTTGCTATGTCATCATAAATCTTAAATGCACAAGATCCTCTAAAACATCAGCAAAGTTAAATCAAGATTAGATTTTTTTCCGTTTCTTTTCTTTTTGTGTTTTGCTATTTTTCCAGTTTTCTCACCATAAAGAATCAAACTGTATTGCATGACATTTTTGTATGATAATTTTTTTCTTTTTTTCTCCTGTGCATGTGAATTGTGATACATGTTTTGCTTTGCTTTTTATTTTTCATTTAGTAGATCTATGTCTCCCATGTTTTATTTTTGCTCATAACTCCTCCTGCACTTCACATAGACTCATATATATGCCTGATAATGTGATATGGTGTAAATGTGGGCATATATATATATGTGTCGTTGAGCACTGCTGTTCTCTCTCACTAATCTCAGTAATACTGATTTGTATACAAACTGAATATTAAGAAAGTAAAATAAAATAAAATGACTAAAACTAGAAGAAGAAAAAGAAGTAAAGTTCAGCAACAATACAATTAAGTACTCATGACTTAGCCAGTGTGGATGACACTGACACTGGCAGCAGTCGTGCACTTTGCATTGGTTCATTGGTTCAGAGCGATCTTTAACTGTTTCTGTTGAAGGATAATGATGTACAGATAATGTATGAAATCAGTGAAATTTATACATCGTGATCCTGGACCAGAATATTGAGACAGTAATTAGATGCTTCGCTATCCTGTAATACTTTTTTCTTCTCCTCCTCCAGATGCCTCGATTGCTGGTGTGTTTCAACCCATGGATAAGCCAGAGACCTCCTCTGGGCCAGATAAAGGTGTCATCTTTGTGTGTCATCGTCACAAACATGTTCCAGTGCTTCACATCCGGAAAGCCAGGTCAGTGAAGCATGGAAAGTTAGGGTGGCTGCAGAAGTTTTTGGTTTGGTTTGTTCTTCATTTAGTGTTTTGGTTTTTAATGCAATCATCATGGCTGATTGAAGGAGAGAGAGAAATGATACAGCAAAGACTCCATATTTAGTGAATAAGAAGAATTAAGAAAAAGGAGATACAAAATCTTGCTGTTACAGTAAATGCAATGTGCAGTGGGTTTTTTTCACAAAAAAGCATGGTGAATGTCTACAGCAATAATTAGTTTGCAGTTTGTCCTATTATTGTTTACAGTTTGTTCTAGTCAGACTTAGAGGAAAACAAAACAACACCAACAATACGCCAGTAAAATTCTCAAAACTCAAGACAGTAAAGATTAAGAAGCAGTTACTGGACCTAAACAAAGTAGACCACAATCCACAATAACCACAGTATAACTTTACTGCCAAGCGTTAATGTAAATGCACTAGGAATGTTTTGTGGTGCCAAGTACACTCATCACACATCCACACCAATCATAAAGCAACAAATTTAATTACACCAATATCAGGAAACATTATGGTAAAATGTCACAGGTAAATAAATTATACACAAGAAATAACAATGTAGAACTAATTCATACTTTTCATGCGTCTGACACAAAGACTTCTTACTTCCTTACTTTATAAAAATTTACTTTGGCCTCTTTGCTCCCCGTAGAACACTACTGGTGCTCATACCTCATACTTGTTTGCAGGGTGGAAGATCATGATGACTTGACTCCAATCTTCAATCGTCAGAGTGACATGTTGAAGGCAACGTATGGTGACTACTTTCTGGCAGAACTGATCGAAGCGCAAGACGAACACATGCATTGCCTTGTTGCGGAGGTGAGAAGTTTTATGATGCTTCCACACTGATACTTCCATTGCTATTTATTTTGACTCGGTTGAAGTTAGTCTGTCCAGCCAGCTGGCTGTCCAGTTGTGGTACCGTAATGTTCCAGTTTTCTTGGACACTGTAAATGTCAGGCTTTGCATGGTGAGTGTGCTTGCTGGGTTTTACTTTTACCTCTTTGTAACATTTTTGGGGACCATGGTCTTACAGTGACAAGTCACAGTGGCTTCAGTTAGACAGTTGCAAGACTCAATTCTTGTCTGATAGCTGTTTCAGAGTTTTCGCTGCAGCTATGATTTCTATTGAGCTGTGCACAGCCATACTAAATAGTTTCACATAACATTTCAAGATAAAAGCAGCAGAAGAAACTGCGAAGCTGAAAGGTGTGTGCAAAGTTCTTAACTGGTTGAGTACAAAATGTGTAGGCTTGTTACACATATATATATAATCTATATCTATGTGGAGAACAGTATGTAGATAAATCAATTTGGAACTAGCATTATATATTTTTGAGGAAGGTAATCAGCATACTTCCTGCTTCTGTGGGGGAAAAACACACACATAACAGTAGCTTTTCCTAAGGAACTGCTTGAGGAAGGTCTTTAGAAATCTGTGGCATGATACATTGACACTCTGAATTTAATTTCATGTTCATCCCAGTTCTGGTGACCAGATTCAAAGGAAATGTGTCTCTTTTTTCCCCTCAGTTTTTATTTCATTTTACTTTATTCTTAACTTTTTTCTCTCTCTCTTTTTGTTGTTGTTGTTGACACAGCTGTTTCTGCTGCTGTTGTAGTTATGTACTTTAATTTCTGCACTACAAAGTGCTTCTGGATATAAGGTGAACCCCCTGAAATCTGGCCTAAAGGTAAAAATACACACAGATTAGGAGCTTCCATGTACAAAGCACAACTTTGGCAGTGTCATAGTCTGAAAATTGTGGTATGCATGTGTGTATGTATCCCTGTGTTATACATATTTATTGTTATGCACATGTTGTTTATTGTTTACATCTGTGCTGTGCTGTGTACTCCTCCCTCATCTTCAGATTGACCAAGTCTCACATCAGTGTATGCACTCTTCCTCAGGTTGATGGCACTGCAATAGGATTCATGAGCATCACCGATGACATCAACTTCAGCCTGTTGAACGAGTGCTTTGAGCTGGGACCCGTACACGGACTGCGCAAGCCTCACACTGATGATGTGACCACGCGTGAAGTTACCCCTGTGCCATCACCCCCTCCAGCTAAAGGTGAGCAACATCCTGACCACTCCAGCTGATTTCTGACAAAGGCATGGAGTTCAGTTCAGTCTAGTTCAGTTCAAGATGGTATCTATGCGCTCAGAAAAGCCCATATGCGCTCCACCCTGTCTTGCAGAAGTTTTCTCTGAATTGCATGGAGTTCACCTGGTGTTAAACGTTATTAGTGTGCAGCACGTTTCCACTGCCTTTGCTTGAGATTTCAGCCTTCCCTCACCTTCCCCCAAGAAATTTTGGCCCCCTAAAATAGAACAAAATGGGAAAATTATGAGACTGGTGCTCTTCTAAGCTTGACCTCTGCCCCACTTTGGCTTTGCTAATTGCTGCCAGCTGAAAAGTGTTGTTTTTGTATGTGTTTTTTTTGATGGGGGGGGAAGAGGGTTTTATTAAAATAATTTTTCTTCAAAACTACATTTACAGAAAGACAGAACAGACGGAAGCTGTTCTTCAAACTCACAAGCACCTCTTTTTCTTAACCGAGGTGGTTTAGGTGATACGTGTGCATGTACGTAAGAGACAAGATGTGCTTGTTGTCGCTCACAGATGAGGTGGACGTGGACAAGGCCTCTGTTGCCTCCAAAGAGTCCAAGGGGGAGAAATTGGAAACCTCGGGGGATAACAGTGCCGGAGAGATACAGACCTCAGAGGGAGAGGACAAGGGCAGGAAGAGCTCCAAAGAGGAAAGCCAGTCCATCAGCAGAGTGTCCAGCGGCAAGAGTGAGAAAGGTCAGAGGCTCAGTGCTTGTCAGGTTTTATCTCGCGGTAAAGCATTCATGAGGCAAGGTTTGAGATCTTTAAGTTGTATTAGAAGGTGAGCTGTCGGTCTTGATCTTTTGCATGTGTGTGTCTGTGAATACATGTTGGCATGCAGGGGTGTATGTATGCTTGTATGTATTCATGTGGTGTGTGCATGTATGTATTTGTGCATGGGTGGGTGGGTTGGTGTGTGTGTATGTGTGTGTGTGTGTGTGTATTCTTGTATGCCACCGCGTGTGTGTATGTTTGCATATGCATGTATGTGTGTGTGTGTGCATGCTTGTGTGTGTTTGTGTGTGTGTGTCAGTGTGTGTCTGTGTCTGTCTGTATGCTTGTGTGCCACTGTGTGTGTGCATGTTTGCATATATACATGTGTGTGTGTGTGTGTGTGTCTGTCTGTATGCTTGTGTGCCACTGTGTGTGTGTGTGCATGTTTGCATATATACATGTGTGTGTGTGTGAAAGCAAGAGACTGACCAACAGATAGAAAGGCAGAAAAAGGGGGGGGGGGTGAGTGAAGAGTGAAGGAGAGATAGAGAGAGAATCACAATATTCCTCCTCAAATATCCACAGATGATTTGTGTTTTTGTGTGTGGCTTAAAAAGGTAGCTCAAGTGGTGAGGTCAAGGTGGTGCCCAAACTGAGTGACGCCCCGATGGGTGAGAGCACCCACTCCCTTCTGTCCGATACAAGCATCAAAGATCTGGCCGAGGCACAGCCTCCATCTTCCGGCGAGCTAAAGCAGGTACAGTATCTTCATGTGCCATGTTTTTTAAAGTAGATACGAAGCTCCAGCCCAACTCTGCAAGTGTGTGCATGTTGGATAACATTTTGGTGTATGCAACTGGTTTGAAATAAAATAATTATCAGTGCTTCATCGTATTTGGGCAGCTATATTGTGGCCTATACTAGTGTACTCCTTTCAAGTTAAGAAATGAGGCATGAAAGAATTTAACCACGTTTAAAGAAAAAGGTGACTGTTGGTTGTGATAACAGAATGAGAGGCGATTGTGCTTGAATGGTTAGTGAGTTGCTACCAAAAAAGGGTTGGTTTACAATGCAATCATAATTGTTAGGGCTGTTTCTCTTCGGTATAGTGCTGCTCATCAGTAGCTTTAAATTAAAGCTGACATCTGTATCCCATCACTCTCAGATTGTAAGAAACGTTGATGAGAGCATGATAAAAAATCTTTACAGTTTAGCCTCACTGTAGTATGCACATTTGTGACACAGTTTAGCATATTTTGCAGGTTTGGTAGCCAGGTGCTGCTAGTATTTACTATTACTGGTAATCCTTCCTTAACCTGCTTTCTGTTGCACTTGTGGTTTATGAACATTGTCTAACTCATCGTTTAAGCTGCTGTCCACAATTAGTGAAACAGAAGGAAGGGGTGGTGTCACTGCCCAGCTTATGCAGAATCGTACAAGTGGTGGTAGTTAGCGTTAGGTACAGACTCCTGTCTTTCCAAACCTGGGGTTCCAGCCCCTGCCAGTACCTCTTCTTGAACAAGTCAACCAAAAACAACTGTTTAGTTATCGTGGTCACTCAGGGTTTAAAGATGACAGTTTTAATTGTACATACATTAATGTGTCTCACAGCACTCAGGGTTTGAAGATGACAGTTTTAATGGCACAAGTATACATTGCCATGTCTCACAGCACTCCGGGTTTGCAGATGACAGTTTTAATTGTGCATACATTAGTGTGTCTCACAGCACTCAGGGTTTGAAGATGACAGTTTTAATTACATGTATACGCATTACCATGTCTCACAGCACTCCGGGTTTGCAGATATCAGTTTTAATTGCACATACATTACTGAATCTCACAGCACTGAGGGTTGCAGATGACTGAATTAATCACACACTTATACAGTACCACGTCTCACAGCACTTAGGGTTTTCAGATGGCAGTTTTAATTGCACATACATTACTGTGTCTCACAGACTGAGGGTTGCAGATGACAGATTTAATTGCACAAGTACCACCGTGTCTCACAGCACTCGAGGTTGCAGATGACAGATTTAATAGCACATAAATGACCATGTCTCACAACACTCAGGGTTACAGATGCAATTTATCCTCCATCTCCCCTGGGTTACAGATGACAGATTTAATTGCACAAGTACCACCGTGTCTCACAGCACTCGAGGTTGCAGATGACAGATTTAATAGCACATAAATGACCATGTCTCACAACACTCAGGGTTACAGATGACAGATTTAATTGCACATAAATGACCATGTCTCACAACACTCAGGGTTACAGATGACAGATTTAATAGCACACATACCACCGTGTCTCACAACACTCAGGGTTGCAGATGACAGATTTAATTGCACACATACCACCGTGTCAGTTTGCAGGTGACAGTTCTTGACACAGTGTCAGCCCACGGGGCCTTACAGTGGTGCTACAGTGGTGATGCTTGATGTGTGTTCTGTTTGTCACACCAGTCTCGTCCTCCAAGTACCTCCACCCCCATGCCTCTTGAAGTCCCGTCTCTCGCCAAGCGCTTTGTGCCGCAGTACTTTGGTGGCCCCAACGCTTTCAGCATCCAGCTCTTCTGCATCGATGAACGATATGAGATGAGGTCAGTGCTCAATAAGTTTTCCATCATGTTTGATTTGGAATCACGTATGTTTAGAAAGAAAACCTTTGTGTCAGTCATGTAATCCTGCATGCACAGTTGAGTTTTTGTTTTCCTTAAGTGAGATGGTTGTGGTTGTGGTTGTTTCAGGTCATGTGATTTCCTGTCCAAGGCATTCTCACTGTTTCCAGACTTCGATTTCTGTATCATGACCGTCCCTCATCTGGTGCCAGAGTTTCCCCTCATCCAGAGCTTTCTGGTTAGTGTGTGTGTGTGTGTGTGTGTGTGTGTGTGTGTGTGTGTGTGTGTGTGTGTGTGTGTGTGTGTGTGTGTGGTGTGTGTGTGTGTGTGTGTGTGTGTGTGCGTGCATGCATGTGTGTGTGTACTGTGTGTGTGTGTTTGTGCATGTACATGCATGCATTCATGCACACATGTATGTGAATGGGGCAATGAGTATGATTGTGTGCAGTGTGTTTGTCTGTGTGGCTGCATGCATGTGCATGTGTGTGTGGTTGTATGTGTGTGTATGTGTGTGTGTGGTGTGTGTGTGTGTGTGTGTGTGTATGTGTGTGTGTGTGTGTGTGTGAAGGGGGGAGTGGGGGGGGGGGGGGGTATCATCCAATGTGAATATTCTGAGGCAAACAGTCTGAATCCTAACTCATCCCCTGTATATCTCTGACAGTAGACACATGAAACAAAATGGACTGCAGATGGGGCTGTGTGTGTAGGGGTGCTGGGATAAGTGGCATCAGAGCCCTGCCCTTGAAGCCAACTTTGGTTTGGAACAACAGCAAAAGACAAAAGAACTTGCCTTCCTGCAGTCTTGTGGTCTGACACAGCTCTGAAAAAAGTGTTTTGTTGTTGTTTTTGTTGTTGTTTAGATCTGAATCACTGTCTTTACATTCATGAACATGCGTACAAAGACAAAAGGTGGAGATGGCTTCTGTAAATGTCAAAACTCTACTTTTTACTGACATAACAAGCTGAGTGTTGGACAACAGTATAAAGGTTGCTGTGTGTTTTGTTTTCAGCGTGTTACACCTCGATGCCCAAGCATCCTGCCACAGGAATTGTACATCTTCCATCGTTCAGGCCTGCTCAAGTCAGTATGCTTTTATCTCATTGCCAAGTGTATGCAGGAGAACAGTGATGTTAGATAATGCAACATCACTCATTATGGCAACAAATTTTCTATCAATGCATTGCAGTCTGCTCAGCATTCATCACTCATAGTTTGGTTTGACAGTTATGGTATGGCATGATGTGACTGTATATAATGTATATCCATCATCCCTGCTATTGCCTTGAAGTTTCACCTGTTACATTTTCAGATGGTCGAATAGTGTTTGTGGGGGCCAAAAACGAGATTGACAGTTCACAAACAAATGTATGATGGTCCAAAGGAATTTGTCACAAAACGTGTCCACAAAATTCAAACTACCTACTACTGTAGCAAGATCAACGAGAGTCTGTCAACTTTCTGCTTCAGTTTCATCTCTGGCACATCCCCTCAGTGTCTGTCTTCAATCTTACACTCCATCCAGACAGTTAGGATCCACAGCCGAAACAACCTTAGTCACTCCCCCGTGTAAACACAAAAAATTGGGGAAAGATTTTTTTTTACACTGGTCCATTTGTTTGGAACAGTTTGCCTCAAATGCTGTGGCACACTGATTCTTCTTCCTCTTTAAAAACAGCCCTCAAGACCAATCTGTTCAATAACTCTTTCCAAAACTTTTTACAGCCAGGGTGTGTGTCTGTGCATCCATAGGTGTGTCTGTGCATATGTGCTTGCATGTGTGTATGTGTTGTTGGTGTTATTGGAAAGTGCCCTAGGCTCCCACCTTGTGGGGGTAGATTGGCATGGTAGAAATTCCCATTATTATATTTCACTTTAGATTTTCATTTTGAGATTTTAAGCAAAATAAAAGAAAAATGCACTGTGCTACTAAATAATTTGCCACTCCCTCCCCCCCCCCCCCCCCCCCCATTTGTTATCTAATTTTTTAGTAGAAATTGATGACAGAGCCTTCTGCATGTGCAGTTTGAAATTTCACAGCTTTGTTCCAGGCTAAGATTAGTGGGTATACTGCAGGGACAGCACAGGGTGATTGCTGTTCAACAGTGTTTAAAGAGGGTTATCCATGAACTTCTGGACTTCTGGTCCTAAACTGGATTTTTAAAAAAGTTTGGTTTGATGTGTGTGTGTGTGTGTGTGTGTGTGCGTCTGTGTGTGTGTGTGTGTGTGTGTGTGTGTGTGTGTGCGCACATTTCATGTGTGTGTGTGTGTGTGTGCGTGTGTGCATGCATGTATGTGTGTGTGTGTGTGCATGCTTGTGTGCATGCATGTGTGTGTGTGTGTGCATGTATGTGTATGTGTGTGTGTGTGTGCGTGCATGCAGTGTTTGCCACCTTCAAGCAGCAGCTTCATACCAGGATCCGCACCATCTGTTTCAGGTCTTTTGTCGTGCGCACAGCATGCACCAAGGACTACAAGTCCGTAGAGAACCTGGTGAAGACCATCCAGCAGTACGAAAACATCCTGCAAGACCTCACTGCCTTCAACAAGGCTCGCCGTGACCCTGTGAGTTCCTCTTGCCTCTTCCACAGTAACAGGACACATGGTGCCGGTAGTCAGAGTCGTCATTTTCATCATCGTCTTTTTTTATGGGTGTACTGCAGGGACAGCACAGGCCACAGGGTGATTGCTGTTCAACAGTGTTTAAAGAGGGTTATCCATGAACGTTTGGACTTATGGACCTAAATAGGATTAAAAAATGTTTGGTCTGATGTGTGTGTGTGTGTGTGCACGTGTGTGTGTGTGTGTATGTGCATGCGTGCATGCATGCGTGCATCATCCACACTGCCTGTACATTTACAACAGGGCCCACATGTATGAAGTGCAAATAGAGTTAAGGGTGGATAGCCCCAAATCCTGATTTGCTAAAGAGTCCATAAATCTGGCCCTTGTTCCACAGCGACAAGTCATCAGAAGGCTCCAAAATAGCTGTTTGCCTGTGCTTATTTTTAGGTCAGGAAATGCCATTGTTTTACCAACAATGTGAGGTGGGGGGGTTTTCAGTGTTGTCACCATTTAGAAGATAAATGCAATCAATGCAGCTATTTGCCCTTTATTTGTGTGGGCCCAGATCAGAGTCAACATTTAATGTTTGTGAAAGGACCAAATGCAGATGTTATGTTTTTTCTGCAAGGTGGTGCATTCTACTTCTAGCGCTCCAGGTATTTGAGTTTCCTGCTAAATACACGGAGAACGGTTGAGAAAACAGTCCTGGTTTTGTTGCAGGATGGTACAGAGATCCAGGCCTACGTGGCAGAGTGCCAGAAACAGATTGTTGGGATTGCCATCATCAGAAGAGAGGAGGTGAGAGCGTTGTTCATTCAAAGCCTCTTGTTTTGCTACAGGCTCCTGTTGTTTCTTGTGTTCTTTGTCTCTCAGTGGCCCCAGCCCTGCTATTCAGGCAGTTGTCAGCTGAAAGCCTGATGGTCTGTTCTTTTTTGCAATAAAAAGTCTGAAACAAGGATGACTGTTATCCTTCTAAAACAAGATCCAAACACAGAAAAAGTTAAAAAGAAAAGAAAAGGTAGAAGCTTATTTAATATGACAAAACACAGCATGCAAATTTCCAAACACAGAACAAGATCCAAACACAGAAAAAGTTAAAAAGAAAAGAAAAAGTGGAAGCTTATTTAATATGACAAAACACAGCATGCAAATTTTGGGGGTAAGCCCCTTTTTCAAGCTATAAAACAACAGTTAAACTGTGAAAAATGAAATGTAGGCCACCCGTCTGCTTTTGGTTGTGGTGTTTTGTTGTGTTGTTTTCGTGTCCAATGTTTGGAAGAATCCTCAGCGTTGTTTTATAGCTTGAAAAAGGGGCTTGCCATAAAAAGGTAATACACCCAAAATTACAACCAGAACATGTGGTAAAACTACACCTTACATACCACCCTATCAGTCGTGAATAATTGGCCTCCAAAAGGTGGTCTGTCCGGAGGGCTTCAGGCAGGATACATGTCAGTAGCTGCATCAGTAGGTACTGAAGGAACTTGTTTTTGTTTTTTAACACCCAGACAACCAGGGCAGTTACATCAGGGTGACAGTAGGTACCAGTTGGTATACACCACAGTATCACTTTCACACCTTCTCTATGAATTAGAAGATTTATTTTTGGACACATTCTGGCTTTTCAGGACATCGAGTACATCCGGTCCCACTACAACATTGAGGACTTTATCTACTTCAACCACCACCGCCGAGAGGACCATGGACATCTCCATCACCTGGCCCTCAACCCCATCTTCTCTCACCTCACCAAGCACTTCTTGAAGGTGCGTGTGTGTGTGTGTGTGTGTGTGTGTGTGTGTGTGTGTGTGTGTGTGTGTGTGTGTGTGTGTGTGTGTGTGTGTGTGTGTGTTGTGTGTGTGTGTGCGAGCGCGCATGTGCATGTGTGTGTGCATGTTTGTGTGTGTGTATGCAGACATCTTCCAACTTTTGGGCCCCTGAAGGGAGGCCAGAGACTAGTGATGTCCCTCTCCTGTCTGGTATCTCAGGGCTGTCCCTTGATTTCCCATTTCGTACCTCCTTTTTTAATTAAAAAAAAAAAAATCAACTTATCAAGTATTGTTGCTTTTTCTGTCTTGTCACTATTATGCTTATGATCCATTCTCCTGATTTTTAAAATATTTTTGGGGGCATTTTTTTTTCCTCATAAAATTCTCCTATAATTATTTTTGATTAAGAATAAGAGATAGGCTTTTCTGTACACTTCCTGTTGAGCATCTAGGAGATGATAGTTGATAGATGGTATGTGCTGCTTGCTGCCATATTGCACTGGCAAAGTGGTATTTGACATTGTGCAGTTATTTAATTATTTAACATTTTGTTGTTGTTTCTGTTTATTTTCTTTTTTATGATTTTTCTTTTATCTGTAATCAATAAATCAAACAGAATGGTCAACAAAACCAGTATATCCTAGCCTTATATGCTTTTATTTTTTATTTTTTATTAAGGGCAATATTGAAGGAACTAACGTTTTGAAAATATGTGTTTGAATGTTTTGTTTTATATTTCTGTATCAAGCATGGACTGATTTTGTACGCTTGACTTGAGAAAGGGTTTACATATGAGATGAGAAAAGATTCAAAATGTGCATTTGTTTATGACTGTGTTTGATCATCCCGAAGTGACCCTGGGCAGTTGACAGAACTTTAGAATTCAGCTACTAACTGCCAACTGGTGGGGAAAGGATGCAAGAGAGACACATTTGTGGTGTCAGGTTTTTGTATTTTTTGTTATAGTTTTTTGTTTTTATTGTTTGTTGGTTTTTGTTTTGTTTTGTTTCTGTGTGATGAGCATGCTGTGCTTGGAATTTTTTTTTCTCTCTCCGTGCCCAACAAATGGGCAGTCATCATCATCATTATCAAGTAGGTGGCAGATGTGTAAAAAAAGAAAAGTTTTGTGTTGACTGGTCTGTCAAAACCAAGATTTGAATTTATTCACAAGATATGAAGCTGATAAATGCACATGTTAGCCAAGCTGTTTGTTTGTGAGCAGTCTCTGCTTCAGATCCTGTGTGTGAAGGACAGATGTACTGAGGGGAAATAAATACCCTGCTGTCCAGATAACTTTGGCATGGTCTGATGATCGTTAGGAATCGTGGCTCCAGTGTGAATGGTATGTTTGATCATTTCAGGAAATTCTTCGTCTGAGCAACAAGACCTGTCTGTATTATCCTCTGTACCCAGCCTACAGCTCAAAAGAGGTAAATTTTTTCATATTAATCCCACCTACCCACCACCACCACCACCACCACCACTGCCACCAACACCACCACTGCCACCACCACCACCCCAACCCTGCCCAGAAAGGAACACAAAGCAACAACAACAACACGTTTTGCACATTTTCTTTTATTATTTTCTTTACTGGTCCATATTTTTCAAACATATGCCCATGAGGCAATGTCTTTCCAGACTTTCTCAATGCAGCATGTACTGTGTAAGTTTGGTATGAATATAGCAAATTCCATGTCAAGAAATAAAGAACAAACTCCCAGAAGGTGCCGAGAAAAAAATAACACTCTTTTCTACAACATGACATCTTTTCTGAGAGATTCAACTCTGGTTATAATTCTGGCTCATTTCTGGTGTGTAAAATGTGCATGACATTAATGCAACAGTATGATGTCTTATGTATGAAGTGTGAAAATCAGTTCATCAATAGTAACATCTAAATTATAGAGGAGGAAGTAAGTGCAACAATGAAAAGAATCCAACAGAAGACAAAACCAAACCAAACAATGAAACCAAAAATCTTTGAAGGACAACTGGTTTCAACACCTTTTTTTCCCAAGGTGGAGAAAGATATACCATATGACCCTTTCACTATTTTGCTGCATTCTCCTTGCTGTGAATATCTTCATCAGTCTGGTTTAAGCTTCCAGGCTTAAAACGTGCCATTTGCATGGTTGCTTCATGATGCTATGTTCCTGTTCTGCTTTCAGACGGTGAGTCGGCACTCTCTGGTCTGCTCACTGGGGACCATGGTGCCGGTGCGTGCTCGTCGACAGATCAGGTACCCTGTTGAACAGCTGAGTGTCAATGCCCCCTCGGAACGCGTGCTGGCTGAAAGAGAGGCTTATGCTCTCAACCACATCAACCGCAAGCTTACGCTGGAACCAAAAGTAAGAACCTGCTGGAACAACGATAAACTGCTGTGGGCCGGGTCATGACATGAGTGTTTCTTTGCCACTTTCTTCATTTTACAATTTCCCCTGGAGCACATGGAAGAATAAATGAATGTTGGAAGTGTTTTTGTCAAATCTGTGCAACTCGCTTTTGCATTTTACACTAACAGAGGCTCAGTCCTTGTTAGAAGGAGAAATTTCTCAGACGGCCTTTTGTTGGTTACACCAGTTAGCTGGTTGCTTCCGTTTTTAGTATCCACCTGTCGTATTTGAAAACTTGTTTGGGTAGTTTGCATGACAGTCATCTGCCAGCGTATTTCATATTTTGTGTGTGTTTTGCAGGTCACCATCAATGCTCGCATTGTGGTGGTTGGGGCTTCTGACGTGGGTCTTTCCTTCTTGGAAACCTTTGCTTATTGGTAAGGATGCTTTGTTTTTGCTGTTGACGTATTGTTGGGGAAGTTTATTCCCCGTTAAAGGTTAATTAATAGCTGCACAGGCTCTTGTGCTGTTTTGTGGGCTGGTATTCATGGATTTTATTTGTATTCTTGCACCCCCACCCCTCACCCCTGCCCCTCTTCTTTCTGCAATCTCTTTAAAAAAAAGAGTGCTTAAATGTTTGCAAGATTCTGCTTTTTTTCATTGGCCAAAGTATATATTTATATGCATATAGGCAAAGATTTTATTTCAGAGCTGTCATGTAAATTGTACAGTGGTCCGCCACTAAAGTAGCACTTCACAGCAGTATGCTTTCAAAACTGCTGCCGCCCCCGTTGGTTTTCGGACTATTTTGAATGGGGGAGAGGGGAGAAGCCCTATGCCGATACATTCAAGTTTACTTTAAAAACTTTTGATTGTGAATTTGCATTTAAAGTAAGTAAGCAGTTTGTTTTAAAAGCCCACCACTCTCCGGTAATTCGTCTCAGGGTGATTTTACCTGTACACTGACCAGCAGACTGACCTGACTGACATCAAGGGCTGAAAGGTAGATACAGGTACCATACAGTCAGTAGTAGTCCCGAACACAGGATAATTTTACTTGTACACTGACCAGCAGACTGAGCTGACTGACATCAAGGACTGAAAGGTAGATACAGGTACCATACAGTCAGTAGTTGTCCCAAACACTGTGTACTTAGCTGCTAGCGGCCAACTGATTGAACAGCTAGCTGAATGACTGCCCAGCAGAATGACATCAAGGACTGAAAGGTAGATACAGGGACCATACAGTCAGTAGTTGTCCCAAACACTGTGTACTTAGCTGCTAGCGGCCAACTGATTGAACAGCTAGCTGAATGACTGCCCAGCAGAATGACATCAAGGACTGAAAGGTAGATACAGGGACCATACAGTCAGTAGTTGTCCCAAACACTGTGTACTTAGCTGCTAGCGGCCAACTGATTGAACAGCTAGCTGAATGACTGCCCAGCAGAATGACATCAAGGACTGAAAGGTAGATACAGGTACCATACAGTCAGTAGTTGTCCCAAACACTGTGTACTTAGCTGCTAGCGGCCAACTGATTGAACAGCTAGCTGAATGACTGCCCAGCAGAATGACATCAAGGACTGAAAGGTAGATACAGGTACCATACAGTCAGTAGTTGTCCCAAACACTGTGTACTTAGCTGCTAGCGGCCAACTGATTGAACAGCTAGCTGAATGACTGCCCAGCAGAATGACATCAAGGACTGAAAGGTAGATACAGGTACCATACAGTCAGTAGTTGTCCCAAACACTGTGTACTTAGCTGCTAGCGGCCAACTGATTGAACAGCTAGCTGAATGACTGCCCAGCAGAATGACATCAAGGACTGAAAGGTAGATACAGGTACCATACAGTCAGTAGTTGTCCCAAACACTGTGTACTTAGCTGCTAGCGGCCAACTGATTGAACAGCTAGCTGAATGACTGCCCAGCAGAATGACATCAAGGACTGAAAGGTAGATACAGGGACCATACAGTCAGTAGTTGTCCCAAACACTGTGTACTTAGCTGCTAGCGGCCAACTGATTGAACAGCTAGCTGAATGACTGCCCAGCAGAATGACATCAAGGACTGAAAGGTAGATACAGGTACCATACAGTCAGTAGTTGTCCCAAACACTGTGTACTTAGCTGCTAGCGGCCAACTGATTGAACAGCTAGCTGAATGACTGCCCAGCAGAATGACATCAAGGACTGAAAGGTAGATACAGGTACCATACAGTCAGTAGTTGTCCCAAACACTGTGTACTTAGCTGCTAGCGGCCAACTGATTGAACAGCTAGCTGAATGACTGCCCAGCAGAATGGCATCAAGGACTGAAAGGCAGATACAGGTACTGCACAGTCAGCAGCAGTCCAAAGTATCCTGTATACTTGGGCACCTGTGCAGTGCAAAATACCCTGCATACTTAGGAGTCTGTACAGTCCAAAATACCCTGCGTACTTAGGCACATGTGCAGTCCAAAATATCCTGCATACTTAGCTACCTGTGTAGTCCAAAATACCCTGCATACTTAGGCACCTGTGCAGTCCAAAATATCCTGCATACTTAGGAGTCTGTGCAGTCCAAAATACCCTGCATACTTAGGCACCTGTGCAGTCCAAAATATCCTGCATACTTAGCTACCTGTGTAGTCCAAAATACCCTGCATACTTAGGCACCTGTGCAGTCCAAAATATCCTGCATACTTAGCTACCTGTGTAGTCCAAAATACCCTGCATACTTAGGCACCTGTGCAGTCCAAAATATCCTGCATACTTAGCCACCTGTGTAGTCCAAAATACCCTGCATACTTAGGAGTCTGTGCCGTCCAAAATACCCTGCATACTTAGGAGTCTGTGCAGTCTGAAATACCCTGCATACTTAGGCACCTGTGCAATCCAAAATACTTTGCATACTTAGGAGTTTGTGCAGTCCAAAATACCTTGCATACTTAGGAGTCTGTGCCGTCCAAAATACCCTGCATACTTAGGAGTCTGTGCAGTCCAAAATACCCTGCATATTTAGGAGTCTGTGCAGTCCAAAATACCCTGCATACTTAGGAGTCTGTGGAGTGCAAAATACCCTGTGTACTTAGGTCACTGTTGTGGTTTGTTTTAATGCAGCCCTCACCTGCGCTTCAACAACCTGACTCTCATCTCTCCTCATGGATTGCCGGGGGAGATGCCCCCTGACCAACAGCGGGATCAAGTGTTGCCTACCAGGTATGGACAGGTGGGGGGACAGGTCCGATAGTTTGCTGCTGGCTTCAGTGGCTGGCTGGCTGGAATAAAATATATGGTTGAAGATAGGATGGGTAAATAGATGGGTGGATGACTCCCGTCTCTCATTCTCTCTCTGTGTCTGTCCTTCTGTATCTCTTCTCTTCGTGAAGTACAGACTTGAAATGCCCAAACTAACTGGATGCAGACCTCTTTTCGAGAATGGTTAAGAAGTCTTTGAGGGAAATGTTGAAATAAAGAAAGGAGATGGGTTCCTTTCAAGGCTGTTCTTGGCAAATTTATATAAAAAGTGAACCTGAGAGGGCTTTCTGTTTTCAGTTAGAAAAAGAAGAGAGGAAAAAAAAAAAAGAGCCATTTAATTGTGTTTTTTTTAGAGCACCCTCAAAAATGTGGTTCATGTTATAATACATGCTCAGTGGGAAACTTTCAGACTGTAAATACATGGAAGTTTGAGTCTGTTTGCTTGAAGACATTTGTTTGCTGACCCGTTCACGTTGACTGGGTCTGTGCTGCCTGTTCAGTCACAGCTACAGCCAGGAAGAGTACGCCAAGGTCTCGCTGCGCACTTGGGTCAATGTTGTGTACGGACGTATGACTGCCATTGACCGCAAGAAGAAGGTGGTCATCGTGGATGGAGCATTCCAGGTGAGTGCAGCATCAGACTTGAAGTGTCAGTTATCTTCCTTCCTCCAACCACTGCCTTAAGTGGTTAAACCACAGGTTTCTGGAAAATTATCGGCTAACTGACAGTTTCTTTTCTTGGTGCTCAGATGGTAGTTTGCAACGACAATTTAGATTATGTCAAATGTTTTTTTGGTGTTTTTATAGCTGCCCGCAGTGCTTATACCAGCATAAATAAAACTAACAAAGGTTTGAACTGAAACAAACACATTTCTTACCAGGGGTGGATGTGCCAATGCTTACTTGCATTGTTCAATGCTGTTTATGATTCCACACTCTTTGTATCAAAATTGTATACCATTTTTACAGAGGCAGCTGACAGGGGGTGATTTCAGTAGATATATGCATGGAAATTAGTATTTCCCCATTTATAGCATAACCCATTATGCCAGAGTTTTTAGGAGGGGTGGCAGAAAGTGAGGTTTGGAGTGTGTGTACCAGGCTGACATGTGATCCATTCTGATAAAAGTGGACAAAATTAGTAGGAAGGTCATGAGATAACTGGCAAAAACATTGCTGGGAGGGGAGATTGTTTTTTTAGGTTGAGTATTTTTGGTATTTAAAACTTCTAAGAGAATCTGTTTTATGTAATATGAGCTTAAAGCCCAGAATAACCTGTGAATGAATTTAAATGTTTCACGATTTAAAGTTTCAAAAGCCTGTATTGACTACATCCATGTAAATTCTTCAGTTTTGCACAGCTGTATCTGATGTAAGCTTTGGAAACTTGAAATACATTTTAAAAAGTCATTTAATATTAAAGGTCAATTTTGGCTGGGCATTAGAACCATTTTCTTCACCCTGATATGACCTACAAGGTTGACTGGATTTTAAAAAACACATCACTTTGCATTAAAAACCATCACTTCATCTTGACATGACCTACAAATTTGACTGGATGTTAAAAAACACATCACATTGCATTAAAACCCGTCACTTTATCTTGACATGACCTCCAAGTTTGACTAGGCATTAAAAACCAATTATTTCATTTTGACATGACCTGCAAGGTTGATTTGGCATTAAAAACCAGTGACTTCATCCTGATATGACCTACAAGGTTGAATGAACATTAATAACCAATCATTTCATCATGGCATGACCTACAAGGTTGACTGGGCATTAAAAGCAATTTGCCTACTGTGGCAACATGTTATTCACAGCTCCTGTGTTTCGAACCCCTAGGTTCCTTACGACCATCTGGTGCTGAGCATGGGTCAGCAGTTCCAGGCGCCTGCCCCTACGGGCGCTGACATTGATGCTGGGGATACCAACGACACCCTGCCAAACAACCCTAACAACCGTCTCCTGACACAGCCTCCTAAAAACCTCTACCTGATCAACGATGCCTACGATGCTGCTGTGGCCCTGTACAGAGCGGAGAACATCATGATGAAAAACCCAAGTGAGCTTTTGAATCCAGTCTTTTGTTGTGTCTTGATGGAGCTGGTAGAAGAAATTTTTGGAGGGGGAGGGGGAGGGGGGGCGGGGGTCACAAACATGATGTTAAATGGTATACATTTATTTGCATGATGAGGAAGCTGATTACTGTTTTGAGCGTTGCATTTGTGTGGAAAATGCGGTGCTATGCTGTATATGTATATGATAAAGAATGAGTGGGAGGTTATGTTCTGGGAATGTGTGCGTGCGGGGGTGGTGGTGGTGGTGGTTGTGCTTGCATGCATGCCTCTATTATCTATAGTCTATACAGTTGCTGTCACTTTCTTGGACATGCTTATTTCGTTGACACATTTCATTTTGTCTGTTCCTCAGAGCCCATTATCGTGTACGGCAGCAACATCCATGCTTACTGCTGTGTCCAGTCACTCTTGACACTGGGAATTGCAGGCAGCAACATTGCACTGGTTCAGCCACCCACAGAGGTAAGCCTGTTGGACCAACTTACTGCTGGTATCGACGTGTCACCAGGAAAGACAGCTCAACCCTTTTGAGTGGTGTACCTCTGACAAATATATAAACAGACCGCCACACTGTCTGATGGAACGGAGGCAGCACTCACATGTGTGAAGATTTACTGTCTGACATTTATTTCAGGAGTTTTATTTGCCCTACCCGTTATCGCTTCCACAAAGACAGAGCAATTCTCTGTGTCATTGGTTAGACAACAAACTTACTATACAACCACATAAAATGATTCCAAAGCCATACATGTTGACAGGGAAGATGCCATTTATTGCACATGCTGACCTGGGGCTGTTGTCTGATAACAGCTGACAGGTTAGCCAGATAAAGGGTCATAGTGATCACTTCGTTACTGTCGTCGTGACTTTTTCAAACTCAATTATGTCAACAAGGTGTAGAGTTTCTAAATTTTTTTTTTTTAAAACAACAACAAAAAATCAGCTAAAACAACATGTCTTGGGGGGTCTGTGCAAAACTGATAGAACTCCAACAGATTCCTTTGATTCTATTAAGGAGACTGGGGCCTTCACTATGAATCGGGACGACGGTAGGCCAGGCCTAAACCAAAGTCCCTGACTTTAGAGTCTGAGACTTTGAGTTAGGCAAAGTTCGTATACATGGACGTGGACAATGGTCGAGACAACAGAGTCTCTGACTTCGCGCTGATAAGAAAGTGGTCATCACACGCTCATCGCTTGTGCTAACTTTAGACGGGGCAATCCCATCTGGGCATGCGCACCGACACGCTTCGTTCACTTCCCTGCGACGTATTTCGCACGCGCAAACATCGGTAAACATAAACATTGGGTGAAGGCATGCCTGGCAGGCCCCGATTCTGGATGTGATTCGCCATGTTTTACTTCTGCAACACCCAAGCGATCTCAACGAGGTCATTATTTGTAAAAACGCTGATCTCTCGACATCTTCGATGGAGTATTCTTCTTGGCATTTACTGAATCGAGTAACCATAGCATTGTCTGCTGCGTCGGCCATTTTGAACTCGTCAGAAAGGCGAGTGGACGCTGTGAAATCAGGTAGCCTACGCTGTGCAGATAAATTTAAATAACAAGAAAATAAATCAAGTGAGAATGTAAGACGTCAAGCAAACTTGATAATAATTTGAAAACATTAAATCGTACGATCACATTAATCCGTCATTATGCCTGCGTCGCTCGGCGAGTGCGACCTTTCTTCCCTCCAAAATGAAAGCTTTGGCCGACGAACATCTAGTGAGTACTTTGACGAAGTAAACAAGAGGGGAAAAAAGAGAAAGAAAAATTTTAAAAAGAGAGAGAAACCACTGGATTCAGACGTAAAGACGCAACAACAGCAAAAAACTAACAAAAACAACAAGAAAAACCAACTTTCCAAGCATAACAAGGCCAAAAGCAGTCATAGTCCCGGGCCTACAACCTTTAGTCCAGCGAAATCGCTAGCCTAAATATCGGCTGTTTAGGCCTGAGGTTCAGCCCGGACTTTGGTGTAGTCCCGGTCCATGGTTACCATTTTGGGGCCATTGTCAATAGCCTTGAGATTTAGGCCGGCCTACCGCTTTAGGCCCAATTCATAGTTAAGGCCCCTGGTGCCCTTGCAAAGCTGTGTACGTTTTGCCATTGATTCACTAAACCAATTGCTTTAGAACATAGTGCAGCTATGGCTTACTATTCATCGTATCATTTAAGAAATATGACACCCTTGTTATTTGGCAAACTGTGCTATCATGCCACATTTTTTCATCAATGACAGAAATTCTGAGTTGTCGGAGTATCAAAAGTGAGATCAAAAGGTGTCTCTTGTCTGTGCATCCTGATTGGCTAATTGTGTCTGTCACTCAGAGGATGGATACATGTTAATCATATGGAGGAACTGGCCTTCTCAAACAGAAGTTTTGTCCAACAGGCAGAAGAGGTTGAAAAAAACAAAACTTAGTGTGTTTGGAAGAGTGGTGGCATGTCAGTGATGTGCAGTGAAATAGGTGTGATTACACCAAAGTCACCAAAACCAAAAGCAGATAAGTAGCCAACATTGAATTTTTCACCATTTAACTGTTGCTTAAGTGTTGTTTTGTTGCTTGAAAAGGGGGCTTACCTTGAAAATTTGCAAATTGTGTTTTGTCATATTAAATAAGCATTCTTTCTAATCTTTTATGTGTTTGGATCTTACACACAAAATTTTGAATCTTGAAAAGGTCATATTTTGATTTCATGGTGAATTACTGAATGATAACCACTGTAAAAAATGTTAATGGCCACATTAATAATAATAATAATAATAATGTACATTTATCATGCGCTCATCAACGCCCTTAGTGTTACCATTTGTACATGTGTATGCACACATCACAGATCCAATCCACAATGAACTGAGTGTTTCTTTATTTCCCAGGATACCTGTTTTGAGGACTCTCACGTGGCTGAAACAATAAAGGCAGCTCTTGAAGAGGCTGGAGTGCAGGTGCACTCTGGGTTTTACCTGGCACGCTGGAATGATCAAGAGGAAATACCTGATGAGATCACCTGTGCTACCTTCACCTCTTCCTCCAAACCACTGCGTCTGGAATGTCAGGTGTGTGTAGGTGTGGGTGTGGGTGTTTGTCTCTCCATTCCTGTATGTTTGTCTGTGTCTGTTCATTTACTATTCATACTCCATGCATTTAGCATGTGTGTGTGTGTGTGTGTGTGTGTGTGTGTGTGTGTGTGTTGTCTGTCTGTCTGTCTGTCTGTCTCTGTCTGCCTCTGTCTGCCTCTGGGTGTGTCTGTGTGTCCATGCATTGAAAGCACAGGAATAATTTGGCCAAGTTGCATAGAACAACGTTGTAAGTTTATTGAAAGCCCAGACAGCATAGGGTTTGTTTGCCCTCTGACAATATTTGGTTCCATTTAGTCCATGGAATTGGTTTTGGTGTAACTGTTCCACTTGCATGTGCAATATTCTGTATAATTAGAGTGCTGTTTCATTCTGTGTTTCCACATGATAATTTGCATAGTCCTGTTCCTGTTGATTTCATTGTTTTTCACCAACGTTTTTATTTGTGTGCAGGCTTTTCTGTCTTTCTTCAGGAAATTTGTGGACATGAGTGCTTTCAAAGGTGAGGATTTTTTTGTTCTATCCTGGAAGGCCTATTTGTGACCGCTAGATGTGTTTAGGTATGTATATGGACACAGTTTGCCGGTGAGCTGTTTTTATGTTTTAATCATTAAAGTATCAGTCTCTCCCGGCTTCAGCTTTCCACATCGATCCAGATTATTGTAGCTATACCAAGTTAGCACAGTGCTTATTACGGCATGCTAAAAGAAAAAAGTGAGAACGTGTTTTCCTTGAATTAAACTGGCTCTGCCACTGACTTCGTCTTTGCTGACGACAGTAACACTCGTGATTAAGCCCTATGTCATTCTTTCCTTTTGCTCAAAGTGAAGAGACTATGATAATGCACTCTTCACTTCATTAGCTATAAGTTAGCAAAGACCTTGGAACACCAACAAAAAGGTCCTTTCTTCAGAACATATGCAGGAACAAAAGGATGCATGCACAGAGTCAGTATCTTTGAGTGTGTGTGTGTGTGTGTGTGTGTGTGTGTGTGTGTGTGTGTGTGTGTGTGTGTGTGTGTGTGTGTGTGTAATTAGTCTATGCAGTAAGCCTCTTTTCCCATGCTGAAATCATGCGGGTGGTGTGTGCATGCAGGCATGCCTGCATGCACATGTGTGCATATTTGTGTGTGTGTCTGTGTGCATGTGTGTGCTTGTGTGCATGTGTTGGGTGTGTGCATGTGTGTGTGTGTAAGTATGTGTGTGTCTGTGTTTGTGTGTGTGTTGGGGGGGTGTGCATGTGTGTGTGTGTGTTGTGTGCATATGTGTGTGTACATGCACTTTTTGTGTGTGCATGCATGCATGTTTATGTGTGTGTGTGTGTGTGTGTGTGTGCGTGCGCACATGTGTGTGTTTTGTGTGTATGTGTGTGTGTGTGTGTGTGCACATGTGTGTGTTTTGTGTGTATGTGTGTGTGTGTGTGTGTGTGTGTGTGTGTGTGTGTGTGTGTGTGTGTGTGTGTATACATGTGTGTGCATGCATGTGTGTGTGTGCATATGTGTGTTGAGACTGCTGTTGTCATGACTATTTTTCTACATGGTGGTCTCTGCACTGCACAGTTGGAAGATGGTCTGTTCTGTTTTTGTATGTGCTTGGGGCTTTAATTGTTAGCATGGATGAGTGAAGCAGAAATTGTTATTATTTCCTTATTGTTATCATCATCGTCATTGTTACTATCATCATCATTATTTTGTGTAGTGCTTTTTGAACCAATGCTGACAGTAAACCCACTTAACAAATGTGGTGGTCAAGTTCATTGGTTTAGTGTACTTCCCATCACCCAAATGAACTCTCGCACTGTGTGTGTGTGTGTGTGTGTGTGTGTGTGTGTGTGTGTGTGTGTGTGTGTGTGTGTGTGTGTGTGTGTGTGTGTGTGTGTGTGTGTGTGTGTGAGAGAGAGATTATTTGTACCAAGAAGTGTCATTGATCGTTTTGTCTGTTCTATCCATTTTTCATGCAACAGTTTGTGATTAGAACAGGGTATTCCATGAAAACCTCAAGGAGACATTACCCTTGTGGAATTGCACTTCTTAACTGCCTTTGGTTGAATTCCATGCAAAATTAGCATTTTACAAGGTACACCAACATATTTCCAGCTGTATATTTGATTTCAAAACAGGGACAGACTCAACAAATCTGTCAGGGTTGGTAAGAATTCTTAACGCACCTCAGAGCATCACCACTTTGACCATAATATGCTCTATGGCTTTGACCTGATATCCAACACAAACATAGGCCTAGCCTTTTACATTCAGCCCCTCATCCTGTGCAGCACATGCAAACATGTAAAATATTGCTGTGGATGTCAATAGATACAACGCATTTGATCACTGGAAGCCACCCTGGGAGAAAAAGTTGATAACCTTTTGAAGGTACTTTGAGATCATGGAGACAGCATTGTATTCTACAATCATGAATTAAGGATTACAGCTGAGTCACTGCTAGGACAGAGGGAACACTGGAAGGTAAAACTACAGTGGCAGCTGCATCTGATCCTGGGTTGATCAAGTCAGTGAAAAGGGAAAGTACTGCTGTTTCAATATATAGGTGACATGAGAATGGTGACATTAGTGGCAAAGCAAAGTAGGCATACTTGTCAACTTATAACCCCTATACTCCTCACTACATTTTATACAACTGTTTGGGCATAAACGTATTAAAATAGACTGATCATTGACAGGTGTGGATCCGCTGTCCCATTATTTTGTGCATTATCTTTCTGTTTTATATATATATATACAAGCTTAATTATATTTCTGTCCACTGTGTAAAGCATGCATGCTCAAACAACAAAACATCACCAGTCATCAAACTTTATTCCAACTTTTTGAACCAAAACATGAAAAGAAATCAACTGAAACAAATCCAAAGGAAAAAAAAATCACTGCAGTTACCTGCATATATATGATTTTAATTATACCAGTCACTAATCTTCTCCAACCAGTTGCTGCAACCCACAATTAAGTCTGCCATGTAAAAATGCTCATACCATATGATAGCCAGTATAATCATCACGCAGAGAGGGAGAATTATAGATAACAGTTAAACACCCATCAGTACATACAATAACCAAACATACGTGCATACGCTCACACTCCTTATTTCAGCCACAAGATGATGGTTTACAGAGGCAGGAGCCTGCTGAGCACTATAGGCTACTGTGATCTTCAGAAAGCGAAAATAAGGAAGGGAATATAATGATCTGTTGCAATAAATATGTTCAATTGGGTCCTTTCCGGTATTCTTACCGACTGAGCGGTCAGATTGTTTTGCTGTCCTTAAGGTCATCAAAGTCTGCAAGGATATGGAAAGCTGTGTAAATTTTCAAGAGGTTTGAATTTATGGATTTATTTTTCATCAGTTTCACTAGGGAGAGAGCGTTGCATTAGGACGTAGGCTATCGAGAGTGTCCCGCACACACTGTGCCGAGGAAAGCGATCCACTTTCCCACCAAGACTGGAATGCACTCAGTTCACTGTGTGTGTTGATTAACGAGCTCGGAGAGGGGCGGGGCGAAGGGGTGGGGGGTGAGAGATAAAAAGAGGATGTGCCAATGTTTGTGAAGCAATATTTTATTCCTTTCGCATCATTGGTTATTCAGACAAGCGATAAAAGCTTCAGTCGATCGTCTTATTGATTTTGCATCAGCACTGTCATGTGAAAAGACGTCAATGTTTACTTACATAACATGATACCCTCCCCGCCATTCCTTTTCAAATTAGTTGCAGTAGTCGCAGTGGAGCCTTTATTTCTCATTGGCGTGTTGGATATCGAAAAAGGAAGTGTACTGTTTGAATATGAAAAAAATAATACGATTTTTTGAAAGCGAAGAAACGGACACACATGATGCAAGCAAGCAAGCAAATAACTATAAACAATAATTATAGAAGAAGTAGTTAAGATTGGAGATAAAAAAAATAATAATATATAATTTTTAAAAAAATGCTTTCATGCTAATCCACTGTGGGAAATCCGTGGTTGATTGATTTGCAATGGTAAAGCTGCTGCAGCCGCTAGAGCAGCGCTACCCTACCGTACGATAGAAGTATAGATCGTCTATCTTTTCTAGTGCTGTATTTCTATGTCGAGTATGTAAACATGGTGCTTAACGTCCACAGAAACCGTACGGCTTATTAGGGACGGGGCGAAGGGGTATGGAGGTGGGGGGAGAGGGAAATTATATACCTATCGCTACACTGTCACCACCAGAATGACTTCTGCATTAAGATGGGCAGCGATGAGAGCCGTTTTAATGTTTCAGTAGGAAGTGATGGACAAAGTCACACGACAGTGTCCACAAATCACAACCATTTTGAAGAGAAAGGAGAACTGAAGCGGTATCGAACCGAGGTCCTTCCGCTTACACACCTAACGCCTTACCGCTCGGCCAAACCGGCTCACAATGTCGAGTATGGACTGGTTTGGCCTAGCGGTAAGGACGGACTGGCTTTTTGTCAAAGGTTCCGTAATAGGCCGGAGGGATGCACGAGTCTATGAAAGTATATTTGGGCAATTTCCGGTCAATATCACTAACAAGGTGGCGGGAATGCAAGGGTCTTTGTTATTTTGTGTCGCTAGCTTCGCAGTTCTTTTACCACCCAGTCATGGAAATGATTGCTGGCAGATGACCATCGGAGTTCAGACAGAATTTCTTTTTCTTTTTCTCCATTTAACAAAGACGGAATGAAGGACAATAGCAGCCCCATTGTACGTAGTTGTTACCATTATACGAAAAAGCAGACGACAGTCTCTTAGCGAATAGTTAGAAAATCTCAAACCAGTGCGCAAATGAGGTCTTCGAATTTTGCCTATAAATGGCTGCTATTTCTGATATGTTTTGTATAATGCCATCTTCCGACCTCATTTTGATATGCTTTAAAGGAAGAAAGTGAATACATTCCAGAGGCAATCAATCCTATTTGAAAAAGAAGGGGAAAAAACGCGCTTTCTTCTGGTACGTTTGCAGGGAATTACTATACGAAATCCTTTTTTCTTTTCTTTTCTACTTTTACCTCCAAAAGAATGTAATTTTAGGTGACAGCCACACACGAACACATTCTCTGTCAATGACACCACCTGGTCATAGCGGCTTTTCCATTGCACAAACGGTTTTTCGTATGAAATGTTTTTTGATCGGCGACCAGTTGGTGTCACAAAATAGCCAGTGATTGATCAATGTAGAATGTATTTTGGTATGACGAGTATTTTGAACTTAACTGATGTGAGTTAGTAATTGGATTTCAACGCCCTGTCAACAGCACAGGACGGACGATCGACTCCATCATAAACACGTTTGAAAACTCTTCTCGTATACCCAAGTCAAAGGTACAAAATTAACCTTAACACACATATATATATAAGCAAAACAAAAACATATTACACCAACATTTTGGTTTAGTCCCTTCAGTATTACCTTTGAAAAAATATCTCTGTCTGTCTGTCTGTCTGTCTGTGTCTGTCTGTCTGTCTGTCTCTCTCTCTCTCTCTCTCTCTCTCTCTCTCTCTCTCTCTCTCTCTCTCTCTCTCTCTCTCTCTCTCTCTCTCTCTCTCTCTCTCTCTCTTTCTTTCAAGGCTAGGACTTGGTGATATCGTCGACCATTCCGTTTGATTTATCAATTGCAGATTAAGGGAATGGGTAGAAATAACAAAACAAAACGATGTTTTTTAAAAGTCGTAGCCTGTGCATGGCTTTTTTGTTTTAGCGCCCCCGATTGACAAGGGACTGGGCTGAGATGGGTGGCAAGCTATGTTGAAAGGGTGGTAAGCAATGTATGTAGAAAGATATGGGGGCTTTGCTGAGATCGGCATGCCTGACGTAGCTCAATCTTACCCGTGCATTTGCAGCGATCAACGACGCCTACCTGGTCTATGACGGCAAGCTGGTCATTGACGCGTCCTTCCACACCAATGACGTGACCATCCGCGGAGCAGGCCCACTGACAAAGTTCCAGAGGCGTTACCATGCCGACCAGTGGACACATGCCTGCTTCAACTCCAAGGAAGTGGGAATCGCGGTGAGTGTTTCTGTTCGTGTGTGTGTGTTTCTAAGCGGTGGGTGGGGTCGGGTTAAAGGAATCTGCCTTTGAGTTGAAACACAAACGTCCCAATTTCCTGCGTGGGAAGACTGATCCACTTTCTCTGAAGAAAGCTGTGACATTTACATTGTGTGCAATAAGCACGTAGGATTACACATTAGCGGCAAGTATACGGTGGCCTGTTGCATAATCGGTGATGTCAACTGCATCGGACGCCTCAGAGGAAAGATCATTTACACTGTTGGTAAATGTTAACGTCTGACATCAATACTGTATAAATACGAACCAACGGTAGCACTTTTCAATCGCCTATGTATAATGTGAGCGTTCATGTCGTTGATGAGCGCATGATAAATGTACAACATTATTATTATTATTAGTATGAGACGGAGTATTATTATTATTATTATCTTGGCACTGATGAACTGCTTTGCACCGGCGAAAGTTTGTTTCACCCGTCGATTGCGACATATAATAATAATAATAAAGAGGATTTCTAGAGC
>JABMCL010003051.1:57500-92500 GCA_018857735.1 Alviniconcha marisindica | reverse complement strand
CCGAAACACTGTGGCTGATACTGCTGTAGCCTCGCACGCCGCCCCTGCCTCGTTTATTGTTACCCGTCTGTTTTTCAACAGTGTCATTAATGATATTCCAATCTGTCCCATCTCTTATCAGTTGTTTCATTTTTTCCATATCCACCGACTCCTCTTTATCAGTCTTCCCTCGTCGGGAACGAAACCGCTTTTTTAATGTTTCCAACATGGACAGGCTGGACACGCTTAGATTCGAATGATGTGTTTTGATTACGGTCAAGCTGGGCTCATTTGTTATGTTATGCTTTGCCAGAGATAGATTGCTGAACACGTTTCGTGCCAACGGATTTGCAAGAAGTTCTTCACCAATAGACAAGTCGTGCATCGATTCCAAAGTCGTGTTTGAAAATTCTGAGCTTGTGACACTTTTCTTTCTTTTTTTCTCCACGGGTGGAGGGACAGGATAGAATCTCGACCTTCGCCGTCGTGTGTCTATGTCGGGTTGTGTGTATGCTTGAAAGTTATTAAACAGGATCTTTACTGCCGCCACCCGGATTTGCGTGTTGTCGAAAGCGTAGAGAAATGGATTCAAAACCGACTCCAAATGGTCAAGCAAAACTCCTATATAAACTAAGGTGCTGGAAATGTAGCTTTCATCGGAATAGAGGACGATAATGTGAATAACTTGGAAAGGAGTTGTGCACAAAATCGTAGATACAGGGATTAAAAACAATCTTTTGGGATGTCGCGCTTTTCCTAGTCTCCCGGTTCTGTGAACTGGGTCCACTATGAGTGTTCTTAAGACCGCTTTCGTCCTTCGCACTACAAAGAAAATGTACGTATATACCATGCAAACAGTGATTAAGCTTGGACAAAAAATTACAAAGGTGCCGTAAGTGACAACCATCGCGTCTGAAGCGTGATGAAGTCTGCACATGTGGAATTGTATTTTCTCTAGATCCCATTGAAGGGCAGGGAGGAGGCCAGCAATAAAGCCGAATATCCACGTCACAACCACCATAATCGACGCGAGCTCGGTCGTCATCAGACGACGGTACTGGAAGGGGATGTGAATGGCAAAGAAGCGATCAAGGGCCACGACGAGGAGGCAGAGGATGGAGATATTGATGAATATATGTGGCACATAGTGGAGTATGAGACAGATCCTGGGGTTAGTGAACGAGACTGTGTTAGTGACGACGACGACAGGAATTGCGAAGAAGCTTTTACAGACGTCCGAAGCGGCCAGACTGCACAAAAAACAGTTGCTTATTGTTTGAAGCTGGCTTTCTTTGTACATTACCAGTAGGATTAAAGTGTTGATGACAACCGACACAAAACCCAACAGAAAGTCAATCAGCAGGTACACAGCAAAGGCTAGTGTAAACTCAGTAAATGGCTCTGTGCAGTTGATGACTGTGGGACTGTCGTCTGTCAAGAAGTGGACCATGGAACTAGGGACTGCGGAGCTGTTGTTCTGCATCATTTCTCACAGGAATTGGCTAGTCATGGTCTGGCGACGAACAGACGGCGCAAGACTTGGGCGTTTAGATGATGTGACAGAGCAGCACCATTTGGTGGAGTCTGATTTTATCGTCACAGGTCGTCCTCTCCTTTGGCGAATCTCCAGTTTAGACTGACTTTTCCTGTTTGCAAGGTTTAAAGAAGTTGTAGAACAAGGAACTGGGATTGTCCAGTTTCGACTTTTTCACAAGTTATACCGCTACACCGCATTGCACATACAATGGCATTGCATACACCGAACATATTTGGCCAATACTGTGCAAGCTCAGTCTCACGAATTTGTGTTTCTTTTGTCCAGTCTTATTTTGTTTTTGAAAATAATTCCAGTGTAAACGACGACTGTACTTTTTCGCCCCCAACAAAACATCTGTGTTAGTTTTACAGTTTTACGTTCCACCCAGAAAAAGGAGGAAGGGGGGTGTGGTTGGAAGATCTTAGACAACATATGACGTGAACAAAACACGTCACTCCAATGTCATTTCCTGTTATTAAAAGAATAGACAAAGGTACACATCCCAGCCTGGTTCCCGGTAGCTCATATGATATATACTGATGAGGTACACGCTGGAAGGCATTGCCTGATTGTAGCAGAGGTGTCAGTCAGTCAGGTACCACTTTATTCCGGTCAAAGGAAATCGTGGGTGCCACACATGAACAAACAACCAACCTAGTGACCCTGTAGCAGAGGTGTCAGTCAGTCAGTCAGGTACCACTTTATTCCGGTCAAAGGAAAACGTGGGTGCCACACATGAACAAACAAACAACCTAGTGACCCTTTCCCATTCGACATTTTCTTGACCCTCTCTTCGTTGTCTGTGTTGATTAGTATGTGTTATGGTGCTTGAGCTGAAATTGTTAGTGATCTTTAGTGGTATTTTGGAAGGCGTTGGTCCGTACAAGTGTTCGGTTTCTCTTCTCCTCAGCAGTAGCTTCTGTCACAGAGCCACCATTTTTATATTGCGTTTAGGATGCTTAAAGGAACTCTCCTTCGGGGGCTAAACTTCTCGTGTGTTTGGAGCAGGTTAAACGAACATGATCCGCATGAAACGTTTTGTGACTGAACGTGGCGTTGATTTTATAACGATTTATAAGAGGACTTTCCCAGACACCGTAACATTGTTTTCACGAGCTCTTTCCCGCGTTTTAGTATGACATTGATAGAATACCGGAACTTCTCACGTATACATTATTTTTCTCAATTTTTTATTTTTTTTAATGTGGACAGTGTGTTTGAAATAATCTCTTTTTCTTACCTTTTTATTGGGAGTAGCATAAAATACATGGAAATGAATTAATATTGTTTGAAACTGCCAAGCCGAACAATAAAATGATGCAGTGGCAAAATAATTTTGACATTTGATGTCATTACGATATTAATAATTTGACGTCCAAATTATAGAAGAAGAAAAAAAAGAAAAAAGAAGAAAGGATCTAGAAATAGTTACTGATGCTAAGAACGACAAAACCGAAAAGAACTAGGAATAGGAGTATGTGCACAAACAGAGAACACGGGACGGAACATGTGTCTTGTTTTGTGTCCTGCCTTGTATTGTATTAACAGGTAACAAATGCCTTCTCCCATGCGCTATTTCTCCTATTGGATCCAAACACATGAAAGGTTCAAGAGATCGCTATTTATTGGGACAAAACACAACCTGCAAATTTTCGGGGTAATCCCTTTATCAAGCTACAAAATGACACTTAAACAACAGTTAAACGAGGAAAAACGAGGAAAAATGAGATGGAAAGCTAAACCACTTATCTGTTTTTGGTTGAGCTATGTTGTTTTCTTGGAAGACAAGCACTGGACAGGAAAACAACATAGCTCAATCTAATTTTTCATCGTTTTTCACGTTTAACTGTTGTTTAAGTGTCGTTTTGTAGCTTCATAAAGGGGATTACCCCTAAAATTTGCAGATTGTATTTTGTCCCAATAAATAGCGTTCTTTAGCGTTCTCATGAACTTGGTGCATATGTCTTTCAGCAGACTGTCCAGCACGCACGCACGCACGCACGCACGCACGCGCACACACACACACACACGCACACACACACACACACACACACACACACACACACACACACACACACACACACACACACACACACACACATTAACATCTGTTTGGACATCATCGAACATTTGTCTTTACTGATCAAATGACAAGCACAACAACAAAAATCACAGTTCGAAGTTACACTGAAACCACCCTCCTCCCAAACCTGGTGTCACGTATTGTGTGACTACACCTCATCTAATAGGCAAGGATGTAAGGCACTATACAATATAGTACGTCTGTGAACCTGTTTTCAATGACGAACGGACGCTTTCTCAGCGAAACAGAGATCAAACCTGAGATGCGGTCAGTTTGGAGTCTTTGGGTGATGGACATGGTTACGTAAGATGTAACTGTAGTAGCCAGAAAAGAAATGCGGCGCAGATTACTGGAAGTGCTCCAAAACAAGGGTAAATTGCAACAGTCGGTGCCACGACAGTTTGAAATGTCCAAACAAATAGATTCGACATCAGTGTGAGGAGTGTGTGCTCAGTATATTTGTGGGTACGAGAAGGCATTGAGAGAGAGAGAGAGAGAGAGAGAGAGAGAGAGAGAGAGAGAGAGAGAGAACATGTTTATGCAGTCGAAGAAGCAAAGGCCTCCTTTACAAATGAAAAGACAATTTAGTTCAGTTCAAGGTGGTATCTATGAGAAGATTCTTCAACGTTGCCTTTGAAACAATTCCAGTGTTCGTCGGGTTGACGGTGGCTCTTTCTCGTCCTGTCATGGAAGATCGTCGAGCGCTTCCACACACCTCTAGGCGATCGGTGGTGTGACGTCCTTGGCCTTGTGCCCGCAGTTAGTGTCTCAAGCTCCTCGACATTTCAGATCTTTCGAGACGCAAGCTACTTGTGATGGTTGTTTTGCCCGCCAGTCTATTTGCTTAGTCATTTCCCTTCACTCCGGCATGTTCGGGGCAGTACATCCACAGGAGTTTTCGAAGGTGGATGTGGAACATTGACACATGCCAGTTTGGGTTTGCCTTTCCACTTTTCACTTTTTGTATCAAGCTCATTGAGTCTGAGGATGATGGCGTGTATGAAGAAGACAAACATACTTATCAGTACTAACTGGTAATAAATTCATACAGATTGTAACAAATTTAATGCATCATTATGTACCATACGCTCAACATTCGCACAGTTAACTGGCAATAATTCACCGTAGTTTATAACAAAGTATAATTATGTACCATGCACTCAAAATTCGCACGGCATCACACATATTTATGATAGCGCGCGCGCACACACACACGCTCACACACACACACACACACAACCACACACACACACACACACACACACACACCACACACACACACACACACACACACACACACACACACACACACACACACACACACACATTTTATTTATTTACTTTCTCTGTTTCTTGCTCACTAATTCTCTTTCTCTCTCTTTCTTTCTCCCAGATGGACTTACTCTCACTCACACACACACACACACACACACACACACACACACACACACACACACACACACACACACACACACACACACACACACACACACACACACACACACACACACACACACACACACACACACACACACACACACACACACACACACTAGGTTGAGAAACTTAAGCATTCAGTATCAGTATGTTGCATTAAAAAAAAAAAAATCTGCTTCCGGTTCATGCTAGTGATAGAAGGAACCCTTTAGGCAGTGCGTGAAATGGATGACTGCAATTTTCAGGCATTCCGCGCACTGGCGGGAAAATTCAAGCATTCCGCGTATTGGTGGGAAAATTCGGGCATTCCGCGTATTGGCGGGAAAATTAAGGCATTCTGCGTACTGGCCGACGGTCACAACCGTTACGCGGAATGCCTGTAAACTTTAAGCATTTCGCATAATGATTAAATCATCGATTGCCTGTGGTATATAGCAGTGTCCCAGAAAATCACACCGTTAACGGTTTTGATACGCCGTACACTCAACCGGCCGACCGGCCGCTAAACACACATTTTTTTTCATGCCAGTAAAAAAGATAGTAAAGCAATATAAAATCCAACATTACTTGACCTTACATCCATGTCAGTTAAACAGGAATAAAATGTCGGTATATTACCCAAATGTTGTGCATTAGTTGTGGACAGAAGTAAGTAAGTGCCGCTCTGAAAAGAAACGTTGAGTTTGCCGGTGCTACGCCAGCAAGTTCTTAGGAGTGCTCTTCCGTGTTGTTGGGGGGGGGGGGAATGGTGTAGTTTTAGAACTGATCATTATACAAAACGTTCAGTATGCCTTTTATGGACATTCGTCGTGGGATAATTTGTAGGCATGATTTTTGTTTGTTTGTTTCCACACTCAGATCTAGGACACACTCCACCCGAAAGGGCTTGTTGCGGCATGTTTTGTCACCGCGGCATGTTTTATGACCACGGTAACAAAACGTGTCAAGTCTGCTGCACTGCCTGCACCTTTTGGCATCCCGGCACCTCTTGTCAGTACGTGGTGACAAATCGTGCCAAAAGGTTTACGCGCTGCACGATTTTTCTTTTCTTCGCCGGCACTGTCTTTTCTCTTCTTCGGTGTGTGTGTGTGTGTGTGTGTGTGTGTGTGTGTGTGTGTGTGTGTGTGTGTGTGTGTGTGTGTGTGTGTGAGTGTTGTGTTGTGTTGCGTTTCATAATCCCCAATGTCAATCAGTGTTAAACTGAAATTCTGTATTGCTTTGCGTAGACTACAAATCTACTGCAGGTTGTAACTCTTTGAGCTGTGTCAGTTATGATTATATAGAGGCAGAGAGTTCATATGTTGTGTATGTCCTGTAGATTTGTTTAATGGAATGATTGGTATTGTTTGATGAAGTTGAAGGTAAACGTGGACTGTGTGTATAGTGGACTGATATCAAAGTTAAAAAGGTACAATGGCTGCACGATTTGTCACCCCTTTGTTGGTAACAGAACGTGCCGTGGTGACAAAACGGTGTTGCGGGACGTTTTGTTACCCCGGAACATTTTGTCAGGGAAATGACAAAAGGTTCAGCAGTACCTGCACATTTTTTTAATGTTGTAACCTTCACTAGATGCAGTACAATGAAACATTCTGACCGAGGAACAACAACAACAAACAAACAGAAAACAATCATCACACCCACTTTGCATTCAACCTCATCAAACCATCCTAATCATTCCATCAAACATATCTACGGGACATACACAAGACACGATCAAACCACACGTTCAGTCAGTCTCTATATAATCGTATTTGACACAGCTTACAGAGCTACAGGCAGCAGTAGCCTTGTAGAACTCCAAGCAATATATACTTTCAGTTTAACACTGATTGACGCTGGGATAATAAACCACAACACACACGCACGCACGCACGCACGCACACGCACACAAGGCGGGGAGCGAGGATAGCTCAGAGGTTAGAGCGTCGGACTCGTGATCGAAAGATCCCGGGTTCGAGTCCCGGCAGGAGCGGCGGGAGAATTTTCTTCTCCAGGGTCAACTTTCTGTGCTGACTCTTATTTCGGTATCCGTTACACCCCCGTTACACCCCCGTGTTACCCCAGTAGCACGTGAAAGATCCCGGTCATTCCGTCAAAAGTGCAGGTGGCAGGTTACATCTAAACACACCCTACATATGTGACTTTAAATGAAGTGACACTGTGAACTGATGCATGGTTGAATGGTGTATGCTGAACTTGCGCCGAGACGGCAGCAGTTTCACGTGCTACCAGTCATGCAGCAACCAAAGAATGCTATCAGTACACAACTTCCGTGGATACTAAACAAATACGCGCAATGAAAGGACACAGTCATTTATTCAGAATCACTTGCGACATGTGCGCTGTGATTCTGTTCTAGAGCAGAGAATAGCTTTATGTAAAAGCGATGACTAATACTAACACACACACACACACACACACACATGGAAGGAAAATGAAAGACAGGTTACAGTGGTGCTGGCGAAGGAGTGAAAAATCATGCAGCGAATAAACCTTTCGGCACGATTTGTTACCACGCGGCATGTTTTGTCACCTTGATCACAAAACGGGGGGAGATGATTTTAACGTTTTATCTGAAGAGACCGTAACGTGGATTTCACATGCTACATGTAGGAGAAGCCATGCTCGGTAGGGCCTCATCGGTACTGCTGCTCAGAACTGAACTGCTGCGAAACCAAGTTGGTGGCTGCCTTGCTCCGAATTCTTTGCGATCGTCCTTTTCATCTGAACTCTTAGAGACTGTGGGAGGGGTCTCGCAAACAGCAGGACAACCCATGCTCGTTGGCTCAGCATCTTTAGAAGTGCCAGGGCTGCCGCGACTGTATTGAAAGATTTTCCTCAGACTCACTTCGCTATGCGTTGAGAGGACGCTGGTGTCCGACGTGGATCCCAAGAGAAATCCCTGGAATGTCGATGTAAAGTGAATATAGGATTCCTGAACTGTACTAGCGCTGTCCTGACATTCTTGTGAAAGAGAGGGATTTATCGTCTGTGCTCGTACTGTATGGTTATCCTGGAGTGAACTGACAGTTTCTTCAGCTATGGACATTTCGATAGTCTTACTCGCACTGCTGTGAGACAGTAGTGAAATGGAGTGTCCCAGTAAGAACATGGTTTTGACGTAAGCTCTCTCGTCCATTTTTTGTCCATTTTCTGCATAAATTGCCGTATTTTCTTCTTCTTTAAAGTGAATACACCTGCCAAACAAGAGGCGTTTTATTGTCCGCTTGAATCGCTTGGAACCGAAAGCAAAGAGAAAGGGATTGAGAGCTGAATTGAGATGACTAAGAGCAGTAGCTACTTGATAAAGCTCATGTGAAAGTGGAATATGTAACAAGAGCTGGAGGATGTTCATGGTGTGAAATGGCATCCAACACAAAATAAACAAGGCAATCACTAGTAAGATACCCCTGTCTCCTCGCTTGGTGGCCTTCAGACTCTTCTTGATTTTGTCTCTTCCCTCAGGTGCAACTAACAACATTATTGCTTTTTTTGTCTTGCGAACAACAGTGAAAATGTAGAAATAAATGGCACACATGGTGATTAAGGGTGGGAGTGTGAAGACAAGGAAAATTAAGTACACCATGTATTCAAAGCTTATGACAGCATCAAAATGGCATTCACTAAAGTCTTTTTTCTCTCCCGCATTCCAGCCCATCACAGGAATGAGCCCGATTAATATGGCTACGATCCATGTCACAGCCACTAGCAGTAGAGCCCGTTGGATCGTCAGCCAACGATTGTAGAGGAAAGGATTCCGGATGGCCAGGAAGCGCTCGAGGGCAACGGACAACAGGTTGAGGACGGAGATGTTGGCGAAGAGTATCTCAAGACTGCTGAGCATGACGCACAATGTAAAGTTGCGTGGCAGTCCTTCTTGAAACAGGATAGCTATTGGTGGCACAACTAGCCCCACAAGGACATCTGAGAGGGCCAAACTGCCCACGAAACAGTTGGTGATAGTGCGAAGGCTCCGGTCTTTGTAGATGGCCAGCAGGACCAAAGCGTTTGAGGCTGAACCGAATATACCAATCAGAAACTCCACAATTTCGTAGGAACTGGAAAAGGCACGGCCGTCCGCTTTGCCCTGTGACAGAACTTTCCAAGGCGATTGACGCGTGACATTCATGCTTTGGAAGTTGCGACCCGAACTGGGTTCAGCTTGACACAGATTACGACGAACCTTGTGCAGAAACACTGTGTAACCTGAAGGTTGTTTCATGTCCCGAGTCCAGTTCTAGTGAACTGTTTTTCTCTTTCTCTCTTTTACAAACGTAGTCCGTCTCTGTAGCCACTTGGTGCATCGGTTGAATATGCTGCAGGAGAGGCAGAAAATACAGTCGTAGTTGGTCTGTAGTTCCATGTAAACAATACAAAAAAATACAAAAACTAAAACAAACAACAACAGGAAAGGGGATCTTTCAGGACATCAACTCCTTCATCGTCGCCTCGACACTGATAACAAAGGTCAAATTTCAGCCAAACAAGAGAACCGGAAAATAATTGGTATCGCTGTCATTGTTAGGCAGAAAAGAATAATAGTGATATTGATAATGAACGCGTTTGTGCCCCAAACCTTCAGTTTAAAAACCTAGGCGCGTATACCTAAACATCATGACAAACAATCCTAGAAGGTGCACAAATGACCGACACCGAAACACAGTAATAATAGCAAAGGAGATCACAGCCATCACAAACCGAGTCGCTGCATTACAATATGCAAGCACTCTCACGAATAAGTTCCAACAAGAGCAAAAGCACCCCATAGCATCGTATCTGTTAAGACATGCTCTCTCTCTGTCTCTGGCTGTAAGATAGGTCCAGATGGAGCTAACGCTACTATAAAGTTTACGAGTTCTCTCTCTCTCTGTCTCTGTCTCTGTCTCTGTCTCTCTCTCTCTCTCTCTCTCTCTCTCTCTCTCTCTTCTCTCTCTCTCTCTCTCTCTCTCTCGTGAGCCGTTTGGCCTAGCGATAAGGCGTCAAGCTGGTCAACAGAGGGATCTCGGTTCCGATCCGCTTCGGCTCTCCCTTCTCTTCAAAAGTTGTGGTCTTTGGACGCTGTCTTGTGACTTTGTCCCTCACTATTAATGAAACATTAAAATGGCTCTCATCGCTGCCCATCTTAATGCAGAAGTCATTCTGGTGGTGAAGGGGTTCACCTTCTCCCCTCCCCCCCACCCCCAACTTCCATACCCCCTCCTTCCCTCCATACCCCCTCCCCCTTCTCCCCGTCCGTAATAAGTCTTATCGTTTCTATAGACGTTAAGAATCATGTTCACTTACTCTCCGGCTCTGTCTGTCTGTCTGTCTGTCTGTCTGTCTGTCTGTCTGTCTGTCTGTCTCTCTCTCTCTCTCTCTCTCTCTCTCTCTCTCTCTCTCTCTCTCTCTCTCTCTCTCTTCTCTCTCTCTCTCTCTCTCTCTCTCTCACACACACACACACACACACATGTACATACATGCGCGCACACACACATACACACACACACACACACACGCGCGCGCGCGCGCGCACACACACACACACACACATACACGCGCGCGCGTAATGGAGACGGAAGAAGTGGAGGGAAAGACATGAAACGTTTGTGAGAGGAACAACAGAAAATCAAGGGAACAGATATGTTGGAAGGAATGAGCGTGTTTATGTTAAAAGGCGGCTGGTTCTAGGTAGAGGGACCTTGTCGTCCAAAGGTTTCAGTGCGGAAGGACGGGATTAAAAAAGGACGCGTGTCAGAAGAACGAAGCTGTCGGGAAGGTGTGTAGACTAGGAGAAGATCAGAAATACAGTGCGGGCCAGGACCGTTCAGAGATAATAATACTAACAACAAAAACTGAGGCTGAGCGGAGAGTACGGGAGGGTGTGTAAAGTTGAAGACAGTCACAGAAATAAGACGGAGCAATGCGCATAATAGTCTATAACAGAACATGTTTATCTTTGTAGAGTCGGGAGCCAGTGGAGAGATTTAAACAGAGGAGAGATGTGGTAAGTTTTACGATGTTTTTTTAATTTTATTATGAAGCGAGCAGCACAGTTCTGAATGCGACGAAGGCTATGGACAGAGGAAGCAGGCAGACCAGAAGGGAGAGAACTGCAGTAGTCGATACGTGACAGAATAAGTCTATCACCTTTTCATTGTTCGCCTTTTCTTTGCTTTGATCTACTGACAATAGCAGCAAATACTCCCTATCAATATTCCAAACTTCCGCGGTATCGTGTTTGGCGAGACGAGATTTCCGTACCTACTTGCCAATGTTTTGCGATTGTTCATCATTAATATGAGAGTGCTTGTTGCGTTTACTATTTACGGTGTGACATAAGCAAGGTCTTTGAGGACAAAGTGAAGAAGCAACTACTCTTTA
This sequence comes from Alviniconcha marisindica, assembly GCA_018857735.1. Classification (NCBI taxonomy): domain Eukaryota; kingdom Metazoa; phylum Mollusca; class Gastropoda; family Provannidae; genus Alviniconcha; species Alviniconcha marisindica. The sequence goes on along the minus strand of JABMCL010003051.1, from coordinate 81,101 downwards.
TCGATATTCCAAACTCCCGTGTTCTCGTGCTTGGTGAGACGAGATCTCTGTACATATTTGCCAATGTTTTCAGCTGACTTTCCAAATTGGTCTGTTTGTTGAGCATGGCCAGCTACAAGTGTGCAATCCTGACGTCGATGTCGCACGTGCAACCTCGCGTGTGTTCGCCTGTGGCAATAAAATGCAGACATCTGTATTGCTTTTCGCTTCAAGATGATTTTTTCAGCAAAGGCAGTCTTTGATTTTTAGTGGCGCGCGCTCTCTCTCAAATAGACATGAAAAATACATCGACATCAGCTACGTAAACACGACGGAGTGTTTGTGTTCCATGTCCTGCTTCAGCTCGTCGTTCTAACATGACCACTACACACGGCTCACAAAAGAAGTACGAGGTACAAATGCATCATTTCAAAACATTTTGTCTTAATTATGAGAGGTGGGGTAGTCTGTGCTGAAAACACCTAAACCACAACTATCTGAATATTCTGATATTTTAACCTGATTTTAACAAATCGGTCTCCAAGTTTGTTTTTGAATCTTGACTATGAGAAGTCCATAACCTCCATGGCAAAGAACGGCATGGACGTACAAGAGCTGTGGAACAAGTTCAAACATACTCTATTGGAAGCAATAGACCGCTTCACCCCATCCAAGCAGAGCAGGAAAAGCCATAATCTACTTTGGATTGGCTGGTCCACCCGGAAATTACTCAGGAGAAGGAAGAGATTGCACACTAGAGCAAAGAGGCACCAAAACTGGAACTACAGAAACTTATGAATGGAATGCCGGCGCCAACTCCGTAAAGCAGATAGAACATATGTCAACAACTCTAAACCATTCTGGTCATATGCACAATCCAAACACCAAGAAAACTTTGTAGTCTCACCACTGAAAGACGGCAGCTCCCTAATGTCAAACAGCAAAACAAAGGCAAGACTCCACATTGAACAATTCAAGCTGGTGTTTACACCCAGTGACAACTCACCTACACCTGAACTGGATGGCAGACCATATGACAGTATCGCCGAGATCATTGTCGACCAGCGTGGAATCAGTAAACAACCTTGACCCCTCCAAAGCCTGCGGCCCTGATAACATGCCCACTGTTGTACTAAAAACCTGTGCAGACAACGTAGCCCCCACAAGATATATCGGTACCGGAACTCTACCCACTGACTGGCTGAAAGCCAGTGTATCATGCGTCTTCAAAAAATGGGACAGAAACCTTGCTGAAAACTACCGCCCAATCTCCCTCACCTTTGTCTCCTGCAAACTATTAGAACACATCATCTGCCGTCACCTCATGTCCCACGTTCAGTACCACAAGATCCTGACTCACTTGAACCACTGATTTCGATCGGGCTTCTCCTGCGAAACACAACAACTATCAGCTCCTCATGACCTCCTCTCGTCCTTCGACGCTGGGAAGCAAGTCGACATAGCCATCCTTGACTAAGGCCTTCGACAAGGTGCCACAGAAGAAATTCCTCCACAAGCTCGACCTCTACGGTCAGGGGCGACTACACTCCCCGCATAGGGATACCTAGTTAGATCTACCCTCGAGTATGGATCCACCATATGGGATCCCCACAACCAGGCAGACATCGATCGACTTGAACGGATCCGTCATCATGCTGCACGCTTCGTTGTGGGTGACTACCGCTCCAGGGAACCCGGCTGTGCGACCAAAATGCTCCATAAACCAGACCTCCCGACCCTACAGGACCGACGCAAACAACAACGCCTCCCTTCCTTTTATAAAGTGTTTGAGGGGCTGGTACCGGCCATGCCAGTCGAACAGTTCTTAAAACCCCTTCCAGCAAACAAAAGACAAAATTAAAATTGCAAGACTTCACAGATTGTTTTGGTTTTTTTCTCCGGTTTTTTTTTTTTTTTTTTTTTTTACAGACAGACAAGCAGCTTTAAATTACAGACCCTTCTTAGTCCCTCTGAACAGCACAAGAACTTTGTTGTTGTTGTTGTTGTTGTTGTTGTTGTTGTTTGTTGTTGTTGTTGTTGTTGTTGTTGTTGTTGTTGTTGTTGTGTGTGTGTGTTTGTTGTTGGTGTTGTTGTTGTTGTTGATGATGTTTGTCCGCACCACCACCAGATATTGACCATCAGAGGTGAACTATCTGATGATGGAAAGCAGACAATGTTCAGCTGCCCACTTATCACCGATGAATGCTTGTTTCAGCTTGTGACGGTAACAGAAGAGCAACTTACAAAAACCATTGTTAAATCTAAACCAACCTACTCAAGTGTTGATCCAGTTCCCACGAAGATTGTTTTGGATTGTCTTGCAATATCTTATACCTGTCGTGCTGAAAAAGCTTGGCTTGATCCGAACGTTCCAAAACACATCAGGCCTGTGTCAAATCTACCCTACATATCAAAGCTGTTGGAGCGTGTCGTTGCAGCTCAGCTAGTAGAGCACCTTGCCAAGCATAATCTTCTTGACAGATTTCAGTCTACATATCGACCTCAACACAGTACTGACGCAGCTGTTTTCCGCATACTAAATGATATTCTCTGCAGTGCAGATGGTGGAAACTTGGTTCTGCTGGTACTGCTCGATTTAAGCTCTATCATTCGGCACGATAGACCACAGCGTATTGCTGCAAAGACTTCAAAATGAGTTCGGTGTTACAAGCTCTACCCATCATTGGTTCCAGTCTTACCTTGCAGACAGATCACAGCATGTCACAGTACACCTGTCATCCTCAGAGACCACGCAGCTAACTTGTGTCCCACAAGGCTCTGTCCTCGGGCCTAAACAGTTCTTGTTGTACACAGCCCAACTCGGAAAGTTATTGAAGGGTATGGTGAAGGTCGCCAACTGTTCGCTAATGATAGTGGACCTTACCGACAGCTTCCATCCAAATCAGGCCTCTGCTGATGTAGCCGTGCAAAATATGGAAGACTGCTGCCGAGAAATGGATGTGTTCAAATAAACTGAAACTGAATGACGAAAAAAACAGAAGCCATCTTGTGTGGATCCAAAGCTCAACTTGAAAAAGTCTCTGGTGATGCTGTCTGTGTAGGGGACTCAAAAATCTCACTCTCTTCCACGGTCAGAGATCTGGGCTTGATCGTTGATGCAAATGTCACCATGAAAGATCACATCAGCAACACTGTAAGATGTTGTTTTTATCATCTCCGCTCCATTGGCATGCTTCGACCTTTTTTGACTGCAAAGGCAGCAAATGCGATAGCTGTTTCTGTGGTGCTATCCCGACTTGATTACTGCAACAGCTGCTTGTGGGGGATCCCTAATCAACAACTCAGACGCCTCCAGCTAGACCAAAACACAACTGCAAGGATTATCACTCGCACACAGAAGAGAGAACACATTACTCCTGCCTTGAAAGAACTGCATTGGTTTTCAGTGAGACCGCAAATTGATCACGATGTCCTTGGCGTGCAAATGCTACGAGGGTACGGCTCCGGAATACTTGCAAGAACTCATTCCCCAATATGTTCCTGCACGACTCCTTCTCTCATCATCGCAACCACGCCTACGAATTCCAAGTGCTGCTGAAAAAAACGGAAAAAACAACAACCGAAAAACAGTTTGGTTTCCGAGCCTTTTCCAGCTCCGCTCCCAAGCTCTGGAATTCCCTACCACAAACAATCAGGGAAGCAGACCCGCTTGACTGCGTTCCGCAGAAGTCTGAAAACGTACCAGCTCTGTGAATGACTTTGCAACATGTGTCTTTTTTCTTTTTTTTTCTTTCTTTCTTTTCTTTTTCTTTCTTTCTTTTTAAAAAAAAGGAAAGATTTTCTGTTCCCCCCCCCCCCCCCCCCCTTCCCCAACGCCCTTATATAACCGTACTGGTTGACTGGGCGTAAAACACCAAGTTACTACGACCCCCCCCCCCCCCCCTCCCCCGACCCCCCACCTCCCCCCATCAGCGCATTGAACATTCAAGTTAATGGAATCACGCGCTATAAAAGTAGACATCATCACCGACTGGAAACGCCTCAATGACGGCCAGGCGAAGGCCCCCACGCTCGAGAACTTCGAACGACGGATCGCCACCCCTAGCTCTAATTCACGCGCTCGCACTCCCCTCCCGTCACATTTATACCTAAAGTTAGGTTCGGCGATGTACAAGATCAAGAAGTCACGTTCTCTCAGTAGACATTTATGCAACCTGGGTATGCGCAATGCAAAAGGAGAGAGAGAACTCGAAAACTTTAATACTCAAGAGAGAGAGAGAGAGCAAAAATTGCACTTGGAACGACGTGGCAGACGTTGAATATAATGCTCATCTAGTTTCAGGGTTGATCTACTGTGAAAAGGGAGAAATAATAGGCTCACCTGACATGATTTCAAGAAAAAGGCCACGGCCGTCGATGAATGACGCCTGATTCGATTCGACACTAAGTTATGACGTATTTATTCCTTTTGTTACAGTACAAAGTGACACCAAAGACGTAGCACGACCAGATCTGGATCTGTATCTGGATTCATTGCAGGGCCATTTTCGCAACGGTACTCGGAAAACGCAATACAAAATAAAATTTGTACCAAAAATTATTGTCAACAGTTCTCTTTCTGCCTGTTGCCTTGACTGACACAGTGAGCGACTTCTTTCTTTGTATGCGAATGTTGGGACCCATTCACCCATAATGACCAGTCTCTCTATCCTACCAGTATACGTTATATATGTATACCAATGTGGAACTGTGAACCCTACGCACTCGATGCTGACAGCTGCGTAAATGGACTATAAAGTCACGTGCCCTCTGACCTACGATCGGATATGCTGTAAGACTGACACGTACCCAAACACTACACAAACATTTGCATCCATACCCCCACACAAGTACCGACACACAACACGAAACGAGATGACCCACCGTATAGACATTGTAATAACGGTAGGAATAGATCGCGAATGAACATGTACCCTAATGAAACTGCTGTACCTGTTGCTACAGCAAGCTACTCACTAACTGTTGCTCTGACGAAACCTAAAAAGGGAGGCATATACACAAGGGGGTGGCAGTGGGTAACTTCTGTAGCAGCTGAACGTCCAACGTCTCTAAAATCCCTGTTGTAGCTGCTAGCCATTCAATGACTGGAGCAATGCGCACGTGCCTAGGCAGACCACTAAAGAAAGGGGCTGTAACTATTATAAATCTCGAAGACGCCGCATCTGCTACGAAAGAAAGGCAGAGGACCGAAAGGTGGACCGTGTATATCTAAAATGGATCATCATACTACTAAACTATGGTGGCCGGAACATGGAAGTGTTTGACATTAGTCGTCAGTTCATCGACTGCAGCAGAGTCAAGGACTTGTTGTAGATCGGGTATTGCTGAGGAGTGTAGAGCATCATCAGACCATTACACGTGGTCGTGGAATGGGAGAATACCAGAGCACACAGTGGCTGCTGTCCACACCATCATGTGCATACCTGAACAGCTCAAAGTACCCAAACATTGTCAACGTTCTGGTGGCAATCAGGTCTGCTGGTAATAGTGTCACGGCTTTTGTAATGTAAAAGAATACAGGCGTTCATGACAAACCCCAATCTTATAGTCTCTCTCTCTCTCTCTCTCTCTCTCTCTCTCTCTCTCTCTCTCTCTCTCTCTCTCTCTCTCTCACACACACACACACACACGCACGCACGCACGCGCCGCGCACACACACACACACACACACACACACACACACACACACACACACACACACACACACACACACACACACACACACACACACACTAATATTCAGTGGCGACAAAACGTTTTTGCTATGCACGGAGTTCGCCTGCCATTGTTATACTTAGTTCCTTCAAGGCTGCGAAATGACGTCACGCCAGTTCGGCGTAGGTCGGTATTATGTGTCTTTTTAACAGAAATAAGTGTTCGTTACTCATCTATGGACAACTATATTGCATGATTAAGAAAAAAGGTACTGCTAGATTACAGATTTGCCTCTCTGTCCTAGGATACAAGCACCCCGAACGATCGGTTACGAGGAGTGCACCATTTCAGATGACAGTTTGGCTGGAAAACACGAACAAATGCTCATAATAATGATGCACTTGACACTTTCACATTCCCTTCTTGCCATGCAGTTTTAACTTTCTCAACTGCGTCTTAAGTGCCTTCTGGTACTATGGTGAGGGGAAAAGTTATTAGTTCTCAAATGACAGCTGTTGACAAAACTTGTAAGATCCATTAAAAACATCCGCCCTACCAGTTTCTGCTTCATCGTCGAAAGAAAAGAAAAAGAAAAAAGAAAGAAAAAAAAGAAAGAAAGAAAAAGAGTTGTGTAGGCCAAAGTTTGGACTTTGTGGTGTATGGGTAAAAACATGAACATTTTTCTCGTCTAGATATAACACAGTAACCAGGCTTTTTGAGTGCTAGCGTTATTAGCTTTTTAAGGTGTTGACGGTTCTTTGGCGTCGCGGTTGCGTCAGATTACACGTGCAGCACTAAACTCGCCGTAAAGCTCTGTCAATTCCTCATGAAGTTTGACAGGAGCGTCTCCATCGAAAACGTAGAAACATTAAACGAATGAGTTCCGAGTTCCTTTCTTTGTTCCATTTTTGTTAACCCATTTGGTACCACGATCCTATATATGGGATCGGGCATTCCTGTGATGCCCACACTGTTGTATTGTTTTAACCCCACTGTATGACTGTTTGAGCATGTCAAGGGAACCCACTACAATGCTAAAAAGATGCTTTTGAGTTACTTTCGTGCAACTCCTCTTTCTGGGAGCGGCCATTTGCATGACCATACCATGTTTTGAGTTCAACCGTAATATCACTACAAACGTTACTGTACAGCAGCTCACCTATGGATATTTATATAACTCTGTATTAAGCAAAGTTGAAGCTTAATTTAATATCTAAAACTCATTCTCTGAGTTAAAAACAATGATCAGTTAATTTGTAGTGCATGTCTGAAGTGTGATCCCATATATGGGATCGTGGTAGCGAGATTTTTTTATATTGTTTTTTAGCATTCTTGAAATAGCATTTCAAGCAGAATATATCTTTAAAAAATTAAGTTTTATTCAACCAGATCAGATTTTAAACATTTTTATGATCCACAAAGTGAGGTTAGCATACAATATTTTAAATTGTTTGGACAAAAATGTCTTATTACCGTAATTTTCCACAATATTCTAGAAGATTCTTTTCTGTTACCTTGCTCAGATATTTCAATGTTTATAAAGTTCTCTCCGTGCTGGAAGATGCTGCTACATTTGATCAGGCAACTATATTTACATTAAACCTCTCCCAGTGAGTCAGGCGACTACCCCTTGACTTCAGTAAAGGAAATGGAAAAGGCACCACGAGGAGCGTTTCACTATGCATGTACACAAAGAATGGACTAGACGATGTGAGGTAGAACGATAAGAATGTCGTCAGCGTTGTCTCCAGCAAGATTGGTATCTATATACCCAGTCCAGAAAATCAAATGGTGGTCGAGATGATGGGAAAAGGGTGGACATTCGTGATCAAACACTACAACAAGACTATGGGCGGGGTTGATCGGATTCACCAGAACGTCGACAGGTATATGTACAGCACTGCCATTCGTTTAAAGGAGTGTTCGTGGCCCAGCTTCGCATTTATTGCTTGAACTGCTGCATTCCGCAAGCCTAGCCACAGTCTCACGTGGGAAGCTCTGAACAGGACCAACGATCTTCTGGCCATGTGCCACACGATTGAAAGAGCGTTCCTCGCCCGTGGTCCTCGTCTACTGTCCCCGGGACGTCTAACCGGTTTTGCTGCATCTTAGCACAGGCTGGACCACCTCGATCGGCCCTGGCCCACCCAGTTAAAGTGTGCTTGTCGCAGCACGAAAACAAAACACAAATCATGCAAATGTAATGTTGGCGTACCGTCATGGCACGATCCCATATATAGGATCGGTATATTTACCCCTCAAAATAAACTTTTTTGATAGGAAAACCCCAAAATGACTGCTAGATATATATGCTCATTGTGGTACTTTAGTACTTTGATTGAAAAATAAAATTTGGTAGCCAATGGGTTAAGCACACGTCAGAACATCATGTAATGAATAACGTCACAACTCTACAGCGGCTGCTGTTTCTGCTTGAAAATATGTATACTAAGAAAGCAAAACACCAGCTTTTGTTTGATATACGTATTTGTTAGCTTTTGAATATATTTTGAAAGTTATATCTCAGTTATTGTCAAAAATGGTACGACGCTCGTATTCGTCACGCGACCTCGTTTTTCCCCAAGTAGGACTAGGAATTTTGTGTCAAATTTTATAAATTGTACTTTATGGGCATACCACAGTGTAGCGCAGCTCAATAAGCCGTTCTTTCTGACTTTTCCGTTTCATACCTCATTTGGCTGTAGATTGATCCGCCCACTACAGTGAAGCTTTAATTGCTCTTTGGTAAACGCAGTTCCTTGTGGATAGACTACATAAAGTCCAAAATGCAGTTGCAAGAAGCTTCCCAATCAGACTATATTACTCTCGTTTTGCAATCACTCCACTGGCTGCCAGTGTATGCTAGAATGTGTCATGAATACCTGCCCAATGTCTTGCGGAGTTGTACACCATCGAGACAAACCCGTTCGTCCAGTGACAACCGCATTCTTCGTGTACTCTCCAAAATCTTTGGTCAACTATCCTTTTATATTGTGGTGGTCATGTGATCTGGAATAGGACATCGTAACTTTACAGTCAAAAACCTCCTTCAGACAAGCCTTCAGATCCCATCCCTTTGACTTGACCTACTGGATTTCAAAATGTTCTGTTCCGTCTGCCACACATGTTGCAGCTTGAGTAGATCACGACTATATTCTCCGTAGCCTCCTTCCCTTTTTATCCACTAGCGTTTTTGTCATTTTATATGTCTTTTGGGTACCTTACGATTTCTGGCGTCTCGTTTTTGTTTCCTGGTGTGTTGTGGAGTGTTTTAAAACCCAAAGAGTTGGGGGCTCAAAATCATTATTTTTTTAAAGTTAATAAATTATTATTTTTTGATTACTATGCCGCATGTGCGGGAATTTTGTGAAAAATTGAAAAAACCTCCATTTTTTGGAGGGACACCCTCAAAACCTTCCCTTCCAAAGGGGACCCCATTGGGGGGGGACTCCCCAAACTTGGCCACCAATGGGTGCCATTTCATACCGTATTACCAAAATCTAGGAAAAGTACCACCTTTTCCAATGGTCAGGGTTCGGTCCTTTGGGAACATTGCAGCTATATACGATATTCCCCAAAAGCCTCTTTTTAATGTTTATTCGGGTTGTAAGGGGAAGGGTTTCCCCGGGAACTTCAGACGTGGCGGCTTGCGCTTTGGAGTTTTCCCCCAAAGTTCGTTTTGATTTTATTAATTGTAAAGATTAATATATTAGACAGGGACCAGATTCCCTTTATTCGCCGACATTGAAACCCCCGGGTTTGATTTTTTGTTTGAGGAATTCCCAAACTTTAAACAATGGACTGTTTTGACTACGCCATGACTCCCCCAAAACCACGTTTTGATTTTTTTCAGTTTTCAAAGGGGCCCCGGGAATCATTTCATGGTCTGTATTGCTTCATTCGCCGATGATCCCTCAAAGCCTCTTTTATGTTTATTCAGTTGTCAGAGAGAGGGTTCCCGGGAATCATTTTAGACGATGGCCCAGATTGCCTATTGCCGATATCCCTCAAAGCCCGTTTTGATGTTTATTCAGATTGTCAGAGAAGGGTTCCCGGGAATCATATTAGACGATGGACCAGTATTGCTTCTATTCGCCGACTGACTCCGCTGCAAAGCCAGGGTTTGATGTTTATTCAGATTGTCAGAGAGAGGGTTCCCGAGAATCATATTAGACAATGGATCTGTATTGCTACTATTCGCCGACTGACTCCGCTGCAAAGCCACGTTTTGATGTTTATTCAGATTATCAGAGAGAGGGTTCCCGGGAATCATATTAGACGATGGATCTGTATTGCTTCTATTCGCCGACTGACTCCGCTGCAAAGCCTCGTTTTGATGTTTATTCAGATTGTCAGAGAGAGGGTTCCCGGGAATCATATTAGACGATGGACCAGTATTGCTTCTATTCGCCGACTGACTCCGCTGCAAAGCCACGTTTTGATGTTTATTCAGATTGTCAGAGATAGGGTTCTCGGGAATCATATTAGACAATGGATCTGTATTCCTTCTCTTCGCCGACTGACTCCGCTGCAAAGCCCGTTTTGATGTTTATTCAGATTGTCAGAGATAGGGTTCCCGGGAATCATATTAGACAATGGATCTGTATTGCTTCTATTCGCCGACCGACTCCGCTGCAAAGCCACGTTTTGATGTTTATTCAGATTGTCAGAGAGAGGGTTCCCGGGAATCATATTAGACAATGGATCTGTATTGCTTCTCTTCGCCGACTGACTCCGCTGCAAAGCCTCGTTTTGATGTTTATTCAGATTGTCAGAGAGAGGGTTCCCGAGAATCATATTAGACGATGGACCAGTATTGCTTCTATTCGCCGACTGACTCCGCTGCAAAGCCACGGTTTGATGTTTATTCAGATTGTCAGAGATAGGGTTCCCGGGAATCATATTAGACAATGGATCTGTATTCCTTCTCTTCGCCGACTGACTCCGCTGCAAAGCCACGTTTTGATGTTTATTCAGATTGTCAGAGATAGGGTTCCCGGGAATCATATTAGACAATGGATCTGTATTGCTTCTATTCGCCGACCGACTCCGCTGCAAAGCCTCGTTTTGATGTTTATTCAGATTGTCAGAGAGAGGGTTCCCGGGAATCATTTAGACAATGGATCTGTATTGCTTCTCTTCGCCGACTGACTCCGCTGCAAAGCCTCGTTTTGATGTTTATTCAGATTGTCAGAGAGATGGTTCCCGGGAATCACATCAGGCGATGGACAATCGGTTAGCACTTGGGAGACAGTGTTCACATCAGAGTTGGCAGATAACATTCTGGCCGACCTTATGAACAGTGCTCTAAAATATGGGGTCTTTTCATATATAGAATGGTCAGAACCGAAAGAGTCATCTTCCTGCAGACGTCCGAGGCCCAAGATCAGTATCATGGCGCGTTTGAACCTACTGTTGCATAAAGCGTACAGGTAGGGGTTGACGGCGGAGTTGGTGTGACTCATCACAACGGCTGTCAACAGTACAGGACCAGGAATCATTTTTTCTGGGGCGAAGAGAATGAAGCAGTTCATGATGTGGAGGGGAATCCAGCACACCGCAAAAAGTATGATGATGTAGGCCAAGCCGATGGCACCGCGCACCTGGCGCCTTTGCTGCTTTGCTCTCCGACCATTTATCGTCACTTGACCTGTCGTGCGTCGCTGCTGCCTGCGGACGATGTGAAAAATATACAAGTAGATCACCAGCATAAGGACGAGAGGTAGGATGTTGACGACGAAGAAGACAAGGTAGACCACATATTCGATGCAGATGACTGCGGCGAAGGAGCACACCGTAAACCCTTTTTGTCCACGGTTCCATCCCATGAGAGGGACGAGTCCGATGAGAGAGCCGATGGTCCATGTGAACACGATCACCGCCGTGGCTCTTGTTTTCGTCATCGATCGCATGTACCAGAAGGGGTAGCAGATGGCCAGGAACCGGTCCATGGCTATGGCTAGCAGATTAAGAATCGAGATGTTGGTGATGAGCACCACCAAAGTGTTCAGGAAAACGCAGCCATAAAAGTTCTTGGGCAGTCCCCGGTACGGCAGGAGCACCGTCGGCGGGGTGACGATGCCAACGAGGACATCGGCGGCCGCCAAACTGCCGATGAAGTAGTTGGTGATGGTGTTAAGCTCGGGAGTTTTCCAGATAGCTAGAAGCACCACAGTGTTGCCCAGCACCGATAGGAGGCTGGCCGCACACTCAGCGAATACATACACGTAGTCTTGGGTTGTCCACGTCATCTGCTGTTCACTTTGGGTGATCACCGGGTCAGGCGAGGTATATGACGGGGTGCATTATATACAACGTTAAAAGCGCTACAACTTCGTTTGGACCAGCACGTTTTTTGTTTTTTTTTTGTTTTTTGTTTGTTTTTGTTTTCTGCATTCGATTACTTCATAGGCACCACTTTGCAAACAGTTTGAGCAAGGGACATTCTGTTTTATTTTAGGGTTTGTTGATAACTGGATTTGGGTGTGGTGATTTTCTTGTGTACTGTGTAGTTGTTGCTGTTTGGGCGAGGTTGATGGGGGGGGGGGGGGGGGGGGGGAAACGTTGATTAGTTCATTAGTTTCACTGACGACACTTGTTAGATGATTCCCGATGGTGATACTAGTTCACAAAAGATATCATGAGCATAAGAGCGTGGTGGAAGCAAATGCCACAGTTCGCAGAATCTCAGAGGATGAGTATCAGGCGGTGGATTTTACATCGTCCTGGAAGCGCAAAACCCAGCTGGGTGTGGCAGTGTTATTGAAAACAACTGGTCGAAATGTCTGCATTAGTACTATCGAAGCGAGAGTTTTACATTTTCGCCGTCCAGAGACGTCTGGTGACGAGAAGTCCGGTTACAACTAAGTTTAGTTAGACCATATCTGGCTTCTTTGTTTTCAGTCACTCTGACCAAGGTAGAAGAATCAGAGTCACCTTTATGGACTTCGTCGCAAGCCTGAGCGGCTGACCAGCACACGTTGGTGCGCCAGCTGCTGCAAGCTATTTCAGAGATCACTGATGTTCCGCAGGGAGCAGTCTGACGCTGAAAGCTTGCTACGCTGCGAACCTGTAATTTCTACATTCATTAGTGCCTCGTAGCTTGTGAAATATCATCAACGCAGCTTCCTTTTCTCTGAGGAAATTCGTGATGAATTCAGTGGTACCAGGAACGACCAAGCACCTATTCCTGTCGCTGACTGGCGTTTTTGTTTTACTTGTTTTGTTGGTTGGTTTTATTTTTGCGCGGTTGGTGGTTGTATTTTTGCGCGTCTGTCGGACTTTTCGAGTCTGTTTGCATGTTGTTTTGTAGAGATCCTGTTTGTTGCAATCACTGGCTGTCGGTTCTTTGAGGTATTGACATTATGTTTGTTCCTGTTCAGTGAATATGCACTCTCAGATCCTCGTTACCTGGCGACTGTGGGTATTTATGTTTTGCTGACAGTCGTCCCGAACACATGTACATGTGCATGTGCTGTTCAGGCCAGGCCAGTAGGCGTGTTTCTGCCTTCTTGGTCGTAACGTGCTGTCACGCTTGATTGAGTGACCACCACCTACACTGCTGCCGAGCTGCATGGATGCGTGCCCATGAAGCACTGGTGCAGCCCGCTTTTTGAATGCAGTGCGATGGAGTTTTCTGCTGATTTGGCTGTCTGTTCAGTTACTGTTCGAGTCGCCAGAGCAGGACTTTGAACGGTTGCTGGTGAATATACCACGTCACTGTTGACGGCGTTTCAAAGCATTCCTTGGGAAGGGTCCACCCTGTATGTTAATTGTCGATATATCGTGGTCCGCTTTCGGCGGAGTCCCTCAGATTCTGAAAAGACAGTGATTACAGTGGCTGTAAGATTTGTTCAGTTTGTTCACACGTTTGGAGACAGCGAACAAGAGGATATCTGCCGAAAGGGATACTAATTGATAGCTTTCGTAAGGCTGTAGAATGATGAATGGTAAAAGTAAACAAGTAGAAACAGATGAAGATAGAAATGGACAAGTCCCCCCACCCCCAACCCACCCCGCTTATTTCTTTTCATTTTCTTTCTTCTTCCTTTTCTTTCGTTACATTGGACAATAAACCAGCATTGTGTCCTATGCACCAGCGGTTGGGTACTGCAGGCACGGAAATTAAGGTCCCTTCTGTTGAGAACCAAGAGCTAACAATTTAAACAAATGTTTTCCATTTAAAGCCTAGAATAGGTCAGAATCTGCTTCGCTACCGCCAAGAATTTCTTTCTTCTCCTAAATTGGACCTTCCTGGTCCTTTCACCTTCATTGTTTTCTAAATCCCCCTCACCAAAGTGTATTTGATGTCACGAACAGAACACCAGAAACTCTCAGGTCACAGAAGAAATACGTATTTATGGTTTTCATTTTTGTTACCGATTTTTATTTATTTATATTGTTCCACTAGTGGATCTTTGATAACGTATTGCAGCATTCTAGGAAAAGGGGTGATCCACTTGGTTATTTTTAGCTCACCATAACTGGGTTTAGTGTTGTGGTTAAAAATAAAAAAAAATGCTTCTGAAAAATAATGACTGCAGTGAGAAACATTGATTCGTTTTGTTTGTTTGTTTTTTCCCGTTGGACCTGAGAAGTCTATATGGCTATTGTGTAGAGAGTTTCTGTTCTTTTTCTTTTTCAAAACCTAGAGCTTGAATGTGATAGAAAAAGTAACTTTGAAGAAAAGATCAAAAATATGATCATATCCGCTTGAGATGTATTTATATGTCTGTTTGACAGTTTTTAGTTCATAAATTGTAATTCCATGCCAAATAACATTGCCAAACTCCAGGTGTGGCCGCACAAGAGCAGCAAAGAGCTTTTTCATGCTTTTACTATCAAGAAATTGACAAGATCATCGTCTCATAATTCTTTCGTTAATAGCTCCACCGTAAAAAGGAGAACTGAGCTCTCGTTTGAATGATGCCATGGTGGGAGCATATGCGGTAGGGTGTTTCAGACTGGGACTGTTCGGGGTGGGAGAGGGGAGGGGGGCGGGGGATGAGCTGTTTTTTGAAGCAGAATCAGCACAGAAGGGAGTTAATTAGCGCTCGAAAGATGTCACACAAACACAACAACAAAGACCTGAATCACCTAAGGTAACTTTCACCTGGCAAGGGAGTAAATACAAGGTACATGAACTCCACCGGAGGTACATCCTCAGAGGGTACATCATCAGAGGGCAGTTTATGTATATTTATTCACTTGCCAGGTGAGACTTACCGCAGGCAACTCAGGTCTTTGTTGTTGTGTTTGTGTGACGTCTTTCGAGCGCTGAATAACTACCTTGTGTGTTGATTCTGCACGAGCGCTCTGGGACTTGTTCTGTTTCAGATTGTTTTTTTAAGCGGTTTGTTCTAGGGCAGCTGTCAAAGCTGAAGTCCTCTCGAGACGATCCTTTTGGTCACAGAGACTGCACAAGCAGTTCTTCACAAGCTTTACAAATGAGCCAAAGCTTCGTGGCTCAAGGCTCGTCATGTTTATGATAATGATGAACAGACTTACCAGAATTCTCATAAGAGTATGCACGCCATTACGGTCGCTAAAATGACGCTTGATTTGATGTACGAATGTATGGCGTACGAAGAAAATGACGTCAAGCCTCGCATGGAAGAAACTTCAAATCCAGAAAACCAGAGATACTTTTAAAGGAACTCTCCTTCGGATGCTAAACTTCTCGTGTGTTCGGAGCAGGTTAAACGAACATGGTCCGCATTAAAAGTTTTGTGATTGAACGTGCCATTGATTTTATAACGATTTTGTAAGAGGAATCTCCCAGACACGGTAACAAACACTGTTTTTACGAACTCTTTCCTGCGTTTTAGTATGATATTGATATTTCATTTTTGAACCTTTTCATGGGGAACAGCATTAAATGCACGGAAATGAATTGATATTGTTTGAAATTGCCAGGACGAACAATGAAATGATGGCAAAACCATTTTGATGTCATTACGATATCAATAATTTGACGTCAAAATTATGAAAAGGAGAAGGGGGCGGGGGAATGGCTCTAGAAATAGTTACTGGTGGTAAAAATTACAAAACTGAAAAGAATTACTAGGAATATTTGCACAAAAGAACACAGGGCGGGACATGTGTCGTGTTTTGTGTTTCGCCTTTTGATAATAAATGCATTCTTTCATGTGCTGTTTCTCCTGTTGGAGCAAATGCCCATTGAACGAAAGCAATATAGAACTCAAAATGAAACAGTGGTGTTTATATTTTCTAAAAAAAATCCGTTTTTTCAAGATGATGCAAGCAAAGGAAAGATAGATTTGGAGTTACTACCATTTACCTTCGGAGGACCAAGATAAAAAGAACGCTTAGCTCGATTGGCAAGAGACCAACAACGCAGATACAGGTCGCGGCTGGTAAACATGGGTGACCAGATGGAAAGGTGGAGAGAGCTGCACGCGCACGTTTGGACCTCTGCGACAGAAAATTGGCCAAGCTGTTACAGGACACGTAAAAGGAAAAGTTCCCGATACTTCGTTTTTCATTGATACGAATAGTCTACCGGAACCATACGTTATTATTATTAGAAAGTGGTGTCTGAAATATTTCCTGTAGTAGCATCGGATCAACACGCTGAGAACATTCGTCACCCAACACCTTGAACATCCATCGCCGAGCATGATTAATAAACGGCAGCTACCGGTCTCGTCCACTGTAGCGGTACACATTGAACGATTAGGAGATTTATTCAAAAAAAGAGATAAAATTATTGACACAACCATCATTTAAGTCGCCCGACAAATGACTAATCCTGAGACGACGCCATTGTGAATTGTTTGCTGGCTGAATTGTTTGCTACAGTAACGTGTGTAAAACAACAAATTGTAATGACGTATTACGCATTCCATAAATAGCTGCACCCGTTGGGAGATTCTGTACCTAAAACATTAAACAACACATGGTTCCTATATATTATTATTTTTGTTCTAGAAAGGAACAAGTTAAGCATTGTAGACTTCGACTTGCTATTAGCGATTTAAATTATGACTTATTCAGACGTCACCTGTTAGAAGACCCTATATGTTCATGCGGATATACAGCAGAAACATCAGAGCATTTCCTACTACATTGTCCCCTTTATAATAGTCTTAGAAATAAAACCATTAATAAACTAGATGAGAACGAAAGAAATATCAGTACACTTCAGTTTGGAAACGACCAGCTACATTTAGAAACTAATAAGAAAATATTTGCTATAGTCCACGATTTTTTGCGCCAAACCGACCGCTTGTAAATCTGTAAAAGTCTGCCAAAATTTGTTTATGATACAAGCGAAGAAGTACACGTTTTAATCCTCTCCCTCTCTCTGTCTCTCTCAGATCAATAATTATGACAACATCACTAGACCATTCGGTTAGTTATTTGCTTTTTCAACCCCCGCCCCCTCCTCCCCCCTTTTTTTGTTTTTGTTTTGTTTTGTTTGTTTTGTTTGTTTGTTTGTTGTTGTCATTTTGGTCTTTGTTTGTTTTGTTGCCTCTGACATTTTGACAACAATTTGCCATCTTGCCGTCGTAAATGTCTGTGTGATTATCATTTTATCTATAGGTAACACTCAAATAAGCATACTGCTTTTGTGTTTCCTGTACTTATTTGTTGAGCTTATGATTACGATGAATGAATAAAATGTTGTTTAAACCAAAACATTAAAAATTCATGCCAGCATTTTTTATTTTTTTTTCAAGCCAAACGTGCGTGGGGTAGTTCCTTTAACAATTAGATCTGCCACGACCTGTTTACTAAATAAATTGACGAGACCAACAACAAATCACTTAATATTGCCCTGTTGTTGGCCGAGCAAAGTAGCGTTTCCGTGTAGATCTGGTCATGGTAGCACACTTTTGTTTTACTCGAATGAGTTTCATGCTCTCTTCTCCCCCCCCCCCCCCCCCCCCAATCCCCCCATCCACCCACCCCCACAACGATCGTTGAAAACATAAGTTTAGATGTATGGCGTACACTTGCTGCTTTTCTCGCTTGCAAGTTAATCACAGAGAACAAGACTGCAGGTAACACTATACTGTACCTGATGCAGATCCATTTCTAAACATTAGCGTGCTGTAAACTTTTGTATAGTGCGCTGTTCGCATTAAAAATGTGTTGATTAAAATTGAATGCCATTATTATTCAGTGCATTTTTGGGTGTTTTTATTTAGTTATTTCTTATTTCCCGTGAAGTTTAAACAAACAGAAGAACAGAACGCATGCAGAGAATACATACAGAGAGAGAGAGAGAGGAGGGGGGGGGGAGGATGAACGCATGCACACACACACAGATCAATCTACACGCACCACGCGGTCGCCGATCTCAGCCAATAAGAGGCGCAGTTTATTGCTATTTTTAGCGCTGTGTTTTGTCTCACACGCTAGAACCACAAACTTTGGCTAGGCACACTCAGTGCAGTTCTGTCGTTTTTTGTTTAATCGCACAAACACAGCAAAATGGTTGTAAGGATGCCCACAGGGTAATCGACTTAGAACAGTTTCCAGTTCGAATCGCTAAGGATGAGGCTCCGACACGATTGCCAGCAGTTGGCCTTTTGATTATTTCCCCCGTCTTTTTGTTTCCTTTATTTAATTTTTTAATCGCTGTCCATTTTTGTTTTTTCTTTGTATAGCCTTGTCAGATTCGTGGCGTTTCGATCTTTTTCGTTGTGACGACCCCCATTCCTTCACAACAACAACAGCAACAGCAACAACAACAACAATAATAATAATAGATAACTTTTATATAGCGCTTTCTCAGCTCTACACAAACTCACTGCGCTTTGCAACAATACCGACATTTTCAACGTTAATTGACGGAATATATCAAAGATAAAGTGTTCAAGAAAATAATACATGTATGACAAACAATACACACATACAAAATAATTGTACATGTACCGTTAGAGAACCACCAGGATACAATATAGAAAATAATCTCATCGCGGTATTACTTACCCATAATTCCACAATTCGATCCTTCCCAGTACCCCCCCCCCCCCCCCCCCCCCCCCTCTCTCTCTCTCACTTTCTACTCCAGCAACACACACACAAACACACACACACACACACACACACACACACACACACACACACACACACACACACACACACACACACACACACACACACACACACACACACACACACACACACACACACACACACACACACACACACACACACACACACACACACACACACACACACTGAATATGAGACGTAGCAGTAAGCATGTACAAATAACTCAGAAAGCGTGTTGGAAGAGATGTGGTTTTAGTTTAGCTTTGAAAGTTTGGAGGGAGGGTGAAGCTTTCAGGCCATCCGGCAACGGCAGGCTTGACCTCATCTTATTGAATGTTTTTTGTTTTGTTTTTATTCGTCTCAGTAAGTTCTTTGTTTGCGTTATCCCTTGGCACTCGTCATTTCTATGCTGAACAGATCTGCAGTTGGATACTGCGAACGCAGAAATGAAGATCCCTTCTGTTTAAAACCCTAATCTGTCAGAAGTTTCTCCTTTATGGCCTGAGATAGGTCAGAATGTAGCCATTCATGCTTCGTACACTGCCAGGATTTCTTTTTCTGTTTCCGGTGTTCTAGTTTCTATTTTCCAGATGCATTCAACTTCATTTTTTCTCTCCAAATCCTCTCCCAACTTTGGAACTGCATTTATCGTGGCTAACATGTATGACCGCGGAATAAAATATGCCCCCTTGCCCGTCGTCACAAGGTTCCCGTGTTGAGTGCCCGCGGAATGTAAATAGGCTCCAAAACATGTCATTATAGGACTTGGTAAATCATGTTTCAAACTTGCACTGAATATACTTTTGTCAGGTGTAAATGAGTAAAACGAAAGGAAATATTGAGATGTGTTTATTGTTGACTGTTTTGGCTTGGTTGTGTTTGTTATTGACAGCTTTGTGTTTAGAACTGTGAGCCAGCTTTTCACTGGCGATTAGGTGACTTGTATTTCGACCTGGTGTATAACGCTTGTGAATGTGCGCTTCGTCCTGAGTCGACCCGGTGTGGTTGGCGGGAGGTCCAAGAACTAACCAACCATACTGAAAAGATAAGGTGGCAGCTTGAACAGTAAAACAAAATGATGGCTGTGTCAAGAGTCGGTTGGAGAAAATGGGCGGAAGGGAGAGGTGCCGGAAATAAGATGAAAGGTCCTGCATTGAAGCAAACAAACAAGTTTTGACAGTCTGAATTTCAAATCATCACTCAGTAACGTCATACGCCAGTGACAGTGTGCAAGCCAGAAGAAATGCTGTCGACCGCCCAACATGACCAGTGTGAATACGTTTGAAACTAGATAAATATAGAGCACACAAACAGACTGAAGTTGCTGTGGCTCGTACTAATGTTTGTTCAAGGAATCAAACTAAATGACCAATGAACAAAAAACCCATTTCTTCGACAGATGTGAGTCGATTTAGTCCATATGCAGATCCACAAAAAGTGGTATATGTAATAGTAATGATAACGAGATTTATAATAGTGAATATGATGTTACTAACGATGAATGTAACAATATCACAATAGTGGTTCAATAAGCTTATAAATAAAAGCAGTGCTTAGATGAGAAATCTCTTTTCTTATTACACTGCACGGTAATTCTCAAACTGTTTACTTAATTATTATGTACAGTAGAGTACGAGTTTTTGGAGATCAACAAATCAAGACGTAATTCAGAATGTTCATACTCATAAGTTTATAGTATTATGTTTTGTTTTGGTACGGTTTATCTCAATACGAATTGGGTGGGGGTGGGGGTTATAAACTTGGAACTGAAGTCACAACGCCTTCTTTATTAAACACAAGCCGTGGCGATGTGAATAAACGCTTGTTAGCTGCCACGCATACAATGTTTCTGTGGATAACTTTCAGGAACAGAAAGTCAGTGCAGTGGATTGAGTACTCAGACGCAAGGAATGCGAAACTACACATATCCATTAGGTCACCCACAGTCCTAGTCACTTTTCAAATCTGTAGGGTCCCCCAAAATCGTAGTCACTTTTCGTGGGCTTTGGAAACGGAAGGTTTCTCCAGACCCTAAGTCAGAACGTCACAAATCACAGAGAGGGGTGCGGATGGGGTGGTGGCTGCGTTCTCCCAATCAGGCTGTCACAATGGTGAGAGATTAAAAAACGGGCAGGTTCCAAGAAGCATGATTCGAGTCCTTACAAACGTATGGACACGAACTCTTTGGAACCAAATATGTCTTCCTGTTCGTCTTCGTCTGCCGGACACACAAACGTCACGCGGTTCTGCTCCTCTGTCTCCTTCCATTCTCTCCTTGGCACTCCTCCCTCAGCTGTTCGTGTCAAAGAGAACGGTGATGTGGCTCGTGCCTGGCCATCAGCAGAAAGAATCTGGTCCGCATTTGCGTGTGTGTCTTGACTGCCAGGCTTGCCACCGGTTGCACCAAGAGGGTAAAGATCGGCTGCACTAATTACTCTGTTGTTCGAGTTTGTTGTCTGAGAGACGACGTTGCCTGCATGGTCTGCATAAGGACTGTGTTGCTCTGAGCGTGACGGAGGAGGAGTGGCGCTGTACTGTGTGTATGGCGATGTACGTCCTTGTTTGTCGTGTTCGAGGAATCGGGACGAAGGTGTCACCCATACCTCACTTTGGGGTGGGCCACTGAGGGGTCGTTCTTTATCGTTCTCGGTGATGACGAGCACATTGTCGCCGCTGACAGCGTCACCCTGTGCACCACCAGCCCCGTTTTGGCGTAGCTCATTAATGGCGTAGTCGTTCTGAGAATCAGGGATCGTTTCCACTGTCTCAGTCCACCTCAAGGACTTCTTTGGAAAGGATGGTGAATCTGACGGAGCCGCCTCGCCTTCTCCATCCGAGGTGTCCGTCTGGTCTCCATCAAATGCTTTGTTCGCAACACCGTCCTGAATGTCAGTCAGCTGTCCTGTCCGTTCGGCGTGTCCAGCTTGACCCAGATTGTCACTGGATAGATCCTCGGCTGTCAGCTCAATTGGAGCGTTACCGTTAGGCGCACTAGGGTCACTGTTGCGCGGGTAAGCGTTGGCATTGCATCTGCCATCGGTCGACACTATGGATGGTCTTGAAGCTCGGAACCTGGTGGTTCCATCCGAGGAGTCAGAGTTGTAGTTACTATGGAGACGCCCGCAGCACAGAAGGCGCTCCATGGCGCGTTTGAACTGAGAGTTGCTGAAGGCGTAGAGGAAGGGGTTGACGAAGGAGTTGGCGTGACTCAGCACTATGGCTGCCAACAGCGCGGGAAAAGGGGCCGCATTTTCTGGGTCGAAGAGAATGAAGCAGTTCATGATATGGAGGGGAATCCAGCAGACCGCAAAAAGTATGATGACATAAGCCAGGCCTTTGGCCCCCCGAACCTCTCGCTTCTGCTGCCTGACGTTGCGTCGCTCGTCTCGGGAAAGCACCGTCAAATGGGTAACCGTGCGCCGCTGCTGCTTGCGGATGATGTGGAAAATGTACAAGTAGATGACCAGCATAAACACGAGAGGCGGGATGATGACGCCAAAGAAGTTGAGGTATACCATGTACTTCATGTCGATGACTTCGATGAAGGCGCACGTCTTAAACCTTTCCTGTCCCAGGTTCCACCCCATAATTGGGACGAGACCGAGGAGAATGGCCACGACCCAGGTGATCAGGACCACCACCATGGCTCTCTTCACCGTCATCAAGCGCTGGTAGCGGAAGGGGTCGCTGATGGCCAGGAACCGCTCCAGGGCAACGGCCAGCAGGTTTAGAACCGAAATGTTGGTGATGAGCACCACCACAGTGTTGAGCAGCACGCAGCCATAAAAGTCCTTGGGCAGTCCCCGGTACGGCAGGAGCACCGTCGGCGGGATGACGATGCCCACGAGGACGTCGGCAGCCGCCAAACTGCCGATGAAGCAGTTGGTGACGGTGCGAAGGGCGCGAGTTCTCCAGATAGCCAGCAGCACGAGACTGTTGCCCAGCGCCGACAGGGCGCCGGTCACACACTCGGCCGTCACATACACGTAGTCTTGAGTTGTCCAGTTCATTGCACACATCACTGAAGATGATCACCAAGTCAGACAGCTGACCTGTTCGAAGTTGGATATTACAAGTGTTTTGGTATCAAACAATCACGCGTCTAAGAGTTGAGCAGTCGTTGTCGCCAGAGCTCTGTTTTTCAGTACATGGGATAAGATGGCCCAGTTCTGATTCCAAACTGTTCGTCGGTTGGACATATTACTTCCTTTCGTTTGTTTCTGTTCTTGGGTTGTGGTAGCTTCATGGTGGACGCTTGTGTTACCCACGAACACAGGCTGTTGTTTTGGTAATGCTTGTTCGCAAGGGACATCACGGGCTTCGGAATGTGACACAAACAAACGTCATCGTCCAGTTGGATTCGTATGATGTAGTTGAGCACGAACTACTTTGCAAGCGCAAAACAGAATCTGGGTGCGCAGTGTAACTGAACAGGATTCGACACAGGTGTAATGAAGCGAGATTATTACCCTGTGCATCTTCGTTGTCCAGAGACGTCCAGTTAACGAGAAGCCTCCGTCTGTCTCCAATGGGAACAGTTGAATTAATTCTTAGTTTTTAGTCCTTGTTGGCGATCAAATTGGAATCCAGCCCCACCGCGTAGACTGGCCGCCTCTATGGTCCATGCAACTCAACGCACATTAGACACACGGCAGCAGATGCCGAAAGCTAATTGCAATGCTGTGAACAGCCGCTACTCCGATCTTGTGTCAGTAAAGCGTAGCTTAATATCAAGATGTTAACAACACGGCTTCTTTATTGGAGGGCAAGGATGCATCATGACCTCCGATAGCGCCACCGATTATATTAGCCGAGTAAGCGTTGACTGACGGAGAACATGTATTCCTGTTACGATCAAACAAGCCACAGGTTGGCGTTTATGTGGGTTTTGTATATGTCTTGCTTGTTGGAAAGAAAACC
>JABMCL010003051.1:22500-47500 GCA_018857735.1 Alviniconcha marisindica | reverse complement strand
ACTAAAGTTAATGAATCGAGAACGGAGCGGAAGATCGGCCTGGAACAGTCTCCCTTGCAAAGTTAGGTCATCAGATACACTTTTCTTTCATATCCTCTCTGAAAGCTCACCTCTTCATGCTACCGTAGTGTGTGTGTGTGTGTGTGTGTGTGTGTGTGTGTGTGTGTGTGTGTGTGGTGTGCGTGCTGTGGTGGTGGTGGTGGTGGTGTCGTGGTGGTGTGTGTGTGTGTGTGTGTGGTTGGTGGTGATGCGTTGGAGTGTTGTGTGTTTTGTGTTGTGTGTTGGGAGGTTAGGAGCCTTTTTTTTTTATTATGTTTTGAGCCTTTGTTTTTTTATTTGTTATGTGCTCCCATTTGGAGAAACAGCATATGAAATAATGCATTATTATTATTAAGATGGTTTTTTGTCCGGAGTAACTAGTGTTTCCGAATGTTCGTAAAACTTGTTATTCTTGATTGTATTATAGTTGGTTGAGAAGGGAGGGGAAACCAAGGGGCTGGTGGGGAGGAGGCGGGGAGAGAGAGACAGAGACAGAGAGAGAGAGAGAAGGGGCATAACGAAGAAATAGCACACATCGGTGCTGCTGAACCGAAAACCCTTTCGTAGCGCGGAACGTAAATTCTTGACAATGTCTACAACTACTCCGCCCCCGCCGAAATTCGACACGTCTTACCTTTGTGGATTGAGGCGAAACGGGAGTCGAAAATTCACGCACGATTGAGCAATATTCCTGTTAGAACCTGTGTCTTCACTGCGCTATCGAGCACACCTGGACGCCGTCGACGCCTGTTGCATTATGAATGGACGGCGGGTAGTCGCTGGAGTTTTGTTCGTTTATCTTTGTCGTTTGTAACGTTCACGTCCTGTTCTTTTAGCATACGTACACCCGGCAACGATTCAGCCAGTGGGCTGTCTTGTTTGCGACTTGCACCAATCAGAAGTCAGGAAGAGGTTTTTGTTTGATGGCACGCTGCGATCTTAATTGAAAGCTTGAGTTAACTCGTCTCTTGCATTTGGTTTGTAATACATAATGTGGAAGAAGGAGTGGCTTCAAGAATACAGGCGTTGCGGTTTTCCTTCTTCTTTTCCTCTCTGTTTCTGTCTCTGTCTCTCTGGCTGCCTGCCTGTCTGCCTGCCTGTGCTGCTGGCTGTCTGTCTGTCTGTCTGTCTGTCTGTCTGTCTGTCTGTCTGTCTGTCTCGTCTCTCTCTCTCTCTCTCTCTCTCTCTCTCTCTCTCTCTCTCTCTCTCTCTCTCTCTCTCTCTCTCTCTCTCTCTCTCTCTCTCTCTCTCTCTTCTTCTTTTATAGTGCTTTACGTCCACAGAAACCATAAGGTTTATTAGGGACGGTCACAAACCTCCCCCACACACTCACACACACACACACACACACACAACACCACACACACACACACACACACACACACACACACACACACACAGCGAGAGAGTTTGCGAGAGAGAGGGGGGAAGGGACGAGTGTCATACTGCGTAGATTTGACCGATCTTACGCATTATTTTACATCAGGGAGGTTGGCTATGTCTGGTGTCTCCTCCCTGTCTGGTACCTCAAGGCTGTCATTTAATTTCACTTTTCTGTCTCTTTTCCTGTACTTCCGGCTACTCCTGTTGCTCCTTCCGTCTCGTCCCTTTCTGTTAATGGCCCCGTCTTCCGACTTTCCCAACAGAAATTTGTTTGCATTGCTTTCCGATGGCTGTTCGCAGTACTTACCGCTGGTCATTATTCATGTGTACTGTTCATACCTTTTACATTCTATAATGATATCGTATACATCGCTGTTGATATAATGGTCTTCGCTTTCTGGTTACTTTTCACCGCCAGCGCGATTTTTGCAGGTGTTTTTGCCATCACAAAGGCAGGTAGACATATAACTAGGCGTTGAAACCAGTTATCTGTCTACCGTTATGCTGAAACACCCCAAACATAATCGGATACACACTGTTAGAAATGGTGTAAATATTTTTGTCTTTATAGTCTCTCTCTCTCTCTCTCTCTCTCTCTCTCTCTCTCTCTCTCTCTCTCTCTCTCTCTCTCCCCCGAAAATATAGAACGAATGGTTGAATTCCATAGTTTCCACTTTAAATACAAAATACAAAAGAACTTTATTATTCATAACAAATGCATAAAATGAAAATTTACCTTTAGTGTCACTCGAATTCCACTCCCCCAAAAGCACAATTAGACAACTTTAACAAAGACAATAGTGAAACAAAAATAGGACCAGAAGAGAAAAGTAACGCACAAGACAGGATAGAGTCCCACTGCAAATCGAGGTCTTCGAAAGACGGTGTCGTCCAAAGACGAGGAACTTCCCTGAATGCGGCTTTACCGTGCGTGCTCTTTCGCGCGGGGCCTGGGCAGTTCACATTAAATTTGTATGGACAGTCTTCTCCTGGGGACAAAGTAAACTCCACCTGCATTCACGGTGCAGCGTTATTAACTCGCCAGCGCCTTGTGCAAATGAAGTGAGGCGAGTCCCAGACAGCTAGACAGCACTCCTGGACCTCCTTCTGCCGTATTATGTGTCTTCTGGCACCACCGGCTAGGAGTTTGGGCCTCTGAGTCTTTTTTTTTCTTTTTCTGTCTCTCTCTCTCTCTCTCTCTTTTGTGTGTGTGTGTGTGGGGGGGGGGGGGGGGGGGGGGGGGGGGGGCGTCTTTTTTTGCCCTTGGGCGCCCGTTAACGAGGCGTTGATTTGCAACGGCCTTGCGGCCCGAAAATCCAGCGCAGCCGGAATGAAGAGATGTCCTTCACTGGTTGAAGTGGCAGTCCTCCACCCTGCTCCTTCGTGCCACCTAGCTCTTTCGCCTGCGTCCGAGCGTCTGCTGGGGCGGGCCAGCATTCTTCAGCAGTGACCCGGCTAACTAATACGTAGTTCATTTGCAGTCCCGTGTCTGTTCGTGGAATAGAGAGGAGGGGGGAAGGAAGAAAAAAGAAGAAGAAGAAGAAGAAGAGAAGAAATCCTTAGATTCCCGCATGGCTACGTAATAGAAAACAACAAAGAACAGGTCTTTACGACCTGATCTGATGGAGAGGGACACAAATGAACGCTAATGTGGAAGTAGAGAAAGAGATGCCAATGTATAAATATCCGCGTTTCATGTTTGTTTGTTGTGTGTGTGTGGGGGGGGGGGGGGGGGGGGGGGGGGGGGGCTCCCCCCCTCCCCACTCCCTTCCCAAGTTGTAAATTGTTGTCATGAAATGAACTTTTTGTTCACCCAGAATCACCAGCAATCGCTTGTAGCAGGAGACCTTTGTACCCGTTCAGAGGCCTTATTCAGTCCAGAGCGTTTCCCGTTGTAAAGGTCATGTCGTTGCAAAATGATCAACCGAAAGCACACAGGCTGTTGATTATTTTCAGCCCCAGTTGAAAGGGCACTTCCTGATATCACTCAGCGGCACGTAAATGGTGGAATTTTAGGTCCGAGAGAAAACAGCAGGCTTGATCGAACAGGTTTACAAACTCCCCAGTATCGCAGTATTTTGATCTCAGAGAGGATACAACAAGCTTGATGGAACAGGTTTACAAACTCCCCAGTATCACAGTATTTTTAGCTCAGAGAGGATACAACAAGCTTGATGGAACAGGTTTACAAACTCCCCAGTATCGCAGTAATTTTAGCTCTGAGAGGATACAACAAGCTTGATGGAACAGGTTTACAAACTCTCCAGTATCACAGTATTTTTAGCTCAGAGAGGATACATCAAGCTTGATGGAACAGGTTTACAAACTCTCCAGTATCAGAGTATGTTTAGTTCAGAGAGGATATATCAAGCTTGCTGGAACAGGTTTACAGACTCTCCAGTATCAGAGTATGTTTAGTTCAGAGAGGACACAACAAGTTTGGTCCAACAGTACAGGTTTACAAACTCTCCAGCATCAGAGTATGTTTATTTAGTTCAGAGAGGACACAACAAGCTGGATCGAACAGGTTTACAAACTCTCCAGTACCAGAGCATTTTTAGTTCAGAGAGGACACAACAAGTTTGGTCCAGCAGTACAGGTTTAGAAACTCTCCAGTATCAGAGTATGTTTAGTTCAGAGAGGACACAACAAGCTGGATCGAACAGTATAGGTTTACAAACTCTCCAGTATCAGAGTATTTCTACTTCCGAGAGGACACGTACAGCAAGGCTCGATCAAACAGGTTTACAAACTCTCCATTATCGGAGTATGTTTAGTTCAGAGAGGACACAACACGTTTGGTCGAACAGTACAGGTTTACAAACTCTCCACTATCAGAGTATGTTTAGTTCAGAGAGGACACAACACGTTTGGTCGAACAGTACAGGTTTACAAACTCTCCACTATCAGAGTATGTTTAGTTCAGAGAGGACACAACAAGTTTGGTCGAACAGGACAGGTTTACAAACTCCACAGTCAGAGTATGTTTAGTTCAGAGAAGACACAACAAGTTTGGTCCAAGAGTACAGGTTTACAAACTCTCCACTACCAGAATATGTTTAGTTCAGAGAGGACAGAACAAGTATGTTTAGTTCAAAGAGGACACGGTAAGGTTTGATCGCCCAAGCTTACAAACTCTCCAGCATGAGAGTTCACAGTTTAAAAATAATAATAAAATCTTCAGTGTCAGAGTTTACGTGCACTTGAAGTGACCAACAGCTGCTCTCTCGCGTTCCCACAGTTGCCGTGCGGTTGGTGTCAACCGCTTGACAAACGCACAGTATCGAATGATCACATCATCCGAAATCGTCATGAGTCAGCAGAAGTGTATTGTTTGCGCAGGACACACTGCCCGACATCACAGGAAGGATCGCTGCTCCCAAACCTTGAAATCGATATTCAGGTTGCTATCGCCTGACCAAAGTGCTGGTGGTCAGAGGCGGATAGAGCATATGTGTATTATAGTTTATACGCTCCTGAATGTGCTGCTGCGGAAAGATCAGCGTGGGATTAGGAAAATGAAAATGGAAGCGCTTGTGTTAAAAGTGTTACAGCGACGACAAAATTTAGTGCATGTGCAATAGATTATGTCGTCAGGGTCAGGATATATATATTTATGAAGGGGTCGGACTTTCTGCTCTCTCTCTCTCTCCCCCCCCCTACACCCCCCCCCCCCCCCCACCCCACCCGCAAAAAAAGAGAGAAAAAATCAACCCGGGTTTACTCTGTTTAAGGTCTTCTAGACCTAATTATCATGCCTCAACAATCAATTACTTGCTTGTTGTTTCTCTCTACACTTCTCTCTCTCTCTCTCTCTCTCTCTCTCTCTCTCTCTCTCTCTCTCTCTCTCTCTCTCTCTCTCTCTCTCTCGTCCTACACTGATGTAAGTAAAGCAGATGTACTGTAAATGCACAGTAACTTCATGCTGGTTACAGGAGATGTATGCAGTATATTTATTTGCGTGTTCTTCGGTCTAATTCCCAAGAACACCTGCAGTGTAAGCCTTCGCTTTAGTTACCAAGGTAATTTTAGCCTTTTAACCCTCCCCCCCCCCCCACCCCCACCCCCCCAAGCGTTTGGGGTACAGCGAACGCAGCAGCAAAGATGCTCTGTAGGCCTTCATGTGCCTGGCTTGCATACAGTAACTCGATTGTTTTCACGCGGAAGCTAAAAACAGAGCTGACCGATTGTTTCCTCATGGAATACTAGCTAGGGGTTTGTTGACAGTAGGTATCAAATTTCACGAAATTCGAACTTGCCGTGTCTATACATACCGATGATCGACTGCTGTCGGACAGCCGAAAAGCTGTACAGTGTCGCCGGGAATAGGGCTTGGGTGTGAAGTGTTTGAACTTAGAAGGATTACGGACCGTGGGTAGCCGATAATCTTTCTCCTGTGTTGTGTCTCTTGTTTTGAATCATCTTTTCATTTGGTCGATCCGATGAGGGTAGTGAAGCAGCCCGGTGCTATATTTCACTAAAACTGACTTTGTGTGTTCCTGGGTGGCCGTATTTACCCAAACCGTAATTTTGTGTTTTCTTTGGTGGCTGTATTCACCAAAACTAATTTTGTGTGTTTTTGGGTGGCTGTATTCACCAGAACTGTAATTTTGCGTGTTCTTGGGTGGCTGTATTCACCCAAACTGTAATTTTGTGTGTTCTTGGGTGGCTGTATTCACCAAAACTAATTTTGTATGTTCTTGGGTGGCTGTATTCACAAAAACTGTAATTTAATGTTTTTGGGGTGGCTGTTTTCACAAAAACTGTAATTTAGTGTTTTGGGGGTGGCTGTATTCACCAAAACTGTAATTTAGTGTGTGTGTGTTGTTGTTTTTTTGGGGGGGGTGGCTTTATTCACTAAAACTGTAATTTTGTGGGTTTTTGGTGGTAGTATTCACCAAAACTGTAATTTTGTATTTTCCTGGGTGGATCTCTCTCTCTCTCTCTCTCTCTCTCTCTCTCTCTCTCTCTCTCTCTCTCTCTCTCTCTCCCCTCCCTCCCCAAACCTGCCTCTCCAGATCTCCCCGGGTTAGGGCACCGCGAGAGCAGCAGCTAATAAATATTCTCTCTTCCGTGACTGCAATGGGTCCGAGTGCGGCTTCACCCACGGCCAGGTGCCCCTTGTTTCTAATTTCCGCCCTCGCACTTCTTCCAGCTCCATCCCAGCCTGCAGTGTTCCCTGGCGACGTGTAGCAGGAAGTACGACTCGGTGAATGAGACTCGCGTGGGCTCTGTGACTGGGTGACGCGCGTTTCGCTCTGAGGTAACTGACCGTCACGGTCGACTGGCCACTACGAATTAACCGCTTCACTGTCCCAGTCTGCAGAATTTCCGGGCTGGAAAGTTCCGGCAAACAGTGTATTTTCTGGTCCTATAACAAATCTACTTTCGATACCTTGCGTTTTGATTGCAATCCTTTCACATGCTAATGTGAAAAAGAAGGGGTGGGGTGGGGGGGGGGGGTGAAGTTGAAGGATTGAACATTCCAAGCACTGGACACGAAAACAACATAGCCCAACCAAAAACAGATTAGTGGCTTATCTCTCCATCTAATTTTTCGTCGTTTTTCACCGTTTAACTGTGGTCTAAGTGTCGTTTTGTAGCTTGATAAATGAGATTACCCCGAAAATTCGCATATTTTTTCATAATTTTTTTAATAATTTTTTTCCCTAGTAAATAGCGTTCTTTTGAACCTTTTATGTGTTTGGAACTTCAGAAAGATTTCAAATTTAGCACTTTTATTTGTCGTTTTCAAGCGACCCTGTGGCAGTGAAAGGGATAAGACTCGAACTCTCCAAATTATCAGAACAAGTAGTCTGTTCGCGACATACCCTCAAGAGTCACGTTTCGCCAGACTTTTGTGGCATCTTACTTTTTCTCAGCTCGGAGACGAACCTTTTGCTTTAAACAATAGCAATGGTTGCGGATTATCCTGTAGTCTTTCCGTATTTTTTCCTTTTCCGCTTCCTCGACTTCCCTGGCCCCGTTTCCTTCTTGCCACAGGCTACTTGTCGATGCAAAGCAGCTGAGTCAGAGCAGTGGATGCAGTGCACGGGAGTGGTGTAAATTGCAGGTGCAGACTACACCCAGACAATTTGCCGGCAAAAGTCTAATGTCATGGGACAGATGACGTACAGCTCGCCGTGTCTACTTGCTGAAGACCGCTGCAGTCCGTTGGTCCTGTGCAAGGGATTGCAGCAGAAGTCAGTGTCATGCGACAGATGACGTACTGCTCGCTGTGTCTACTTGCTGAAAACTGTTGCAATTCGTTGGTCCTACGCAAGGCATCGCAGGTGTTACGTGTCGTGCGACAGATGACGTTCTGTACGCTGTATCTACTTGTTGACAACTGCTGCAAACTCGCCTGGTCCCACGAAAGATATCACAGCAGAAGTTTAGTGTCACGGGACAGAAGACGCACCCTACCCTGTGTGTTCACTTGCTGACAACTGCTGCAACTTGCAAGTCTTGTGAAAGGGGTCGCAGCTGACGTTAAGTGTCACTGAACAGACGCACGTGCTGCTCGTACTACTGGCAAAGTCTGCACCGCTACAGACAACTGCTGCAACTCACTGGTCCCACGACGGGGGCCACGAGAGTTTACTGTTGTGAGACAGATCTTTAGGGAGAGATACATCGGGCCTGTGATCTGGAACTCTCTTCCTTTCCATCCTAACTAATATCAGTACCCAGTTTCTGCTACAATCAGTGTGTGTGTGTGTGTGTGTGTGTGTGTGTGTGTGTGTGTGTGTGTGTGTGTGTGTGTGTGTGTGTGTGTGTGTGTGTGTGTGTGTGTGTGCGTGTGTGTGTGTTTGTAGTGCGTATTTTGGGGGGATTATTTTATATAATACTTTATGTAAATTGTTTTGGTAGGACTATGCTCTACATGTGTATAGCATATCATATTTAGGTTAATATGTATCATGTGAGCGCTCAGGGCGTTGATGAGCGCATGATAAATGTACATTATTATTATTCTGTCAGGCATCTGTCTTCACTCTCTTCTTTTAAGTCAGAACTGAAAACCCATCTCTTCTCTTCTGTATACTGATCTGTCTATCTTTCTTCTCATTCTGCCAACCCATCAGCAGTAATGCATGTGTTTGTAGCGTGTGTGTACGTGCGTGCGTGTTTGTGTGATGAAATGAGTGTATCCTTATATCTTTGTAATCACTCCAGCCTCTTACGAGATTAGGCGCCTTAAACAATATAGTATTATTACTAGTCTTGTTTCACGGGCTATGCACTCTGGCCTACTTTATTCGCAACTGCTGCCACGCCCTTGTCACACGAGGGCGTCACAGCGGAAGGTCTTTGTCACGAGACAGCTGTGCCGTGCTGCACATACTGTAGGTGTATTTATTTTATTTTATTTACAGTTGCTGCAGCTGGCATTGCTGGGGGTCAGCAACAGAAGTTTAGCGTTATGAGGCAGAATGAGGTGCCCGCCCCGTGGTGCATGTGTATAACTCAACACGCGTGGTCACCAACAAACGTTTAGTGCTACGAGACAGTGTGTAGCATGCTTATGCTCCACAGTTATTCATACTTGCTACAACACATGACGTGCCGGTCCCAGGAAAGGTTTCACACCGGAAGTTTAGTGTCGCCGGACATAATTATATATATATATAATTATGTGCCCGGAGACACTAAACTTCTGATGTGGAACCTTTCCACATCTTATGTGCCAACTGTGAACGTGCTACACGCCGTGCCTGTAGTTGTTCACGGAACTTCTTCTTCTCCATTCGTAATTAATGTGTCGCCGAGATTTGAGTGACAGACCGCGATTATCCAGTCGGCACGCGCGGGCGAGACTCACCAGAGACCGTCAGTTTCATCCGACAGCTCAGGATCGTTTCCTTTCAGGGAACTCTCGCTTACCGAAGAGGCCGAGTGATCGTACATGAGTGAGACGGAGCAACACTCCGATAAATCTTTCAAAATCGTGGGCGTCGCCACACTTTGTCGGACATTACATGAGTGGCCGGAGAATTCTCTCTCCTGGTGGATACGTTGATTGTACAGCGGATAGTTCAAACTAGTTGGAATTAGTTGCGATTGCTTCGAAGAAGGTTGCAAAGAACTGACTAGCTGGAGGAAGCGAAGCTGGTGTGTTTTGCGCAGTGGTTTCCAATTGGGTCGCCTTCGAACACTTCAGTATGACATATTCTCTCTGTGTCTGTCTGTCTCTGTCTCTCTGTCTCTGTGTCTCTGTGTCTCTGTCTCTGTCTCTGTCTCTGTCTCTCTCTCTCTCTCTCTCTCTCTCTCTCTCTCTCTCTCTCTCTCTCTCTCTCTCTCCCCCCCCCCCCCTCCCTCTCTCTCTCTCCGCCACACCCGCTCTGCCAGGAGTCAGACCTTAACTTCTACCCAAGGAAACGAGCAGTTAAGGATACTCACACATTTTTCTTTAATGAATCTCAAGTCTAAGTTAGTGTTCGTGCCCTTCCCTCCCTCGTTATTTTGCACTTAGATTTTTATCTTTGCTCGAGGGATTGAAACCCAGAAAGAAAAGAACAGAAAACAGCAACAGAAGTTGGCTGGTCTGCGTTCGATCTGAATGGCTCAACGCATGGTGGGTAACAATGTGCAGTTGCAACAGATAATTCGCGTAATTTTCTAACACACATTACTGATGATCCACGCTGCATGTTTTTCGCATCGTGTTTCGCCAAGTGGCACGCAGTGTCGATGCAGTGTGTCTATTTATCACCCCAGTCTACGGCTAGATTGGAGACGAAAAGACAGCGACCGCTTCAGGTTTGTAGTAGTAGACTCTAGTAGCATCACTGCAATCTGACACAGTTACAATCATGGAGCTGTTAGGGGGGAATAAGAACAAATGAATCATGCCCACAGCTTTCGTAGACAGGCCAAGTGTGTGAACGCGTACAGGGGGATTGAGTTATGGCGGCATTATGTGAATCGTTCCTTAGCAGTCTGAAGAATGCAACTCACAACTCGGCTGTCCATGGCTTTGTCGCACTTGTGTGCGATGGAAGGATAGGACGGTCAATGGTAGCAAGAGTTTTTGAAAAATTAATGTCACGCATCACATGTATTGAAGCTGTCCTATTGAGAGAGAGAGAGAGAGAGAGAGAGAGAGAGAGAGAGAGAGAGACAGAGAGAGAGAGAGAGAGAGAGACAGAGAGAGAGACAGAGAGAGACAGAGAGAGAGAGAGTGCACGAGCTGGCGCGAATTTGTTTTGACTGTGTTTGGGTTCTTTGTTTTGTAATGGGCTATGTGCTCCAGTCTGGAGAAATAGCACGTACATGAGTACATTATCATTATTTTGAGAAATAACACATCACATATATAGATACCTCACGCCATTCCTATGACTTGTGGAACGAAGAACACGGTTGTCGCGTTTCGTTCCCTCGTCCTATGAGATCTTCTGCGGTTTAACCAGCAACAGAAACCAGATGAAACTGTTGAATGTGTAACCGTTTCCTAGATAGAGCCTGTCAGCGTAGGGTCCTTCGTCACGACTCAGGCGCCTGCACCTAGTCTCGGAGAGTTTTTGGCGGCTTGTTGAACTGGGGCTGCGCGTGTGAATGAATTGAAAGGAGACTGTGGACAAGATCAACCTCTGTGTACACGTTGGCGGGTTCACGCGGTGAGGCAGAGGACTGGCCGCAGGAAAGTCCGTCGGCAACTCCGCACCCTCAGCCACTGTTTTTGTCTCTGCTGTAAGGAGGAAAAGGAAAAAGTCTGTCTGTCTGTCTCTCTCTCTGTCTGTCTGTCTCTCTCTCTCTGTCTCTCTCCTCGGCTACTCCCTCCCTCCCTCCCTCCTCCTCCTGTCTTCTGTCTGTCTGTCTCTGTCTCTGTCTCTCTCTCTCCTCTCGTCCGTCTCTCTCTGTCTGTCTGTATCACTCTGTGTCTGTCTGTCTGTCTGTCTGTCTGTCTGTCTGTCTGTCTGTCTGTCTGTCTGTCTGTCTGTCTCTCTCTCTCTCTCTCTCTCTCTCTCTCTCTCTCTCTCTCTCTCTCTCTCTCTCTCTCTCTCTCTCTCCCCCCCCCCCCCCCCCAACCCACCCCCTTGTCTCTGTCTGTCTCTGTAGCCGGCGGTTCTGATCGCATGTGGTCATACGAACTGTACAAGTTACAGTCACAGCGTCGCCGAAGTACACGCGTCGGTGCGTAGAATGTTCAGTTTGTCGAAATGTACAGGCGTTTTGCCTCCGGCGAGGTCTTATTTCAAGCATGTATATCGCTGTATCACATCTACACAGCAGTCACTCTTACATATATATGTAGAGATGTGATTCGAGTCAAGGTGTACAGAGGGAGTGATCTTTTCCGCAGTTTACTTTCAATTCACCCCCACTTGCAGCTTCAATTCGTCAAGGTGTAAAATACTCCCAGAGACTAGATGCAGGTGGCTGAGACGTGGCGAAAGACCCCATGCAACAACAACAAAAAGGTCTTAGAAACGGTTACGTACCCAACTGTCTCATCTGTTCTTTGGCTTCTTGGTGAACCATTAAAGATCTTGAGTAAATGGCACAAAATGCGACAGTGTGTGTGCGTGCGTGCGCGCGAGCGCGTGTGTGTGTGTGTATAAGGTTTTATTATGGGAGAACTGCACTGTCTGCGCTTTGCGGTACAAAATAATGTGTTTCAAAATAATTAAAAGGTTTGCTTTTTGTTTGAGCCCTTGTAACCGAGATCTTTCATACTTTGCGTGCCGATCACTTCCACTGAGTTTGGCACTTTTATGCCAGTATTTATTTTGTGACCTTGACCTAAGTTCAAGGTCGCAGGGGCTCCAGAAAAAAGTAAACACTGCGGGCCATACTGTGTGGTTTTTGTCCAATCAGTTCAGACACTGTACCCCGCTTTGGGGCACCATGGGCGCGGCAGTTAAGGTCCACTTTGCCAGGAATCCAGAGCCACTGATCACGATCCACGGTTTTCTCAAAGGGTCAGTTTGGCCTCCTTTGCCAACTGCCCGGAATTCTGGCTTTTCGAATTTCTGTCTTCCCGATGCGTCTTCCTCGAACATAAAGGGTGTGCTAAACGAAAGTGAATGAGACTTTTACTTGTTATTTGATTAACTGCTTTTGCTTCGCCCACATGTGACCGTTTGAGTTGACTGGGCATTAAATATCAAGAATCGATCAACTCAATTAGACAGAGTCGTGCACGGATTGATTGTCCGAACTTTGGCTTGTACTTACGTGAGGTAATTGACACATTTTCGGACTCTGTAAAAACAAAACAAAAAACTTAGCATCGGCTTTTCTCGTAGATTATTCAGTTCGGTCTTTAAAAGTTTGCATAACGATAACTTCCATTGGGTGAAATTCTTTCATATCCCTTTCGATGATCTCGACTGATTTCTAAAGTCTAGTCGCGGAACTTCGGGAAGATGACACATAAACTCGCGTAGTTGACATGTTCTGTTCCAGTGAAACCAAAATGCGCGTACTTGTCAAAGTCTTGAACAGTTGAAGTTATACTTCGGACGAGCGTTACTTCTATGGACACAACCATGAGGCAAAATACTTTAAAACAATTGTTTGCTTGCATAAAAGGAAGATAAATCCCCCGTTTTCTGCCTATGCAGAACCATTAATGTTGGTATTTCTCGGATTCTGTTTAAATGATGTGTTTCAAGCTGTGCATGATGATAACCTACATAGAGCTTTACACGTTTGTACTGGCATCGGCCACTTTGACACACGTTTCACTGATGTTGACTTTAAAAATAAAAATAAAAGTTTTTAGTCTTCTTCCTTCTTCGCCAATCGACTGAGCATTTGTCCTCCTGGTTTCTTTTGTCTTTACCTGTCCATTTGTTGCTTTTGTCGTTGGTTTCTTTCTTTCTTCCTAATGTGAACATATATTGTGTCCTTTATGTTTCAAGATGCGTCGCCCGATCGAATAAATAAATGATTATTCGATTGAGTGCCAGCTGTAATCGTGTTGATGATGCTCTTGTTGTGGCGTTTTTGTGTGTGTGTGTGGTTGTTCCTGCATTGCATGGAACAGTTCGTCACCTCCTTTGAAAGTTGGCCCTTGTCATAAATACTATTAACCGATGTATTCCCACTGAATCGGTCCCAATATCTGATAGACAGCGACCCTGTCTTGTCCTTTAAGAGTAGAGATAATCGATCTTTGCTTTTGAATACAGATGAGGGTTTTCTCTCTTTTTTCGTACACATTTTTCACGGCAAGTGTGCACGTTCTGTATTACATATGCGTAACAGGCAATACTTCCTGGCATGTTCAAATAAAGCCGGCCCGCTGAGACAGGACAGTTATTCACGGGATACACCAACTGCGTTACAGGGTGTCAGCATGAAATCACCATTAACGTTAGAGATGCGAGCGTGGTGCAAAAGCTCGCCTCCACTCACCTGTGACGATGCTATCCGTTGGCATACTCCCTCACGGAATAATCCCACGCCATCGCCGCTCGGACCCGGAGTGTTTGTCACGGTAGCAGATATTTATCTTTCTCTGTGGTGGTATCCAAAAAAGCGATTGAATAATTAATCAAACAGAGCAGCGAGCTGTCTTATTTTCGAGTCCATCACTTTTTAACTAATTAAACGGCCGCTGCGTTGCGCTGCAGCTGGTCGACGTGATTGTACGAGGTCGCCGGATGACCGATGTCGTTATACTGCCGCAAGACTCGCTTCTTTTCTCCTATAGCTACCTTGATGACTGTGGCCCAGGTATCAATTGAATACCTGTTTGTAAATTCCCTGCCCCCTCGCCTTGATCATTGGCGGAGCGGTTTCTATAGCACGACCGTCACGCGAACTTCTCCGCCCACATGGTCACACACACACACACACACGCACACGCGTGCGTGTGTATAGCCCGCGCCACCATACCTGCACTGAGCCTCTTCCCGTTACGATCGGGGCTGACCCCGATTGTCAGGTGACGAGTTTCTCTGCCCTGCTAACTTACAACCCGCCTTGTCGCCTAGGGTGTGTGTGTGTGTGTGTGTGAGGTGTATGGTGGAGTGGGGGAGGGGGGGGGGGGTACGCATCTGTGTCGTGCTTTGCGCGCGTGTGTGTGTGTGTGGGGGGGGGGGGGGAGGGGGGGGTGCTTGTCTTTGTATCTGTCTCTCTGTCTTGCCTTTGCATGTTTTTTGTGCTCTGTGTGTGTGTGTGTGTGTGTGTGTGTGTGTGTGTGTGTGTGTGTGTGTGTGTGTGTGTGTTGTTGTTGTTGTTGTTGTTTTGAGGGGTTACTCGTCTGTCTCTGCCTTTGTGTGTGTGTGGCGGGGAGGCGAGCGCGGAATTAAAGCGAAAAAGAGGCGGTCTTATCAAAAAAGTGACATCCTTTTTGGTCTGTACCCGGTCTCCGTCAGTTGTACCTATTATTGTTGAGTAGAGCGGAACAAGTGAAGTAACAAGGAAAATGTGCTTGGGGAACAAAACTGGGGGGAGGGATGTCTTGTCATTTGATCCTTTTTTGAGCGGTGGTTGTTTCTTAGTAATTTTGAAGAGATTGTTGCTGTTCATCTCTAAAGAACGAAAAAAATATGTAACTGGTTAGAGTACGTGGTCGCTTCCCCCACCCACTTCTTCACCCTTCCCCACCCCAACCCCCGTCTTTGGAATCTTCCAGCCCATCGACTTTGTGGGCTGCTTGTCATGACTGCTGTTTTCTTAATTTGTTTAAAATGGTTGTCACTGCTGTCTTACCAAAACAATTCTGTGACCTGACTTTGTAAAAGCCGTTCTGTGACTTAACGTCAAATACAGCTGGCGTCTAAAATAAGGTGTTAATTGACGTCAATAACAGTGTTGTCAATGGGCACTGTCAAATGACGTCAAAAACAGCTTTTATGTAGTTTGGGGGGGGGGGGGGACACTGTCGGCTAAAGAAAACATTGCTGTGAACTGGCGTCAATAACAGTTTTGCTAGGTGGCTTCAAAAGCAGTACTGTCAACTAACGAAACCATTGCTTTCAGCTGACGTTAGTTAGGTGGGTCTTCTATCATAAAGTCTCGTCAACCGCGTATGGTCACGTCATCTGAGGACGAGTGACACATTCACAGTTATTCATTACCAGGTCCAAAGCACAGGTCACCAAATATTAAGAGAAAATCTGGCTCACACAACGCAGTCAACAGCAAACACAACGAAGTCAGAAAGGTCTTGGTCTTGGTATCGGGATAGTTTCTCTGTCTCTGTCTCTGTCTGTCTGTCTCAGTCTCTGTCTGTCTGTCTCAGTCTCTGTCTGTCTGTCTGTCTGTCTGTCTGTCTGTCTCTCTCTCTCTCTCTCTCTCTCTCTCTCTCCCCTCCTCCCCCCCCCCCCCCCCCCCCCCCAACCTTCCCCTTTCTATCTTTTCTTTGTTCCAAGCACGTCAATGTTTCCATTTCACTTCTTTAAAACTGAGAGAGGTATTTTCAAGGAAGTTCTTCTAGACGCAATCAGTACAAAATCAAAGCACAATTTATCCAGCTAGCTGTAAGCATTCACTGTTGCGTTGCTGAGTAGCACATGTTTTGGAGCCTATGTATTCATTCCGCGGGCACTCACCACGGGAACCTGCTTCAGTCACTTGGGACGACGACCAGGGTGACCTGTTTTATTCCGCGGGAACTCACCACGGGAACCTGCTTCAATCACTTGGGACGACGAGCAGGGTGACCTGTTTTATTCCGCGGGAACTCACCACGGGAACCTGCTTCAATCACTTGGGACGACGACCAGGGTGACCTGTTTTATTCCGCGGGAACTCACCACGGGAACCTGCTTCAATCACTTGGGACGACGACCAGGGTGACCTGTTTTATTCCGCGGGAACTCACCACGGGAACCTGCTTCAGTCACTTGGGACGACGACCAGGGTGACCTGTTTTATTCCGCGGGCCCACATGGGAAACTGCGTTAGCCAAAACTAACGGAGTTAAAAGTAGGAAGAGCTAGAGCAGTTTGGGAAAAAATGAAGTTGAATCGATCGGGGAGGTAGGAAGTAGAACGAGAATTTTTTCCCCCTGGCAGTGGGCGAAGCATGTATGGCTATATTCAGACCTACTCCAGGCTTTAAAGGGTGAACCTTTGGCAGCTCTGGGTTCTCAGAGGAGGCGACCTTAATTTCTGCGTCCGCTGTTCCCACTACGGGGTCAACTTACGTCAGGAGCGGTTTTGTCAAGTGGCGTCAAAATCGTCGCTGTCAACTGGCGTCGTAATTGATGCTGTCTATTGTCAGCAAAAATAGTTTTAGCAAATCAGTACTACAAACTCAGTACGATCAACTGACGTCCATCCATTGGCTAGTATAATGACAACTCAAGTAAACCCAGTTTCCCCTACACGGTCCCAGTCAATGGAAAGCGATGGCGACTGTGTTTTTGCAGGTCGTGCGAGGTTATATGAGTAGCTCGAGAGTATGTTGTGGCGTGGAGGAGACTGACGAAGAAGCTCAACTCTGTTCATCCGTTAAAAGGCGCGTGCACTTCATGGCTGTATGATTAGGTAGCAGGAGTCAGCTGGGTGTTTTACGCCGGAAATTAATTAGCGATGGCCCCTTCAGTCATCTGTTGTTAGGTGTGCTTTGGGATTTAGGTCATGTTTCACCCCTACTCAGAACTCTTCACTGGCTGCCTATCCAAGCGCGTATTGAATATAAGTTATTAACTCTTTGTCATCCCCTTTTCTCAGATACAGCCCCTGTTTATCTGTCTGCGTGATCTTCTTCGTGTGTACCCTTCTGTTTGTTTGAAATGTATGTTAATGTGGTTTTTGTCATAAGACGTTTGTACAGCGCAGTGAGTTCTCTGGTTAGAGAACAGCGCTTTATAAGAATTATTATTTTTTATTATTATTACTCTTCATCAAGACAGGTCCGCTCTTTTTCTGTCGTGCAAAATAATCGTCTTTTTTGTGGCGGAAATATTTTATTGTGATTATTCTTCTTTTGCCAGGCCAATCAATGATTAGAGGGAGTGTTTTGGTTATGCTGTTCTGCATTTTTTTTTTTTTTTTGGTAGGCTCTTACGGTAAGATGCTGCAGCAGCTGTTAGACGCTGAAAAGCGCGTGTTTATGTTCGCCTTTTCATTGATCTGGAACAGATTTCTCAACAGTGCACATCGGGAAATATTTATTCATTTCGATGGTAATAATACAATAATAATAGACTTTATGGCGCCCCGTCTCGTAAGAGCCCGGACCGCTTACAAAGACGTAAGGATACGCTCATTTTTTTTTCTCTCTCTCTCTCTCTCTCTCTCTCTCTCTCTCTCTCTCTCTCTGCTCTCTCTCTGTCTGTCTGTCTGTCTGTCTGTCTGTCTGTCTGTCTGTCTGTCTGTCTGTCGTCTCTCTCTCTCTCTCTCTCTCTCTCTCTCTCTCTCTCTCTCCTCTCTCACGCACGCACGCACGCACGCACGCACGCACGCACGCACGCACGCACGCACACACACACACACACACACACACACACACACACACACACACACACACCAAATACGCACAGTACTGGTGATGGGTTGGTAGAATCAGAAGAAATATTACTTTTATAAACATAAATGATAGTTTTGGTTTCTTTTTATTCTCTCTCTCTCTCTCTCTCTCTCTCTCTCTCTCTCTCTCTCTCTCTCTCTCTCTCTCTCTCTCTCTCTCTCTCGCTCCCTCCCTCCCTCCCTCCCTCCCTCCCTCCCGCTTTCTTCTTTGTTTGTTTGTTTGCTTTGTTATTTTGCATGCTTAAGAGTCCCAAACGGAAACCTTTCCATGGGAACAAATTTCGGGTCTTTTTTTTCCGACGAATGCCAGCTGTCACGGAGCGACATACCCGGGCCGGTTAGAAGTCTGTCAGAACAGCATCATTATGTTTCCGCTGCCGTGAGTGCTTTGTCCTGCGCACACCACCACCCATGGACCTATACCTACGGTCCATGTAACCACCAGCGCACGGAGAGCCTTTCTCGGCTTTTCGTCTCGTCCAAAGGACTGACCGCATGGACATTCGGTCTGTCCGTCAACATGCGGGTAAGGGAACAGCGCAGAAGGTTGCATCCCAAACCGGGATTTGAACTCGCAGCCTCGCGATCCGAATTCCGTACCTTCAACATTCTGCCGCACCACCGCCTCCGTTCTGTTTGATTAATGTATTGATTGATTGATTGTTTCTGCTTCAGACAGTTCGTTTCTTTTTCTAAAGTGTATCTCCCCTCGCTCCCCTCCACCCACCCCCTTACCCGCACCCCCCTCCCCCGCCCCGGCGCTTCCTTGCTCCACTAACAAATATTACCGACACCATCACCATCACTACCACCAC
Source organism: Alviniconcha marisindica (assembly GCA_018857735.1). Taxonomy (NCBI): domain Eukaryota; kingdom Metazoa; phylum Mollusca; class Gastropoda; family Provannidae; genus Alviniconcha; species Alviniconcha marisindica. The sequence continues at coordinate 28,827 of JABMCL010003051.1, read as the reverse complement.
CACCACCACTGTTGCCTACTCGCCAACACCAATACAGAAAATCAACGTAACGAGGGAAAGAAGGATGGTTAAATCCTCTTTCGGTGAAACAAAACAAAAAGATTATCAGCGGAGAAAAAGAAAAGAAAACCAGTGAATACATATATTTGTTCGCACGAAGTAAGCAATGTCATAATGCTGCGCAGAAATAGGCGAGAAAGCCTGACGCTGCTCTGAGACCTGCGGTCCACGTCAAGGCTGTCGGACAGTGCCAAAGCTCGTACTTGTATGCTTCTCTGGCGGCATGCTGGTATTAATTGCTTATAGACGTACATCGAGGAATCGGCCAACGATGCGGTCACACACCCTGCCAGAAGCTATAGTCTGTTCCCCGAACTCTTCCCAGTGTCCCCAAAGCTTTGCCCTCGCCTAACAAAGGGTGGATCGTTGTGTCCTTAAGTCTTCTTGTGTAGACAGGGACTGCTTTTCCGGTGTCCTTCGTGTCTGGGGATGGGGGAAGAGGGGGCAAGGGGGGACCATGCGGGGTGTATGTCACCGTGACTGGCGGCCAGTGTGCTGGTGGGTTTGGCCTGGGAGGGACGGACGCGTGTAGCGGCGCAGCGTTTCACCTCCTACCTGGGTGACAGGTCGTGCGAAATTGATTTGTAAATCCCGACACAGTTTTGTCACAGCAGGGTGACAAGTCGTGCCGATTTGTGCGCTCGGTACACGGTTTGTTAACCCTCCGCCAGCACCGCTTTAATCTGCCTCACCGCCCCGCTCCAACCCCCCCCGCCGTCCCCTCTCTATCTCTTCTTTGTCATTTAGATGTTCTCTCTCTCTCTCTCTCTCTCTCTCTCTCTCTCTCTCTCTCTCTCTCTCTCTCTCTCTCTCTCTCTCTCTCTCTGTATCTGCATATTGTGTATATGTACGCTCGTGTGTATGTGTGTGTGTGGGGGGGGGGGGGGGGGGGGGGGGGTATTCTCTCTCTCAGTCTGTGTCCCTTGCACTGTCTGTTCTTTTATCATTAGGATGCCCTCTGTCTGTCTGTCTGTCTGTCTGTCTGTCTGTCTGTCTCTCCCTTTGCCTTCCCTGCTCTATTCTTCTAATTGCTGTTGAGATATTCTCTCCCCCCCCCTTTCCCATCTCTTCTTTGTCACTGGGAGATATATTCTCTTTCTTCCATCCTTCCCATCTCTGTCTCTTCAATGTCCTCTTTGCATCGACAAAATGTCCTCCCGTTTATGCCGCAGTAAACATCTGCTGCCGTAAAAGAGAAAATTGTCGCTGGGTGTTGTACGATATTGTTAACTCTTGCCACGTAAGCTGGGAGAGTCTCCTACTCTCAAAGTTGACTTTGTTGTTGAAAATGAGTTCTTTCCGGTGTGTGTGTGTGTGTGTGTGTGTGTGTGTGTGTGTGTGTGTGTGTGTGTGTGTGTGTGTGTGAGAGAGAGAGAGAGACAGACAGACAGACAGACAGACAGACAGACAGACAGACAGACAGACAGACAGAGTTTGTGTGTGTGTTGTTGTTGTTGTCAGCTTGCAAAAGTAAAGTTTTGGCTGTAAATGTTCATGGTTGCACTTTATTAATACTTTACTAATATTTGCAGTGACTACCAGCTACAGTACTAAACGCTGTAGTTGGTCGTGGCGAGTTTGTCGCGTCTTCTTCTTCTTCTTCTTTTTTGTTTGTTTTGTTTTGACGAACTCTCACGCAAGGTAGTCATTTGCCATCGATCGAAAGGGCTAAGGCATGTACCGAATATTTGCTCTTCGGTCCATATATTTACTAGCTGATGGCGATGGCAAAGAGCTCGATCCCTTGGTAAACGGTAGGCATTGTGCTGTGTCTGAATAGGCAAAAACCCGATAGAGCTATAATTACTTCGAGTCCGGTTTCAAAGGTGGAGACTGTGGTCTGACAACGTTTCTGTCAAGTGGTTGTGCTTGGTTGTGCGTGCACTGCGATGTTTCGCGCAAGTGAAGACAGGCACCGCTTTCCACCAGACTTGTTAATAATGTAAAAACATTTTCCTCTATTTCGGCGTGAAGAAAGAGTGGAGTAAGTTCCCGGCGCTAAAAAGAAAAGAAAATAATTTTTGTTTACCGTTTTGTTTACGCCATGACGACCAGAGTTTCTGTCTTCGTTGGTTGCAGAACACGTGACATCATTGTGTCCTCCCTAGAGAGAGAGAACGAACGAACGAACGAACGAATGGTTTATTGAACTAGGCCATCTGCCCGTGTCAAATTGGGAGCAATCGGGGAAGTAATGCAATACATGGATACACAAAATCAATATCTATCCATATACATATTGACAATAACCAAGACAACACTCACACGCACCCCACCCCTACTGGCACTCCTCCACACACACACACACACACACACACACACACACACACACACACACACACACACACACACACACAACCACACATACACACACACACACACACACACACACACACACACACACACACACACACACACACACACACACACACACACACACACAAACACACGAACACACACGCACGCACACACACAATTTGGCAACACGCACGCGCACATAAAAACACATAGTTCATATGCATAATCAAATATGAAGCATACTTAAGGAGTGGCATCCAAGGTATTAAGTGATCAAGGGACCGCAGACGATCTCAATTCGAATGCCTTAGAAATAAAAATAGCAAGTGGTAAGGTCTGCCTTGTATCTGCTAGTAAAATTGCCGTTTTAAACGCAGATGGACGGAGATAGAACTTTTCAAGCAAGTAGGTTTCCCTGAGCGTTTTATATTTTGGACATATAAAGAGGAAATGAATTTCTGTTTCGTCAGAGTCTTTACAAAATGGGCATGTATAATTTCCTTGTGTCTGTCTGTGTATCGTAGACGGTGGGCCTTAAGAGGAGACACTCCTAGTCTAAATCTAATCAAATTCCTTCTTAGAACAGCTTTCTTTATGATACACAAATAATCGGCAAGGGAATGACTTTGTTTGAACGAGGAGTAGAAAGCAAGGCGATCCCTTGAAACCATACCACTATGCCATTCTTGAAGAAAACAATCAACCAACCTCTGTCTAAATTCACGTATAAAGTTACTCACATCACACACACCTTGGTTTTCCCAGACAAATCCAAACCCGTATCGGTACAACGTAAAGCACACGTGTGACACCCAGTTATTCTTATTCTTAGAATGCAAAGCATAAAGCATTTTATATGCCTTTATAGGAAGGCGGTTCTCTGGCATTCTCACAAGGTTTAACCAATATTTAATGCATTTCACATAAGTTATTACATAAAGAGGGTATCTCCCAGTTTCTCCATAGACTAGTGCACTAGGTGTTCTTGTACTAACATTAAGCAATCGTTTAATTGCAAATAAATGCACTCTTTCGATTGTGCAGTGGTCAGCCATAATACCCCAAACTTCAGCACCATAAGTTAACATGGGCTGAATTTGACAATCAAAAAGTCTAAAGAATAGTGTAGGTGACTGCTCGGCTAAAGTCCACAAAAGCTTCAGAATACCTACGACCCCCTTTTTGGCTCTGCTGGCCATATCTTCGAGGCAGTAGGAAAATGTTAGTCCCGTAGAAAATATCACGCCCAAGTATTTATATTGATTAACAACTTCAAGTCTTGTTCCATTGTAGAACCACTTCTCTCTTAAAGCGAGATGTCCACCATTTCTAAAAACAACAACGTTCGACTTGCTAAGATTTACAACAAGACCGAGGTTATTTGCAGTGTCATTCAAAATGTTAAGTTGATGCTGAAGGCCAGTTATGGTAAATGACAAAAGTATCACGTCATCTGCAAAAAGCATGATCAACATCTGAATTAGGTCAGGGGATAGGGATATACCATGTTTACCTTTTTGTATGATCTCATTTGCAAGTTCCCTAGAGAGAGAGAGAGAGGGAGAGAGAGAGAGGTGGGGGAGAGAGAGAGAGAGGGAGAGGTGTAGATTAAAATAAATAAATAATAATAACAGAACTTTGATTGGGGGGGGGGGGGGGGGGGAGGGGGGTATAGAAGGGAAAAAAAATGGCGAAAAGAGCAACAACAGAAGAAGCAGAAATGACTTGTGTGGACAAATGTACACTATCTATAAATCAGTTTGTGTTTTGCCCTGGTATCTATCATCGACACGGTTGACTGGACATTAGCTATCGAGTAACTATAGATCTCTAACCGTCCAGCAGAGCGCCACCCGTTGGGAGCTGGGTGGGTGTGGGGGTATTCCTTATGGGGTTTTATCACCCAGACAGACAACTAAACAATGCTGTAAAACTGTCAGTTGTCTCTCAAGTTCTGTTAAAACCAATAGTTATCTCCCCCCCCCCCTCTCTCTCTCCCCCCGCCCGCCCTCTCTCTCCCCCCCCCCCCTCTCTCTCTCCCCGCCTCTCTCTCCCCCCCTCTCTCTCTCTCACCCGCCCCCCTCTCTCGCCCCCTCTCTCTACCCGCCCCCTCTCTCTCTCCCCCCTCTCTCCTCCCCCTCTCTCTTCCCCCACCTCTCTCTCCCCGCCCCCTCTCTCTCTCACGTCACAGGAAGGTAACCTCAAGTTATGGGTCTGTGCATCTAAGTGAGATTAGACGAAATTAACCGAGCGTGGGGTCCTTGAAATTTACTAGCATGACGTATTAGGAATACGCAGTATTCAGGTATGTAGATCTAAAGGTCCAGGCAAACTGTGGTAACGCTTGCGGCGAGAACAAAGAGTAGATTTGATGGAGGTACATCTCCGGGGGTTGATGGGAGGATTGTGGGGGGGGGGGGGGGGGGCCTCAATGGCTAACACAGTTACTTGACATTTAACGCCCAGGCAACGGTGTCGTTGTCAATGCCAAATACAGTCCGAAAGTATCAAACACAACTTTAGAAGGAAATAAATGTGAATAGATAATAATGATAAATTTAGGAAACATTGATAAGTCAAAGGCATCAACAGTATGCCAGCTTAACTTCATTAAAACTCATATGCAATTTATTAAAAATATGATTATAATTATTCTCGACTTCCGCGAACAGATTACAATAATCACAAGTTAGAACAAATCGGATTCGCTGGCACGCATCACTCTAAGTTTGAAGAGGACCGGCAGAAATGCAGTTAAATGTAAACACAAAATGCAAAAAAGAAAAGTAAATGAAAAGCAGAATTTCTGGCAGTAGGCGAAGCATGCAAAAGTGTATTCTGACCTACTCCAGGCTTAAAAGAGATAACGTTTGGTCGCTCTGAGTCTCAGCCGAGGGGAGCCCAATTTCTGTGTCCGCAGTACCCCACGTTGATGATAGCGAAATGGAGTGGTTCAGCTGCCTCCGGCCATTGCCTTTAATCGTTGACTGGAAGTCCAAAAAGATCACTTCATTTACTTGTTGACGCAACTTGTATTCTCTCTATATATATATATTTGTTTTTTTCAGGCTCCAGTGCGGTCGTACATATGTTTGTTTTTTTCAAGCCCCAGTGCGGTCTAATAGTGCACCAATAATGGAACGAAGGAATGATTTCATTGCTTGTTTCCGGTTCAGTGACTGTAAATAATAGGGGGACAATATTTATTGATCCTCGTAAAGATTCCCCGTGAGATTTCGGCCGAGTAATTTCAGCAGAGTCGTGTTCATATCGGAGCATAAAGTTAACCTAAAAAATGGCGTTTTCTCTCGATGCGCTCTCGAGGGGCAATTACTACACTTCATTTGCAAATGTAGCTTGTATTCTCGGTGATCAGTCTGTTCGGTTGATGTGCGCGCAAAGTGATTGGTCTCGTCCATAGAGCAAAATGGGTAAAACGGTTGTTACCTTGTGTTGGTGAAGTGGTTAGAGACTGTCGTGGATTGAACGTTTCGGGGCGTTTGTGATTTACAAATTGTCAGATTCACTAAAAATTGCCCATGGCGCTATGTAGTCGTTCGTTTGTGTGTAGGTGTGCGAAAGGCCTTGGGAATGAGGGATTCGGGCAGGGAATGGAAATGCCCCGTGCATTAATTTCCACACTAATAACATCAGGTCGTCATATTTGAGGGCTGTCGTTCAAACCTTGATGATGGAACACACCTCTCTGCGAACGACAGAGGCCCGTGGAAAATGCAGGAGAGAGCTGCATTATACATGGAATATTCCCATCCCAGTGGCACGCTTTTCCTGTCTTTCGCTCGGTTGTTGGTGCAGGGTCTATCGCATCTCAGTCAGCCATGCCGAAGAAGAAACCCGAAACCAAAAGCACCATTAAAAAAAATGATCGGCGGTTGGGAGTGGAGACACGGCTTGGACATGTACACGAACAGACTTGCATACGCTCGGTAAAAGTCTCATTACTCATTA
>JABMCL010003051.1:15000-17500 GCA_018857735.1 Alviniconcha marisindica | reverse complement strand
TCTAGGGCCTATGGGATCAGCTTGTGTCCGTGTTATTTAACTCGTCCTTCGGCGATAAACATTAATTAAATCTTCATAGTGATCGAAGTTTCGCGGCCAACTGGGACCTAAGATCCTCACCATGCACTGTCAATCTTGTCCCGTGAAACTTTTTTTTTTCTTTTTTCTTTTTAATTCTGTTCTTATTGATGAGGTCTTCTGCAGTTTGACAAGGCTCGTGTGTGTCTGTGTCTGTGTCTCTCTCTCTGACTCTGTGTGTGTGTGTGTGTGTGTGTGTGTGTGTGTGTGTGTGTGTGTGTGTGTGTGTGTGTGTGTGTGTGTGTCTGTGTGTCTGTGTGTGTCTGTGTCTGTCGGAAGATGGAATAATCGTTGTTCTAGTCAGCTCATATTGCTGGGTCTGTCAAGCGCGTCCAAATCATTAGAACGCCCAACCTGTCTCCGCTTTCAACAAGCGAGGCTTAAGGGATTACCGCCACACTTAAACTTGATTGGTTTGTGCCGCTTGGCGTTCATGCGCATTGACAGTTCAGGTGGCTGAGGAAGATATCACCTAACCCTGCCGCAGCGCAATAATGATGGCCGGACGGCCCGTGGCCCGTGGCACGTGCACGTGCTGCCAGAGAGGGGTATCACTGAGATGCACGGTACAGGCTCTCCCTCTGTTAGGGGCCCATGCAGGTGATGGAGTGGTTTCATCTGACTCTAATGGGCAAGAAGGATTTATCGCCTCGTGAGAACTTATCGGCGAGGTGCAGAACAAGGTCCGTTCGCTGTTCGCCACCTTTCCTCTTCTTAATTAACCTTCTTCGTTCGTTCGTTAACGCTCTTCAACAATGTGTGAGTAATACAGATTAAAAAATATTTGTTTTGTGAAAAAAATTCATGGGTAGCGGACATGAGGCTCATGCTGAAGCTGAGAGGGCGCCATGTTGCATGTCTCAGCTACATGACTAAATAAGCACAAGCGCACACACACACGCACGCACGCACGCACGCACGCACGCACGCACGCACGCACGCACTGCACGCACACGCACGCACGCACGCACGCACACACACACACACACACACACACACACACACACACACACCACACACACGTGCGCTCGCCGCGTTCAGAAGAGTTTAGCTCTGGCTATGAAAGACGTTGAGTTATGATTGGCATCATACCGTGCATTAAACCATCAAATAGTGACAGCAAAACACTCTCCTGTGAAAGGTGAATCCTTTTTGTCTCACTGCTGGGCACCCTCGACGACTGCAACCCAAAGTCGGAAAACATATTACTCAAACTAAAAAAGAGAAAAAAAAGAGAAAAAACCCTTTTCAAGTGGTCTGCGAAGGAACAGCTGAACTCTTCAACATGGCGGATTGTCTGCCTCACTCCGATCAGCACTCTTGATTGGCGGGCCGTTATCCATGTACTTCTAGGTCCGTGGTGCGTTAAGCAGCTTGACCTCTCGCTCTGCAGCCTCACCATTACGATGGTCCTCTTACATTTGCACACGATTGCGGGGTCTCCGTAGCCTTTAACAGAGAAATTAAGCAAGGTTCTCTTTGGCAGAGAAATTAAGCAGGTTCCGTGCAGTGACCACGCTACGGGGTGATCGCTGGATGTTGGGAGTCCACTGCTGTTCGCGGTGACGTCTCTACTCTCGGCACTGTAGTTAATGCAAGTGAGATACGTGACGGGGCTTCCATTTGCCAGATTTGGTTTGGCAGTTGTTGTCTCTTCGTTTGTGTATAACTTTGCTGCTTGGGAATCGATTCCCAGCTGATTTTGCACAGTCTGGAGATGGTGCAAGCATGAAACACGCGCAAGTGGCAGTTCGTTTGAAGTTGGGGCGATAGTCATAATGGTGATCAGAATGATTAGTGTAGGGAAGACACCGCAGACCTCGAGACCTCTATCGCGAAAACAAGCGTTTACAGCTGAAGAAGCAATGCAACACTTCCTAGGCGTTTGCACACGATGTATACAATAGGCCTGTTAATGCAACACTTCTGGGCGTTTGCACACGATGTATACAACAGGTCTGTTTTGGGAGGAAACATGGCATAACATAATCCAGTGCTAGTCCTCGGTGAGCAGCGTTAACCCAGTGCTAGTTCTTGGTGAGCCGCTTAATCCAGTGCTAGTCCTTGTTCTAGTCGTTATGTTCTCACCGGTCCTAGAGTTGAGTTTATTCCCACCACTGATGACGTGTTGGTGACGCGTGAACGAGACGACAGTTTGTGATGTATTTCCTTAGAACTCAGGAAAACTGGAGTCTCTCACATAGTCTCTCCAACATTGGAGCGGCTTTTTGCTGCGCTTTTTGCACGAGTTTCTGAAAACGCTGGTAATGGACCGGTAAAAATGGCTTTATAGTCCTGCAAAGACTTGGACATTGTGCGTAATCGTTGTTTGTGCACGGTAGTGTATCGTGACTGGGCTACGTTTAGCTGTTAGACTGGGAACAACCGTGCTGGAAACAGCCGTGCTTAAGTCTTCATAATC
>JABMCL010003051.1:0-7500 GCA_018857735.1 Alviniconcha marisindica | reverse complement strand
GGCCGGATTTCTGTGACTTGGCCACTAGACCGGCTTTTTGTGATTTGGCCACTAGGCCAGCTTTCAGTAACTTGGCCACTAGGCCAGTGTTTAGTAACTTCGCCACATGGCCATCTTTCAGTAACTTCGCCACTAGGTCAGCTTTTAGTAACTTGGCCTCTAGGCCAGCTTTCAGTGACTTGGCCACTAGGCCAGCTTTCAGTGACTTGGCCACTAGGCCAGCTTGGTGACCTGGCGGCAGAGGTGTATCAATCATGTCGTGAGGTTGACGAACGTCACTGGGGGGAAAAGTGACATCGCTGTAAATCATCCAGTATATATACGGCTCATAGAAGGCCGTACATACCTCGAACCGTTACCCCCCCCCCCCCCCCCCCCCCCCCCCCTACACCTCCACCACCAAAACAAACACAAATGTTACAATGTTCCTGGTTTGATTCTAATTTTATATGTTTGGCAATCGTGTATACCATGAACACGAATGCGATTTAATGTGGCGGGTCATTTTCTGATCATATTAGAGTATGCATATAACTATACTAACAACAAAATGCACTGACATGTAAATGAATCACACACACACACACACACACACACACACACACACACACACACACACACACACACACACACACACACACATTGATCACGAATTTGATTATAAATTGATGGGAAATCATACAGACGGTCATACAGGACGGCTAGTCGTACGGTGCTCCCTCCCTACACAGAGCAAACTCCAAGCATCGGTTTTCGATGTCCGTCCTAAAACTAAAACTACTGACATAATTGGTTACGCTATAGGTCTCCGAAAACTGTCAGCTGTCAGTTGGTGCTCAGTAGGTGGCAGTATGTTTGTAACCACACAGACAACTCAAATCATATCAGTAAGTAAGTAAACATGGTGCTTAACGTCCACAGAAACCGCAAGGCTTATTAGGGGCGGGGAGAAGGGGGAAGGGGGTATGGAGGTGGGGGAAGAAGGGGAATCACACAAGGCCGTGTTTCTCTTATAACCGCTCACATTGCTTACCCTAGCACAAAATATAATAAAACCAAAATCGTCCGAATCAAGACACGGTGGATGTTTACGGGCGTGCATGCTTCAACGCTACGTTGCTTCCACAGTCTTTGTAAGGTGTTCAAACGTTTCGCAACGGCGTGAGACTTACAAGGTCGATTTCGATAGACGGATGCTTGGAGATAAGTGCAAGTGCCCCTTCAGCAGCGTAAATAATGTACAGCAGAGTTTGCAGGAAGGGTGCCGGAAAGCTCGGCTTGGAGCGTGTGTGTACCATACACTTACTTCCCATCGCCCGCCTGCCATCGCGATCTTGCCCACAAATGTTACAATCAATGGCACAGAGTTTGAACCTGATCGGACGAGAACGTATAGAGGAAAATAATGCAACTTGCAATAAAATGTTAGCCTTACGAACGCCTCTGTGACCTTGGAATTAGGTCAAGATCACCGTAACTAGGCATGGAACAAGCAGTCCACCTGTCATCTGCTTCTTCCGTGTTCGTGACGGCTCGTCGCCGGGTGCAAGACCTTGAAGTGAAAACTAGCCCGTTCTTAAATGAGCGAATGTTTGTTCGCGAACCTAGTTGGGAGTATTCGGCGAACCTAGTTGGTTCTTAATTGGGCGAACTTTTCTTCGCGAACCTAGTTGGAAGTATTCGTCGAACTGCGACGAAGCTATATTCGGGGTCCAGAAAGCTTCGCTCAACGTGTTCTGGGAACATTCGCCCTATTCGACGAACATTGCTCTGATTGGCTGAGAGCAGAGCTCTTCTGTGGTGAAGGAAGAAATAAAAATACAAATGGATGACGGTGTCGCTAGGTTCTTCACTCGCTTCGGAAGGAATTTGTTTATTTGTTGACTTGTGGGAGGCGCAGCCTTGTCTCGGGGACCAGAATGAGATAGTAGTTAGTTGAATTACCCTGTGAGGGATGATTAAAGTATATTGACGACTTTAGCCTACATTTTCGATCATGCTGTCCGCTGCGCGTCTGCCGCAAGTTCGGGCCGAAGCTTGCATCGCATTACAAGCCAGTTGAGAACGAAGTAAAGTTCGTCGAACTGTCCGAACCACTAAAAGTTCAATTAAGAAACGAATCATAGTTCGTCGAACTGTCCGAAGTATGTTCGGCGAACAAACATTCGCCCAGTTATGAACGGGCCTAGTGTGTCACGTTCTTTGCAGACGGTGAACCGAAAGGGCAACATGCAGTGACATAATCAGAGACGCGTCGGGATGCGTAAATTGCCGTGAACTGAACAACACAGCAGGTCGCCGAGGGCAACCGTTTCAGGAGAAGGGGGGGGGGGGGGGGGGGCTGTTTCTGGTGATCAGCCTACTCCCCCACTCGTGTTGATTATGCTGAGCTCTCTCTCTGTCTCTGTCTCTGTGTCTGTCTGTCTGTCTGTCTGTCTGTCTGTCTGTCTCTGTCTCTCTCTCTCTCTCTCTCTCTCTCTCTCTCTCTCTCTCTCTCTCTCTCTCTCTCTCTCTCTCTCTCTGTGATTGACTATCCGTGTTGCTGGATACGAGCCATTAGCGGGAAAGCTCACGAATGACAGATTTCCATCGCCGGCTACAGGCTTGGTTGCATATGTTTTCGAGTGGAGGGAGGGAGAGAGGGGGGGGGGGGGGGGGGGGGAGAGAGAGAGAGAGAGAGTGTGTGTGTGTGTGTTGTGTCGAGACTATAATCATCGTTCAAGCTTTGCACAATGTTAACGGCCACTGAGCTGTACACTTTCATGCCTAGTTCCAGCGATCTTGACCTAATTCCAAGGTCACAGAGGCGTTCGTAAGGCTAAACTTTTATTGCAAGTTGCATTATTTTCCTCTATACGTTCTTGTCCGATCAGGTTGAAACTTTGTGCCATTGATTGTAACATTTGTGGACCAGGTCGCGAACAGGAGGCTTTTCGCGACTTGTGCGTATTTTGAAAGGGAAACGCTGACGTGTCTCTAAACTCGGCAGAACCTGAAAGTAGACTTTTTATTTGAAGAATATTGAAATTTGGCACTTTTCTATCATTTTCAGTGACCTTGATCTAATTTCGAGGCTACAGCCGCATCATAAAGATGAAACAAAACAAAAAAAAGCCTTTTCTTGATCAAGTTCGTATCATGAAAACATGTCCTAGCATTCTGTGTAGCTCGGTCTGAGAGGTGTGTATAGGGAGTCAGATGGGAGTAAAACGGGGTGATTTGATGAGCTGAAGCTTGTGGACTTGTATAGTTATATACTGCTTTTAATATGAGGACATAATAATGCGTATGAGGTAGACTTCGTAGAGAATCAGTTCTGATGTGATATGTGCAGCTGTACGCTCGTTGGATCTTTTATGTATCAAAATTTGGACTATAAGGTGTTTTGTGTCTCTCGTCGTGTGTTTTTACCCTTGTTGTCGTCGTTGTTGTAACGTAACTTATCGTTTTAGGATTGGCGTGGACCTGTGAATGAGTGAGCATGGCATCATGAAACATTCCTGGTGCAATAACTTAACAACTGATACTGTGCATTGTGTTGCACTGTGTTGTACTGACTGTGTCTATGTTGTATTGTATTTTGTTGCACTGACTATGTCGTGTCCTCAGAGCCGCGAGATCTCGACGGGTCAGGCGGGCAGCGAGGACGGCTACATGAAGCTGGGCGTCAGCCAGTACCAGGCCGTGGACAAGATCGTCTGCCTCTCCAAGAAGGTACGTAACGTCATATACACGCCAGCGCTGACTCCGCCATGCTGTCACTGTCACTGTCACTGTCACTGTCACTGTCACTGTCACTGTCACTGTCGGACCGTACTGCTTGCGCTGGTGGGTCCGGAGAGTCTATGGATCTTTGGAGGGTCGGTCTATAATAATATGTACGTATAGGCTGGAGAGAGAGAGAGAGAGAGAGAGAGAGAGAGAGAGAGAGAGAGAGAGAGAGAGAGAGAGAGAGAGAGAGAGAGAGAGAGTGTAAAACAACAATCCAAGCACATCCTGGTTCTGAAACTTCTAATCCAAATATTTGCCCACAAGGGCTTTGTCAAGGCCTGGCGGGTCGGCTGGATTATGCTGCACATGTATACATAATCGTGGACCGTCTGATCTGTGCAGCGTGAGAGGGTCTGTGTGCATCGCGATGGGGGCTGTCTGCATCATTAGAGGACCAAGTCTGTGTTATGAGAAGGTCTGGGTGCGTCGTGAAGGTGTTTATTGTGTAATATATATGTGTGTATATATATAATATAATCGCGAAATGCCCAGTACTTTGAAATCTGAGCTGTGAAATGGCCCTCGCTGAATTGAAGGTGAGTAGGTGAATAACGTATTGAATTCGGTGTTTTAATTTTGCCCCCCCCCCCTCCCCCTCCCACAAAGTAAATGTACTTTAATGTTTGTGAAAACGTTTGATCAATTTTGTATTGAAAGACTTTCTTGGGAACCCTGTTCAGTGCCGGCTGTTTTCGTTTCGGTGGATACAGCGGAGTGGAGCACAGGTAATCATAACTACAAAGGGAGTGCCGGCTGATTCTGCTGGTGCGCGTGGCGTGTTGATGACAGCTACCGGTGCCGCTATTACTATACCTAGGTCAGCCGGGAACAATAGACCTGGGTTAGTCGGACTTGGCGTCCCATCTCATGCAACTTTAAAACATCAGTGCATGCACACATCAGCTCATGCACGCGGTCTGGCCGAGCTCGGCGTGTGTCCCTGTTCTCTGCAGCCAAATGTCGTAATCAGGTGTGCCATTAGCCAGGTGAGAGGGGTGGGGGAGGGGGAGGGGGGTAAGGACACTGCCATCTCGGAAGACCCCTGGTAGGCCAGTGTTGCCCGGTACTGTAACGAAGCAGGGCAATCCAATCAGTGTCTCCCGGGTGGTGTGGGGGAGGGGAGGGGGTTGCTGTGGGGTGGGGTTGTGAGGATGAATGCTCGGCGGAGGAGGGGTGGGGGCGGGGTACGCGGGTACCCGTTTGATAGCTTCGATGATGAGGTGAACATACGTGTTATTGTTAGCCTCCTCGCTTGGCATGGGTAGCGTTGAGCACTCACATCGCGAAAATCCGTTATCGCCAATCTAAAAATATGAACAGTTTTGTTGTTTGTTTTTGAGTGGGGGGAGGGGGGGGGAGAGAGGGGGGGAGCAAACAAGATGTGCATCGTTATCAGACAAGATGCATGTAATGTGTTCCATTTAAAAGAGCCCCATTGCGTAGTTTTGAATATCGGAGAACGGCCATGATTGTATAGTTTACAGAATCACAAAAACTTGAAAGTGTGTGCGCGCGAGTCAGTGCAATACAACTTTGTTATCTCTGTGTAGAGAAATTTGCCTTCTGGCTCGTCATTTACATAAAATATTCGATAGATTTAACAATAAAACATTCCCCAGTTCAGTGAAAAATATATATAAAAAAACAACATATGTCCATATCTATCACCCAGGATGACTCGGAACAGTTGTGTTTCCCGCTGTAAGACCACTTTCAGTCCAGTTACTGTTCGAACAACTTCCGACCTCTGAATAACGTACCAATCATAAGTCCGCCTCTTAGTCTCTACGACGCAGGATAACACATACCGATGCCACGCAAGTGAAACCGACGTCAGACTACGACTACACCCACCATCACCATCATCAACAACAGGATGACATGGAGAGTCATGTTACCCCCCACCCCCCACCCCCCTCGTAGGACCTTTCAAGGCTCTGGCCCTGGCTGGCTTTTCTGCCCCTGATTAAATTCTTTCAGATTGCGTCGACCTTTCTGGACGACAAGTCAAATCAAGTCAAGTACTTCTTTATTCCATTCAAACGTGGGTGCCACGTACACACGTGAATAACAAACAAGGGAATAACATATCTACACGTATAAGAGATTCACGGTCTAGTACTGCTGTAAGAGTCTTCAATTCTTTCCGTTGCAGCCGCTTCCCACTAGCAACCTGATCTGTCTGTACGGCGTTCACCAGAGGACCCTCAACAACCTGCTGTCCAGATTCGACGAGGGACTCATCAAGAACCTCTACAGGTAGGCTCCTTCTCAATGGACATAGTCTAAATTTCTCAGTGGACTAAGTCTAGGCGACTTAGGCTCCTTCTCAATGGACATAGTCTAAATTTCTCAGTGGACTAAGTCCAGGCGACTTAGGTCTTTGTTGTTGTACCTGTGTCACGTATTTCGAGCGCTAATTAACTCCCTTGTGTGTTGATTCTTTCTCAATGGATAGTTGGTTGGACGGATGGAAGACGTTAGGCGTTAGGTAAGTGGTTGGGAGGTTGCATGGTGTGTGGTTGAATAGTGGAGAATGTCTGCTTGCCTGCGTGTCTCACTGCTTACTTGTGCATGCGTGTTTGTCGTGTGTTTGTTGGCTAATACTTGTTGCTATGTACGATTTTACGGAGCTTTTTTGTGTACTGCGGCGCGGAGTCGGATTTCCGTCTTCTCTCTAACTGCGCCATCGCGAAAAGGGCAGTGTTCGGGTGGGTTTGTTGTTGTTGATGTGTTTGTTGTTGTTGTTGTTGTTGTTGTTGTGTGTGCGTGTGTGTGTTTGTGTGTGTGTAGGGGTGTGTGTGTGTGTTGGGGTGTGTGTGTGGTGTGTGTGGGGGTGTGTGTGTGTTTTGAAGGGGGGTGGGAAAACTGGCTGTGCCAAACAGTGGGTCTGTTTTCGGAGGGACTGTAGCATACGTAGTTGAGAAGCAAGAATAGAAGCCGATGTCGTTAACGAAACAGAGAAAGTTGCAGCCTGTTCAGCTGCCTAAATTGCATTGCATCAGACGAGAAATGGATACAAGGATTTATTCACCGAAGGACCTAAAGATGCGCATAGGAATTTACACCCACACACGCACACCCACCTACCCACCCGTATATACATGCATGCACTTCACACACAGACACACGCCCCCGCCCCGCCCCACGCACTCACGCACGCAAAAACCACCACCACCACCCCACACACACACACACACTACATACGCACGCACGCACGCACGCACGCACGCACGCACGCACGCACACACACACACACACACACACACACACACTCACTCTCTCATCCACCCACATACAGGAACGCGCGCAAGCGCCCACGCATACACAAACACGTAGTGCGTCAAGAACAGTCACGATATCCAGCAGTGGCATATTTATTGCTCTGATTGCTACAGCTGATTACTCTGCGTCAGAAATCGGACAGCACGCTTCAGCCCTCTGGCTGCCATTGCGCGAGGAACATTTCATGCGGAGTGCTCCGTGAGGTTTTATGTAATTTGAGTGGCGGTGTTGATGTCCGTCTTCGATGTTTTCAGTCTCACATAAAATGCGGATCGGGGCCACTGGCACACTGCGGGAAAACGGAGACCGGTGGGGTGGGGTGGAAAGCCTTGGCAACAATCAAAATACGATGTGATTGTCTGTGTTTTTTTTGTTTTTTTAAAAAAAAAAATGGTAATTCGGGGGTTTTTGTTTGTTTTTTTTGTTTTTTGGGGGGGGGTGCAG
>JABMCL010001063.1:177500-196141 GCA_018857735.1 Alviniconcha marisindica | reverse complement strand
TAAAGAGATTAAAGTCTGAACTTTAAGAACAATATCTTACCTTTAGGAATGAGGGTGACAGATTTTTGTTGACTTATGACCAAAGGGGAGGGAATGGGGTGGGGAGGGTGAAAATCCTCTTTTGGCACCCATAGTCACTCAACAAAATACACTGTTCTGGACACAGTCTACCAAAATCTTAGATTAGTAGGTTTTACTACAGAAATGTTTTCAATCAAGCTAGACCAGAAACTGTACAATCAGTCAAGTAATTTCGCACGCTAATGACGTTCAAATTGCGCCTTCGCATGGACGCCGCCATTTTGGTTCGAAGAAAGTGCGCCAGTCGTACATGCGATGGAAAAAGCACCACAAAACCGGCCCAAATCGTTACTTCATTTAAGGAAGGAAACACTAATGGATAAAATCCAAGGAGACGGTCAGAAATTCCTGGACGGCTTTTAAAGTTATTTGGGGTCACAAGTATCATCACAATCGTTAAACTAATGAGGTCCAAATCTACTGATTACAGCCAAAATCCGCAACAAAAGGTGAGTTTAAAATTATTATTTTTGTCTTTGATTGTTTCGAGTCGGCTAACTGCCCTTTGACATGTGACCTAGTTTCCCAGTAACAACGTGAACGCTTCCTAATTGCCGATGTTGGCAAGGCAATAGTACTCACGACTCAACGTTCTCAGATTGCAATTTTTCCGTACATTTTTCGTGGGGTTTTAATTGCCGTAGTTTATTAACGAGGCCGCTTACCTAGCAGCACTTCGTCGGCTTCGTTCGCCATTTGCAATCTGTGACTCCGACTCGAAACAATCAAAGATGAAAAATAATGAAAAAACACATTTTGTTGCGGATTTTGGCTGTAATCGGTAGATTTGGACTGTGATGATATTTGTGATGATATTTGAGATCCAAAATAATATTTTTTAAAACGGTCCAGGAATTTCCGACCGTCTCCTTGGATTTTAACCACTAAGGAAAAGGGACAAGCTTTCACTGGCTGAATTGTGTCCCTTGCGTTTCTCATGTAGTCATGTAAAATAAGTGAGCCTGCTTCCGACACGTCTGCAACCAGTCAGTGAAGCCGCTTCCGACACAGTTTGGAAGAGTTTTTAATGAAGCAATGAGTGAAAAATCAACATTTACTTATCTGGTTTCAGTTGTGCTGTGCTCAGTGCCTCGAGAAATATCCTAATGAATATGTTGACAAACTCTAAAAATATTGAACTAGAGTGCAGTTGTACCCAAGTTCAGCGATACTGATGCGTGTTGAACTGTTCTCGTACGCTGGACTGATGGTGCACGTGCATGGTCACTGACATCAACAGTGTTGTGAAGCTACCGGTGCGTGGGGAAATGGTTCCCGACAGAATGACGCATGCGCCTTGCCTTCAACTGTGTTAAATGTAATGACAGTACCTGCATAGCCCAGCACTGTGACATGCCGTGGGAATGTTATGTAGCATTTAGTGTGTGTTTTGTGCATTTTGGAAATGATCAGCAACGACACGGGCACCCATACAGCTAAACTGAAACCAACTTCGGATGATATCCAGAAATGTTTTTCTTGTGGTCAGGGTGAACATTTGGAGAAACAGCCTTTGTTACCGTTACTCCGCTATTGCCAACAATGAACTCAGTGTCGAAATCAATGACTATGACATAAATGACTCTGTCCTCGGAGGTATTACTCTGATTGTCCCCCTTCCACCTCCGAGTGAACTATCAAAAATAGGTATTCGGATTTACTGTGAGAAAGTCACAGTCACACTCTATTTTACAACTCAAGCCACTGGCACTTTACTTTGCCAGGGCAGAGACTGCGCTCTCTGGGATTCTGATGAATGTGAAATCATTAAGCACCATGTCGCGACATTCATGAAAAACAAAAATGCAGAACAACTGGCAGCCTCACTTCTTGAAGCTCCTGTGACATTCATCAAGTCATTTTCTGGGACAATAACCCTAAAACCCTTGCCTCCAGATCAGATTTTCTCCAACTCCACATCGAGAGAGATATCTTCCTCCTCGCCTTCAGACTTTCATTCTGTACTGTCCAGCGAGATCAGCTCCCAGGCATGTCCAGCACAGAATATAATTCTTCTGCCGCCTACCCACCCTCCCAGGTCCCCGGACGACATTGACCCACAGTCACTTACGAAAGGACCCACATCGGCGGAAAAGAGGACCCCCGCTCATCCCAATACAAGAAAACACCGCAGACGTACGCTGTGCTTCACCCCATATCCGAAGAGGAACCAAGCTGCCCTAACACCGTCACTCCGAGGGAAACTGGAAAGCCTTGAGGCCTCGCTTGAAGCCTTAGCTGAAGCGCAGCGCGAGACGGAAGACTCAACTCTATCCCTTATCATTGACTCAAAGCGCTCAACCAAAAATGAACGCCGTACATTCGTAAGTGGCAAAGTTGAGTCTCTAAATAACACGATACACAAACTGAATGAACAAACAGCCAGTTTAGAAAAAGCAACAGCCGTCTTATCGAAAGAAAACCATTCGCTAAAAGCTCAACTTGGTATCCTGCAATCTGAGATAAAAAAGACTAGAGCCCCACCCGTGATACCCACTCGTGATAGTTATTCGATGACCGACGTACCGATTGCAGCCTGGTGAACGCCGCTGAAGAACAATCATCGACATGTTCTCCAACCGATAACAGTCACACACCCAACTCTAAAGTCTTCAGCTCCCAAAGTGAAATACCACATACACTCAACAATACATACATGATTACCGCAGATGAACACGAAACCTGCAGTTACTCCATCCCAACACAGAACCCATTTGATAGTCTGTTAAGCACTGAGCAGGAGAAAGCAGCCACAGTGGAAATGAAGCAGACAGAGGGAACTGACAGCAACTCAACGACGTCACCGACAAGAAAATGCCGAAAAGTAAAAAAACAATACCCCCAAACTGTCTCCGAAAGAAATTTGAGGAAACATTTCTATCCCCCAAAGAGCTTCACTACTTCTCATAGGAGACTCTGTGATCAGACATATTTTTTATTAACCCCAGATGATTCGCTACCCACTCTCAATCGCTGTACAAAGTGTGTGTGCCTGGCGTGACGACTCGCGATCTGTGTGCATGGGTGCACTCGTTGCCCATCGTGCGCAGTGTTAAAGCAGTCACTCTTCACGTCGGGATCAATGACTGCCCAGCAGGACAGATTTCACAGAACAACTGGTACGAACTGATCGCACTACTGAAAAAAGTCTTTCCAAACGCATCACTGTCTTTCAGCTCAATCATCCCAGCTAAGGGGAGACATAGTCTAAACAATTCGATCGCCCCTTCAAACCGCAACCTGTTTAAAGTGTGCCAGGATACACGTGTCACGTACATCGACAACGAACACACGTTCACTGCACCATCCGAAGCACCGCGTTTAGTCCTGTACCAAGACCTGACCCACCCCAGTAAACAAGGAACGGTAAGATTAGCTAGCAACCTCGCACAAGGTTTTGGCATCCGGCAACATGACAATATAAGTCACAACCAACAAAACGGTGCCAATAGCCACAGGGAAATATATGGAAGGGCAATCAGGGCAAACAGGGCAATCTTCCGGTGGCTATGGACACGATAACGAACATACTCATTTCAGATACCCCTCTCCTCCCGCCGCTGGAAACTGTCCTCCTCCATCATCCAGCCATCACTTCCCTCCACTACCCTCACCTCAAAGAGAACGTACCCCGCCCGTTCTCCACCAGCAGCCTATAGACAGAAAGGACACATATGAAAAGCCTGCACATGGAGATCCGATATATATCCCACCCGCTTTCCACCAGCAACCGTATCTCCCCCCAGTACCCCCTCCAGCCTTCCTTTGACAGACAAGACACACACGAAACTGCTGTCAACCGTTTACCCCCAACACCCGTCCAGCAACATGCAAGACAATTGGACAGCCAACTAAACCCCTATGCACTACGAACATTATGGCGGCATTCCAACTCATCACACAGCAGCCTGAGTTTCCTAACCACCGGCACCAGCAACCCTCCCCCATCCTCCGTACACTTTTTTAACCGCGCTAAACTGTTAACGATTACGAAATGTTGTCTGCGTGTACCAACAGGCCTATACGGGTGCCTGTTGATACAGTTCTACGCGTATTATGTGCGTGTGTGCGTGATCTAGCACCCCCACCCCCTTCCCCCGTACAGCATTTTAAATGTGCTAAACTGTTGATTATCATGAAATGTTTATATGCATATTTATCCATGTACGTATTGACGCAGTATTGTGTATGTAGGCTATGCGTATGCATATATTGTCTGCGTGTGTGATCTACCAGAACCCCCCCCCCCCACCCCCCCACCTCCCCCACACATTCTTAACTGTGGTGAACTGCTATGATCTGTTCACGATATATATATATATCACTTTCTATATAGAAACATGTATGTATTGATAATTTTGCACGTGTATATCTGCGTATATGCTTGTGTGCGTGCATGTGCGCCGCGCGCGCGTGTGTGTGTGTGTGTGTGTGTGTGTGTGTGTGTGTGTGTGTGTGTGTGTGTGTGTGTGTGTGTGTGTGTGTGTGTGTGTTGTGTGTGTGTGTGTGGTGTGTGTGTGGTGTGTGTGTGTGTGTGTGTGTGTGTGTGTGTGTGTGTGTGTGTGGGGTGTGTGGGGGTGTGTGTGTGTGTGTGTGTGTGTGTGTGTGTGTGTGTGTGTGTGTGTGCGTGGTGGTGTGTTTTGTGTGTGTGTGGTGTGTGTGTGTGTGTGTGTGTGTGTGTGTGTGTGTGTGTGCGTGTATGTGCAGATAGCTGGGCTAGTATTGCTTGTACTGTAACAGCTAACACTTGTGTAGTCACTGAAGCGGATAATTAAGACTGATTTGTTTGCAGCCAGTTTATATTTTGACTGCCATTGTGCTTCGTTGCCGTTCACTGCTTTTCTAGTAAGGCACCGTTAAAGCACCGTGTCAGTGCTTGTTTGGGAGTTGCACCGGAGCATCAACGATACGGGTCGCTTGGCAGGAGTGGGTCTGCGGTTAGAAGGGTTGAAACGGTGGTTAACTAACCCTGAAAGTGAAACAGAAAGCTAAACAAACGTCTTTGTACTTTTACAGAAAGGAACGTTGCACAGACACTTGCAGACATGGCGAATGACACTTTCACCTTCCTTTCTGTTTCATCATTGCAGAATATAAAATAATGGATACTGCATTTTTGTATGTTTGTCCTTTCTTGTGTGTTGCGTGTTGTGTGTGTGTGTGTGTGTGTGTGTGTGTGTGTGTGTGTGTGTGTGTGTGTGTGTGTGTGTGGGGGCGCTGTTGTGTGTGTGTGTGTGTGTGTGTGTGGCGCGCGCGCGCGGTGTGTGTGTGGTGTGGTGTGTGTGTGTGTGTGTGGTGGTGGTGTGTGTGTGTGTGTGTGGTGTGTGTGTGTGTGTGTGGTGTGTGTGTGTGTGTGTGTGTGTGTGTGTGTGTGTGTGTGTGTGTGTGTGTGTGTGTGTTGTGTGTGTGTGTGTGTGTGTGTGTGTGTGTGTGTGTGTGTGTGTGTGTGTGTGTGTGTGTGTGTAAGTAAACAATTAAACAAAACAAACTTCAACTATATAGTGAAAAGACAGACTAGCGATGCTCGTCAGAACAAGACAAAAACTGTCCTTCATTTCCGTCAACTCCCATCAGCTGGACAATTCCACAGTCCCACTCCCTGACCCTGTCCTTCATTTCCGTTAACACTTATTAGCTGGACGATACCACAGTCCCACTCTTTGACACTGTCCTTCATTTCTGTCAACACCCATCAGCTGGAAGATACCACAGTCCCACTCCCTGACTCTGTCCTTCATTTCCGTCAACACTCATCAGCTGGACGATTCCACAGTCCCACTCCCTGACTCTGTCCTTCATTTCCGTCAACACTCATCAGCTGGACGATTCCACAGTCCCACTCCCTGACTCTGTCCTTCATTTCCGTAACACTCATAGCTGGACGATTCCACAGTCCCACTCCTGACCTGTCCTTCATTTCCGTCAACACCATCAGCTGGACGATTCCACAGTCCCACTCCCTGACTCTGTCCTTCATTTCCGTCAACACTCATCAGCTGGACGATTCCACAGTCCCACTCCCTGAATCTGTCAAAAGCCTAGGCGATCTCCTCGGCAGCACCGAGCCCATGGAGAACGCCATCAGTCAGACTTCCGAATCCTGCTTCTACCAGCTCTGACGAATTATTTCTGTCCGGAAGTATGTTCCACCTAGGCTGCAGTGAGACTAGTCACATTACTCATACTGTCACTCCTGACTGTCTGCTTCTTCTGTCCATAGCCTTCGTCACATTCAGAACTGTGCTGCTCGTGTCATCCTGAGAAGAAAGAAAGAAAGAAAGAAAGAAACTAAACAACAAAAACGTAAAACATATGACATCAAACCTCTGTTTCAATTGCTCCTTGGGCTCCCGACCCCGCAAAGAATTCAATACAAAATAAACACTCTCTGCTATAAATGTATTACGCTCATTGCTCTGTCTTATGTCTGTGACTGTCTTCAACTTTACACACCCTCCCGTACTCGCCGCTCTGCTTTTAATACTCTCAGCCTCCATATTCCTCGTACCACACTGACCACTGTTGGTTCCCGCGCTTTTTCGGTCTTCGGACCTTCTCTGGGGAATGACCTTCCCCTTCCTGTCCGACAGAAACCCTCTCTGGACGGCTTTAAGTCAAACCTCAAGACATTTCTCTTCCCGAAACAAAAGACCTGCCAAGTTTTGCGTTCCGCTCTGCTGTCTACCTCCGCCTCCAGTCTCTGTTGTCCACGGGTTTAATTTGTGTATAAAATCAGTTTTGCACAGTCAGTATCCTCATGTGTGCGGGTGCCTGTGTGTGTGTGTGTGTGTGTGTGTGTGTGTGTGTGTGTGTGTGTGTGTGTGTGTGTGTGTGTGTGTGTGTGTGTGTGTGTGTTGTGTGTGTGTGTGTGTGTGTGTGTTTGTGTTTTCGACAGGACGGAAAGATGGATTTAAAAAAAATCGTCTGTACAGAAAAGGCGTGGCTGGTTAAGGATAATCAATTTCTGACTTTCCATACGACGTAATCCATTCTGCTCAGGTACAATTGTGAGTTTTAGATCCTGGTGGCTGCGAGGTGGTATCCATATACACATAAACACATATATACGCGCGCGCACGCGCGCGCGCACACACACACACACACGCGCGCGCGCGCGCGCACACACACACACACACACACACACACACACAGATGGAAACACACACACACACACACACACGTCCCCCCCCCCCACACACACACACACCCCTCCCCAAAAAGAAACAAAATCATGCAAAAATCACGCATGCACGAACGCACACAGACACACACACACACACACACACACACACACACACACACACACACACACACACACACACACACACACACACACACACACACACACACACACACACACACCACCACACACACACACACACACCACAGCACACACACACACACACACACACACACACACACACACACACACACACACACACACACACACACACAAGCAAGAAACAAACAAACAAACTAAAAACACGCATGCATACAAAATTCTGTGTCTCATCAGGCCCTCCTCCCTCTCCCCCTCTCAGCCCCACCCCCTACCCTATATGTTCAGGTCTCATTGTTGTTTGTTCCACAAAGACTTTAAATAGGCTACGTCTGTCAATAGAAGATCATAAGAGAACTCGTAGCAAGGGATAACAGAATTTGAACATCTTCGTTCTCTTTAATGTTGCTTTTCGCCTATCGAGACCGTACCGACTATTAAGGACGCGGTCCCAGGTCGTCCACCTCCTCTCTGACACAGTTCCTGAACTCTGAATTTGAACCTTTTCAGTTTCAGTCTTGCTTTACGTCCACGGAAACCACCCAGCTTATTAGGGACGCTGAGCCCAGGGCGGCCACCTCGATTTTCACACAGCTCCTGAGCTCTAGAGACGGGTTGGTGCGCATAATTTAAGTTTTTTTTTCGAACGCATAGATACCAGTTTGAACTGCACTGAACTAAAGATTATAAATGTATTTATAATCTTTGACTGAACTGAGCTGAACTTTCAGGGGTGAAAAAAGCATCGGTTTCATAAAGAATAAATCAAAGAGGACAGGTACACGCGTTCGTTCTTTGTCCATTAGGCGACTCTGTGTGATTGACGTACCCTAAAATCAAAGAACTACATAACTAATTATCTTACTCAACTTCTAATCGTGAATAGTGACGTCAACAATGGCGGCATGGACAGAACAGTCACTCTCACAGTCATCCAGAGTGACGTCAGCATGGAGCACACTCAGCATCAACCAATCGGCAAGCAGTGTTCGGGAGAACTGCATCATCCTGGGCTGGAACGTCACCATCCCTTGGGACAACCCCAAGAACCTCATCAGCCGGGAGACGGAACTTCTCGTCGACAGACTTAAGTCCGGCATCTTCATCCCCATCCTCTACCTCATCGGGGCCCCTACCAACGTCGTTAACATGGCGGTGTTCTTCAGGCAAGGCCTCAGCAAGAGGATCAACATGTGTCTCTTTTCCCTCGCACTCTTAGACCTCATCAGCCTCACTGTCATCTTAAGCTTCCATGCTGAGCGGATCTACACCCAATTTGTCGACAACGAGAGGTACAGCTCATCCTACAGATACATGGTGAACAACAGTATTATTGGACTCTACGCGTTTAACATGGGATCGGTTTTGCTGTCTGGTATCATTGCAACGGAGAGGTGCGTCTGTGTTCTGTTCCCATTTCGAGCTCAGAGATGCATCCCGACCAAGGTGTTGGCGACCATCATTGTGATCAGCGTGTTGGCGCTGCTGTCCCTTCGCTTCGTCTCCAACTCACAGTACCAGGTGATGTGCTTCTATGAGCTGCGTACCGGCAGACAGTCATGGCAGCTCTACGTCAACAACTTTTATTTCCGGAACAAGGCCATGCTAAACGTTTTCGATGCCTTTAGTGGATTTGCCATCTCGCTGGGAATTCCAATCGTCGTTCTCATTGCCACTGCCATCACTGCCATCAGGCTGCATCAGATCGTGAGATGGCGCAGCCAAGCCTCTTCCACAGTGTCCAGTGCTAAAGAGATCGCCGTGACCAAAATGCTCATCGCTTTGTCCGCGGAGTTCTTTGTGCTGTCCATTCCTGTCGTTATCTTCCGGCTACTGAAAGTCTTCGAACCCGAGCTCGGTGCATACGGCCGCTACTCCAACTCTTTTTCCGTGCTGCTGGCAATCTCTGAGCTCTGTTTTTACATGAGTTCCTCTGCGAATTTCTTCGTGTACTACTTTACCAGCGCCGGTTACAGGGAGACTCTCCGAAAACTGCTTGGCAGGAAAATTCCCAAGATCGGCCAGAGGCAAATTTCGGTCGCAACTACGGAACTTTCTGTCGCAACGAACACTACAAGCGTCAATCTTACTGAAGCAAAAAGTGACAAATGAACAAGTACTTGTGTGGTTTAAGTTGTGCCGTGTTCAGTGCCTCGAGTGTGTGGAAGTGTGTTTTGATTCTTCCAAATATTCGAGGCTGTGAACACATCACAACTGAGACCGGATAAGTACATTTTCATTTTCATGTTATTACTGTTGTTTAAGTGTTGTTTTGGTCGCTTGAAAAGGGGGCTTACCCCCAAAATTCGCACCTGCTTTGCATCGTCATATTAAATTAGTGCTCCTTTTTACCTCATAATGTGTTTGGATCTTGTTTTAGAACGCTAGGTTCCATCTTCTGCTCAGACGTTT
This sequence comes from Alviniconcha marisindica, assembly GCA_018857735.1. Lineage (NCBI taxonomy): Eukaryota > Metazoa > Mollusca > Gastropoda > Provannidae > Alviniconcha > Alviniconcha marisindica. The sequence goes on along the minus strand of JABMCL010001063.1, from coordinate 186,369 downwards.
TCTGAAGATCTGTCAGGCGAAGATAAGCTGTGTCAGTCGCGAATACCACGAGCAGCCTGGAGAGAACCAAACTGACGAAACATGATATCTATATCGATAGGATTGGGATACACAAATACACTCACAACACACGTACATTTTATTGTCGTCTGGAACGTTCTAAACGCGGGTGTTTACCGCGCTTCGCTGACGACAAAATGTGTCTCCAGTTGAGAAGAGCGTAACCAGGGACAAATAACTGCTGCGGTACCAGATGGTCGAAGCTGATGGGAATTTGGATTATTAGCCTTTGTATTTTGATTTTGGGAATTTAGAAGGGGATTTCATAGAATATTGAAGTTAAGTGGGAGGTAAATTTAGGTGTTGGAGGCGTTTTGATTACGGCCAGTTATGGCCATTACAATCAGCATGCAGCCAGAATCAGGCCAGACCGTATAGGCCTATCCCGGACTGGACATCCTGCACCCGACGTTCCTCCAAAGAGGGCTCGGAGGATATCGTGCAGAACCGACCCGAATCCGATCTGTGTGGCCTGGCCGCGGTCAGGTTTTGGCCAGACGCATCTGGTCTGGAAGCAATCGTGTGTGCACGAATCAATGGGCCAGGTTCTGGCAGAACGCACCCGGCCCGCTACCAGTTTCCCACTTTCAGACTCGGGTGCGTTCTTCCACTTACGGCCTAGATCTTATTGTGAAAAACCAGCCAGGATCCAATTCGGTTCTGGCTGACTGTGCTGGGTTTAGGCCAAACGGATCCTCACTTGGCATGCGTGTAAATAATAATAATAATAATGATAATAATAATAATAATAATGTACATTTATCATGCACTCATCAACGCCCTGAGCGTTCACATGATGCATATTAACCTAAATACAATATTCTATACACAAATATAGCCATTCCTACCAAAACAATTTACATAACGTGTTATATGGAAACACACACGCACGCACGCACGCACGCACACACACACACACACGCTCGCACGCACACACACACACACACACACACACACACACACACACACACACACACACACACACACACACACACACACACACACACCACACACACGCGCGCGTGCACACACACACACACACAATCTAGCAGATACTGGGTTTTGATATTAGTTTGGGTGGAAATACTGTGAGGTACATATCTGGTGCAGTTTATGTACCTTGTATTTACACGCATGCCAGGTGAGAATTACCGTAGGCGACTCAGGTCTATCTTGTACTTATGTGACGTCATTCGAGTGCTCATTAACTCCCTTGTGAGCAGATTCTGCACGAGCGCTCTGAGCCTCGTTCTATTTCAGCCTTATCGCTAGGCCAAACCAGCTTTTCCTCCCCCCCCCCCCCCCACCACGCCCCCCCCCCTCCTCTCCCGACAGGCTAGTTGTACGGTTTTAAAGAATACATGCATGACATGATGACACGGATAATCATCGGGGTTCCACACGTGTAAAAGAACGGAATCTCTCAGTCTCTGGTCAGCCCAGTTTGGGGCGTGAACGACGATATGGGTCGCCTGGCAGGAGTGGATCTGCGGCTAACAGATCGGAGCCGGCGGTTAACTAACCCTGAAAGTGAAGCAGAAAGGTAAACGGATAATCTTGTACTTTTACAGAAAGGAACATTGCACAGAGACAGCTGAAGACATGGCGGATGACCCTTTCACATTCCTTTCTGTTTTACCATTGCAGAATATAAAATAATGCGTACTGCATAATTGTATCGTACGTTTGTCCTTTCTTGTGTGTTGTGTCTGTGTACGTGTGTGTGCGTGTGTGCGTGTGTGTGTGTGTGTGTGTGTGTGTGTGTGTGTGGGTGGGGGGGGGGGGGGGTGCGTGCGTGCTTTTTGTGTATGTGTGTGATGGTAATGCCCGAGGAATAATTAAATTATTTAGACTCCCGTTGTTGTAGGCGAGAAACTGCGAAGGCAGTAAAACAATAGCCGACGATCCGGTGACGTCATAAAGTGACTAGCCAATGACGTGCATCGAGTAGTCAGCTTTGGCCATTTCGCCAAGACTTCGCCCAACCTGTCCTGCGATCTAACTTCGACGAAGAGCAGTCTTGTACAAGTTGTTAAAAGATTATTTTTTTTCCTGGTTAACGTCTACAGAAACACTGAGGCTTATTAGGGACGGGGAAAGGGGTGGGGAGGGGGGAGGGAGAGGCGGGGGCGGGGGGGGGGGGGGGGACAAATGAATGGCTCGTCCGCTTGCTCCGACCCGTAAAGACCGAAGAGACTGCCAGCCACCGCCACAACAACAATGTTAAGGAGGTGGGGACCTCGCCATTGCGAAGCAACGTGTGTACTTCGCTAATTGCTGTTTCAACAGCTGTGCGGAGCAAAGTCCCAAAGACGGTGTCTGTAGAGCAACTGTTGAGGAACGACTGAAGCAAAGGGTTGCCCAACTTTCATAGCCCAGCTCCACCTCACTGCTCTTGATCTCTCCAGGGCTCTCTTAAGGGTCCAGCTCCACCTCACTGCTCTTGATCTCTCCAGGGCTCTCTGAAGAGTCCAGCTCCACCTCACTGCTCATGATCTCTCCTGGGCTCTCGTGAGGGTCCACCTCCACCTCCCTCTTCTAGATCTCGCCTGGACCCGCAAATGCTTGTCCAACTTTTCATGAGAGTCCAGCCTCACCGCCCTCCTCTTGATCTCACCTGGACTATGACAAGTTGTAGGTAATCATGTTGCTTAACTTCCACAGAAACCCATAAGGCTTATTAGGGACGGGGACAGTGGGGGAAGGGGGGGGGGGATGAGTTGCTCGACTGCGCGCTCCGACCCGGAAAGACCGAGGAGGCCGTGGACCGCCGCCAGAACCACCACCATGTTAAGGCAGTGAGACCTCGCCATTGCGCAGCAACTAGTGTATTACGCAATACTGCTCTTTCAACTGTTGTTGTAGTTGTTGCTGATTGCTTTTAGATAGTTCTGTTCTCCGCTCTCGAGCAGACTCACTGCGCTACAGGAGTGACTAGCTTTTTATAGCGCGTTATTTGAATATCCACCGAGGTGGTGTACTTACAGCGAGTCCCGGCAGAGAGGTCGCAGTGGCTTCGCCAAGTGGCATCTCCCTACTGACAATTTCCCTGACCCATGGCAACGAATAAAGAATTTCTTTGAACAGTAATATGTCAGCCGACGTCCGAGGACATTAAGCAACACAACTGAACCCCAAGGCACGGCATGTAAAAACGTTGTGAACATGTATACTGTCCCTAAGATGTCAGCGTGACATCTGAGGACCTTAAACCACATATCACTAAGAACGCCTGTATATTGTCCCTGATATGTCAGCCCGTCACCTTAAGCCCCACATCGTCAAGAACGCCTGTATTTTGTCCCTAATATTTCAGCCCGTAATCTGAAGACTTTAAGCCCCACATCATTAAGAACGCCTGTATACTGTCCCTAATATGTCAGCCGGTCACCTGAATACTTTAAGTCCCACATCATCAAGAACGCCTGTATACTGTCCCTAATATGTTAGCCGGCACCTTAAGCCTCATATCGTAAAGAACGCCTGTATACTGTCCCTAAAATGTCAACCGGTCACCTGAATACTTTAAGCCCCACATCGTCAAGAATGCCTGTAAATTGTCCCTGTTATGTCAGCCTGACATCGGACGACTTTAAGCCCCACATTATAAAGAAACGCCTGTATACTCTCCCTAATATGTCAGCCCGTCACTTTAAGCCCCACATCGTCAAGAACGCCTGTAATATTGTCACTAATATTTCAGCCCGTAATCTGAAGACTTTAAGCCCCACAGCAACAACAACGCCTGTAGTAAGTCAGAACACAGTGCTGGATATTTCGCCTACTACCAGGCCATTCCGCCTTCCGGATGTTCAGAAACAAAAATCCCCAAGCGGATATAGAAATGGCAACAGACGATGACACCAGAATTTAGCTTTGGAAATTCGGTCCAGTAGGACTTATTATCTGGGGTATTAAACAAGATCCTACCGCAACAGTTGTGTGTGGAGAACTTCTGTATTGGAGTGTGTGTGTGTGTGTGTGTGTGTGTGTGTGTGTGTGTGTGTGTGTGTGTGTGTGTGTGTGTGTGTGTGTGTGTGTGTGTGTGTGTTAAGGATGGAGGCTGAGAGCTCCGTATTGGGTCTGTTTGTTTTGTTTTGTTGTTGTTTTACGCATGCAGAAAATAAAGTATTTGTCAAGAGCAAAATCGTGACCATAGAGACTATTCTAAGCACATACACACGCGCGTGTGCGCACACACACACACACACACACACACACACACACACACACACACACACACACACACACACACACACACACACACACACAAACACACACAGAGGCACCCGCACACAGGAGCATTCTGACTATACGAAGCTAAGTTTACTCAGCTTAAAACGGGCAGCAAAAGGAGACTTGAGATGGATGAAGACAGCAGTACGGAACAGAAAATATGGCAGGAGTCTACAGTTTGGGGAAAAGAAATGTTCTCGGCTACGTTTGAATGAGTTCAGAGAGGTTTTCTGTTGGAGAAGAAGGGGAAGGTCATTCCCTGTAGATGGACCGAAAACAAAAAATGGCGCGGGAACCAACAGTGGAGAGTCTGGTGCGAGGAATCTGGAATCGGAGAGTATCAGAAGCAGAGCGGAGAGTACGGGAGGGCGTGTAAAGTTGAAGACGGTCACAGAGACAAGACGGAGCAGTGCCCGTGATACACTTACAGCAGAGAGTGTTTATCTTGTTCTGGGAACCGATGTAGACCAGGAACTATCCTCCAGCTCTGTGTAGTCTGGTTGTTCATCAGCAGACCTAGCTGGATAACACCGGTTTCCAAACGTTCGTTTCGGCGCCAACAACGTCGTGAAATAACCCACCAGGTGGCAGTCTGTATAGTGATGGGGGAAACCAGGCCCCGTGCCGTCGAAGATGCAGAGATGGTTGATGCACTTCCTCAACTGCATCAGGATGTTCAGCAGGCGGGACCTCGTCGGACTTGCCCGTCCATTTCACCACATCAAAGTTCTTCATCGGGATTTTGGTGTAGATTCTCTCTGCATCTTGCTGAGTCCCACAAAGTTCTTGGTTTCCGTCGTGTTCTTCTCCTTGGACCTCCATGGCTGTGACCGTTAGAGGCTCGTCTGTTGTTGGCCTGGTGTTATTTGGCTTCCCTACTTCCAATCCTGCTCGTCAGCGCCAGATGTATACGGTTGATGGAAGTAGCAGGTTGGAAGAAGGCAAGAACAAACGAGCCACCGCCAGATATTCCTGTTTTATTCTTCTTTTCGGATGGTATCTGCGAGAGGCAGCTGGTGTCGCCTCTCGCTTTCTCTCGCGCTCTCACCATAACACAGAAAACACTGAGAATAAAGCACCTTGGGGATGATTTTGTACTGGGAGAAATTCTGGAGCCTTTCGTCTGTTTTACCGTTACTCATTACACTAACACTTATACAGCGCAAAAGCTCGGGCCATGAGACTGAAGTTGGGAGGAGACCTCGGACCTGAATTGTCCCCCCATATTTAGTAGAGCCGACCATAAACTTCTAGTGCGACGTTTTAATAAGAGAAAGGTATGCGCCGAAACAAATTCCGTATCCCCAAGAGAACAAACTTTCTCACACTTTGATTCGGGGATGAATTTGTTATCTCCAAATCCCGGACAGTCGTATACGCGCCGCGTTTGAAAAAAAACGGCAGCGTCGCCAGCGGCGGACGACTTCTATCTGCTCCCTTTGCCGACAGGTAGGGCCGGCAACTGACTGATTTATCTCCCGTGCACACCGGGTTCTCTCCCTTTGGCGTGTCTCCCGTCTCGCCGTGCGAGTAAAGCGTAGATAACTCTTGGAGGAACGTGCGGAGCTCGGCCATTTTGAACAATTTACAGCGGTCATTTCTCGTAGACCGGAACAAAGGTGGCTCAGTGGTGTGGCGGGGTAGGTGGTTTGCCGGACCCGGACCAGACTCACAGGGTGGGAAATGAACAATTCGGGGATTTTCTCACGTGCAGAGGGAGGGGGGAGGGGACACGACCATGTCCATGACGCGAACACTTGTAGGTCATGAAGCTCGAGATTTGTTTTCAGACCACCCGGCAATTTGGTCACGTCCGCTGTTTCCGGTGGATGTGGAGAACGAGGGACACCATAATTACATTGACAAACCTTGCGCGAAATACACTGAAACCTTAGCTTGACGTGACTGGCGTTTCAGTCACGTCAGACGAGCCAGGTTTCCAGTCTGGCTTTTTAACAGTTTTTAGTTTTAAAACGTCCCAGTGCATCTGTTTCAGCCTTCGATAACTATAGGACCTGCTGACAATATCACTGCGTTAAATACTTTATGTCACAAGTTTTATCCTGGGGTGTTATGGACAGGTCTACAAATTCACTCTGCTGATCAAATGGACGAGGGGAGTGTGTGTGTGTCGTTAGAGGTGGGGGGAGGGGGTGTGTAGCTATAAGCCAGTGCCTGGGGCTTAGACTTTTGGCTGGTACGTTCAATCGCATATATATATATATATAAGGAAAGAGAAAAACAAATGCTGTCTTCAATAATGAGAAAAATGAACACGCACACACACACACACACACACACACACACACACACACACACACACACACACACACACACACACACACACACACACACACACACACACACACACACACACACACACACACACACACACACACACACACACACACACACACACACACACACACACTAAATTTATCGAGAGTTTGTCCCCCATGATATCCGTACTTTGGAATAATCTTCTGCATTTAAAGTCACCCCAAAAACCCATTATTTAAATCTACTGTTAGGAAATGGTCTGTACCCCCCAGCTTGGTCCTGAAATGATTTAGCATTGCACTCCTCTGTCTTCGTATTGTTCATACACAGCCATTGCACCTCCTCTGCCTTTGTATTGTTCATACACAATCTGTCTTCGTATTGTTCATGCACAACCGTTGCACCTCCTCTGTCTTCGTATTGTTCATAGACAACCATTGCATCTCCTCTGTCTTCATATTGTTCATACACAAGCTGTCTTCGTATTGTTCATGCACAACCGTTGCACCTCCTCTGTCTTCGTATTGTTCATAGACAACCATTGCATCTCCTCTGTCTTCATATTGTTCATACACAGTCATTGTACATCCTCGCTCCTCTTCAAATTGTTCACACAGTCGACTGCACCTGCTCTGTCTTTATACTGTTGACACAATCGTTGCACCTCCTTGCCTCCCTCCTCCCAATCGTTCATACCTAGTCACTGCATCTCCTCTCTGTTCGTAACGTTCGCACGCAGCTATTCTGCATCTCCTCTCTGCTCGTAACGTTCGCACGCAACTATTCTGCACCTCCTCTCTGTTCGTAACGTTCGCACGCAACTATTTTGCACCTCCTCTCTGTTCGTAACGTTCGCACGCAACTATTCTGCACCTTCTCTCTGTGGATCGTTACGTCCAGTCCTTGTACCTCTTTGCGCTTCATCATTTTATTCACACACAATCTTTAATAATAATAATAATGTACATTTATCATGCGCTCGTCAACGCCCTGAGCGCTCACATGATACATATTAACCTAAATATGATATTCTATACACATGCAGAGCATAGTTCTACCAAAACAATTTACATAAAGTATTATTTAAAAACAAACAAAAAAACGCACTACACACACACACACACACACACACACACACACACACACTGACTGTAGCAGAAACTGGGTACTGATATTAGTTAGGATGAAAATACTGTGAGAAGAGGAAGGTTTTCAGTTTGGCTTTAAAAGATGACAGGGTTGAGCAGTGTCACCTCTCTCTTCATGTTGTTTATACACAATCATTGCACCTCCTCTTTCTTCATGTTGTTCATACGCAATCATTTCATCTCCCGCTCTTCACGCTGTTCATATATTATAATTATTGGCCTCTCTGTGGATGTTATTGATATACAATCATTGCACCTTCTCTCTCTTCATGTTCATACATAGTCCCTGAGCGTTGTTGTTGTTGTTGTTGACTGCTTTTGTGTAGCGCTATTCATCGCTCTCGAGCAGACTTACTGCGCTTCGCATGTGATTCTACATGAGTGAATAGCTTTTTATAGCCCGTTTTTGAATATCCACCGAAGTGGTGTACTTACAGCGATGACATGGCTGATGCCACATGAAACCGCTGTCATCTCGGCGCATTCTGTGTACACCATACAACCATGTACCATGTCACTTCATGCAAAACCACATACGTAAGGAGCATACGTAACCTGTAACCTGCTGTAACCTGCCAGCTGCACTTTCGGCAGAATGACCGGGGTCTTTTACGTGCTACTGCGGTAACACGGGGTTGGAACGGATACTGAAATATCCTCTCTATGTGTGCTCACACACAACAATTACAACACTTCTTTCTTTGTATTGTGCATGCACAATCATTGCACCTCCTCTCTCTTCGTATTGTTCAAACACAATCATTGCACCTCCTCTCTCTTCGTATTGTTCAGTCACAAACATTGGACCTCCTCTCTCTTCGTATTGCTCACAGTCATTGCACCTCCTCTCTCTTCATATTGTTCAGTCACAGTCATTGCACCTCCTGTCTCTTCGTATTGTTCAGTCACAGTCATTGCACCTCCTCTCTCTTCGTATTGTTCAATCACAATCATTGCACCTCCTCTCTCTTCGATTTGTTCATGCACAGTTATTGAATCTGTTGGTACTGTTGTTGGTACTGTTCATACATAGTCATTATACCTCCTCTTTCTTCATATTGTTCATACATAGTCATTGTACCTCTGCTGTCTTCATATTGTTAACACATAGTCACTGTGCTTCTTCTCTCTTCGTACTGTTTATA
>JABMCL010001063.1:165000-172500 GCA_018857735.1 Alviniconcha marisindica | reverse complement strand
CCTTGACCAAAATGCTCATCGTTTTGTCCGCGGAGTTCTTCGTGCTGTCCATTCCAGCCGTTATCTGCCGCATGTTTCAAGCATACGAACAAAACCGCGGCCCCGCCAGCTTGTATGCCAACACTTACCATGTGTTGCTTTCAGTCGCTGAGCTCTGCTTTTACGTGAGCTCCACTGTGAATTTCTTCGTGTACTACTTTGCCAGCGCCGGTTACAGGAAAACTCTCCAGGAACTGCTTCACAGGAAAACGCCCGAGAAGAGCCGTGAGAGGCAATCGGCGCCAGGGATAAAGAGAGCGACCAACTGAACTGGTACTGAAGCAGACTCGATGTCGAAGAAACGGGAGTTAATCAAATGTACACCGATTAGTTGAGTGACTTCCTGAAGACGTGAGCTTGGCTGATTGTGAGCTGAAGATCCGTCAAGATCCAAACACACTGAAGGTGACAAGGGAAACTAATTTAATATGACGATGGAAAACAGGTCCGAATTTTCGGAGTAAGGCTCTGTTTCAAGCAAGCCAAAAAAGAAAAAAAGAAAGAAAAGAAAAAAAGGAAACAAAAAACTAAAACAAAAAAAGCACACAAAAAAGAAAAAGAAAAAAAAAAGGAAGAAGAAAAAAAGAAAAAGAAGAGTTACACAACAGTTAAACGGGGAAAATTAAAATGTTCTTATACGGTTTCAGTTGTGGTGTGTTCATTGCCTCGAGTGTCTGGAAGAGTTTTGATTTTTCCAAACAGTCGAGGCATTAAACAAATGGCTGAAACTTGATAAGTACATTTTCAGTTTTAACCATTTAAACTGTCGTTTTTCGCTTGAAAAAGGGGCTTAACCAATACCCGTTTTTCATCGTCATATTAAATCAGCGTTCCTTTTAAACTTTCATGTGTTTCGATCTTGACAGATCTTTAATTCACAATTAACCAAGAAATCCTTGTTTCAGATTTGTTTAAAGCTCTGTCAGTTGAAGATAAGCTATGTCAGTCGTAACAACCGCTAGCAGCTTGAAGAGAACCAAATGATGAAACATCATAGGTTATGTCGATAGGGTTGTGGTAGAAAAACACACTCACATCGGTTTTGTAGTTGTTGTTTTTTTTAAAATCGATTTCTGTTTGCCTTCTTGTTGTTGTTTTATTTAGTCGACGTTTGAAAGTGGTGGAAACACGACCGTGAATGCTGCCATTTTGCGCCCGACAGTCTGTGTCAGTGACATCATAATGTGTGGCAAAAGTGACGTCAGAATGTATGGCAAAAGTGTCAAACACGAGAAAAAGGACATCCTGTTTGCTTTCCATTCATCGAATGAATTTGTCTTCGAAGAAGTACTGGCGGGAACCGAGATCCTAGGGGTGGGGGAGATGGAGAGTAACTGCAAGTTGGAGAAACATATGCACAGTATCATTAGAAAGGTAACCTTCTTATTTCATCTTTACGTTCCCTTAAAACGTGTACTATCACCTAGAGGAGGGTACAATTTCTCTTTGAATCATTTTCCACCTCCATGTTGACACACACCAGTAATAATTTGGCAGGTGGGTCAGGTAACATTGTATGTTAATAATATATCAATATTAGTACGTTTGGTTGTTAACCTTTCAAGCAGAAATTAATTAATGAAATAAAAGAGTGTCTGAAAATATCTTCACATATTATCCCCTTTAATTTGCAAACTATCTCACTCAAAAATCTACATTTTGCAAATAATGCTTACGTCTCTAGTATATTCTGTGCTTTAAGCCTTAGTAATGAAACTTGTTGGTAAATAGTGTGGAGCATAAAATGAATTTCTACTCATGAAATGTGGGTTTTGATATCACTGCAGTTTCTGCATATATGAAGATAGCTGCTATCTTGTAGAAGACACTAGGGCCACTGATGCTACCTTCCTGCATTCAAATTTTGAAGTATATTTTATTGAAAAACACCAAATGCTTTGCTGCCCATTAGCGAAATAATTCTCCAGAATATTTACCCTGTTAGACATAGTCATAATTTCACCGATTTCGATGGACACTATCCTCTTTGACTTCGCATTTCTCAATAATTATTAGTCGGAGGAAATCCATTCACTTGGGCAGAACAGAGGAATATCCGCTTTATAAAAAAAAAAAAAAAAAAAAAAAAAAATGTAACGATGAGAAAAACCAATCACTACAAAAACTTCCCAAACATTTTCCCCCTTCAAATTCCGGGTGATAATGCCCCCTTATGTACAAGCTACGCCGAAAAGCAATATAAACTATGTAAAAATCCTTTATATTACCACAGTTTGACTACGCCGACAAAGTTTGGAATAACTGTTCTGGAACATTTTCCAACATGCTCGAAAATCGGCATTTGGAAGCTATAAGAATGACTGTAGGAACTGTTAGAGGAACAAGCCAAGAAAAGTATAAAGAATCTGGATTTTGCACATTAAAAGAAAGACGGAAGCTCCACAAGCTACTTAGGTTTCACAAAATGATTAACTCCCAGTGCCCCGGATACCTACTCTAATTTAGTACCACCTCTAATTTCCACAACAAATCCGTATGTTCGAACAAGATCATACGAAGTCATTCTAGCTCACAAAACTAAACTATACGCAAATGTGTTCATTCCATCAACTACCCATCTGTGAAATACATTGCCTGAAACTAACAAATTGTAAATCCTTCGATTAGCCTGCTGAAAATAAATTGTCAATGACGACACTTATTTCCAATATATTATTACTCTTTATTACTTTGGCTCTAGAAAGGAACAAGTTAACCATAATAAACTCCGACTTGCTATGAGAAACTTAAACTAGGACTTATTCAGACGCCACCTGTCAGATGACCCTGTATGTTCTTGCGGATATATATGCTATTCAGCCGAAACATCCAAACATTTCTTACTGCATTGTCCCCCCTGCAGTAACATTACAAAACAAACCATCAATAAAACAGATGCAAATGAAAGAAACATGAACACACTTCTGTTTGGAAGCGATCGACTACACTTAGAAGCCATTAAGAATTGTTTTTGCTCTACTCCATGATATTTTGTACCAGTTTGACAGCTTGTAAATTTATACGAAGTTTGCTTAAAATTAATGTTTGTCAAACAACCTAAATATAACTTTTAGGTCGAAATGTAGAAAAAAACAAGCAAGTAGTTAATTGTCGAGGCAACCCAAATATTACTTATTTTAAAACCTCTTCCACTCTCTCTCACCCACATGTCAAAATGATCATTCTGCTACTTAGTTATTTACACTTCATCCTCCCTCCCGTGTGTGTGTGTGTGTGTGTGTGTGTGTGTGTGTGTGTGTGTGTGTGTGTGTGTGGTGTGTGTGTGTGTGTGTGTGTGTGTGTGTGTGTGTGAGTGTAGTTTTTCCTTTGTTTTGTGGCTTTTGACTTGTTTTGACAATAATCTCAAGCTCGATTTCGCCATTGTAAACGTGCACATTACTGTATTTTCATTTCTAGGTAACACTTACATAAGCATATCGCTTTTGTGTTTCCTATGCTTGTGGTGTGTAGAATTTATGAGTACGATGTATGACTAAATTTTGTTTAAACCAAGAGGGAGACAATCTTTATTCCCAACATTACACTGTTACCACCAGGATGGTTTTGCATTAAGATGGGAAGCGGTGAAAATTTAATAGTTCCTTGTTGAAAGACTATGCGTATTTAAAAGATATTAATGAAGAAATAAAAAAAATATGCTTGAAGAATACGCCGTAATGTTATATGATAGAAAAGAAATACATAATATACCGATATCCGATATTCAATTTACAATATCCGACCAGCTGTTTCTTGATGTCTTACTAATGAAGATTAGGTCAAAAACAATTGCTTATGCCACAATGAAAAAATGATAAAACAAAGAACAAGATGAACAATTGGAAGAAAGCATTAAACCCTTAGAAAAGAAAGTACAGAGAACAGCTGAAGAAAAAAAGAAGAAAGAAAAAAAGAAGAAGAAGAAGAAAAGAAGAAAAAAAGACTTAAAGTTTAAACTTACCCAAATTAGAAGCAAGAGAATGGAAGGTGTACTGCTACGTCCCAGAGTCAGATGGATATCGGAAGGTGAAAAAGTGTCATATCGGAAGGTGAAAAAGTGTCAAAATATTTTTGTAGTTTAGAAAAAAAGAAGAAAAAAATACATTTTGTTAGCAAGCATATGAACCAACGTATAACACACCAAGGAGAAGAAGTATGTGATGAAAAGGAAATCAGTATTGAAGTTGGCAAATTTTATCAACAATTATATGAAAAAAAGATTGTTGAAGATTAAACTTTGTTTAAACCAAGAGGGAGACAATCTGTTTTCCCCAACACCGCACTGCTACTACCAGAATGATTCTGCATTAAGACTGACAGCGGTGAAAGCCATTTATTTGATGTGTCGTGTGTGTGTGTGTGTGTGTGTGTGTGTGTGTGTGTGTGTGTGTGTGTGTGTGTGTGTGTTGTGTGTGTGTGTGTGTGTGTGTGTGTGTGTGTGTGTGTGTGTGTGTGTGTGTGTGTGTGTGCGTGAGTGCGTGCGTGCGTGCGCGCGTGCGTGCGTGTGTGGCGGATGGGGGAGGAGGGGTGTGAAAAGTCACAAAGACAGTGTCCATATACCACAACTTTTGAAGAGAATTTAGAGCCGAAGCAAAATCGAACTCAGGTCCCTCTGCATACCAGCATAACGCCTCACCACTAGGCCAAACCGGCTAACAAGCTGGACACGAAGTTCAGACTTCTTCTTTTTTTACCGAGACGGAGACGGTAGAGACTTCAGCAAGTCAAGTAACGAACCAGTCTTTGAAAAGAAAAAGAAACAAGTGAGTTAGTTCTTCTTCTTTTCTTTGTGTAGTTCTCCCCACCCGCTCCACCCTACACTATATCAGCACGAATACACTGCTTAGATTAAGAAGGTTTCGGTAACTGCTAAACCAGGAACACGACCCCCCCCCCCTCCCCCCACCACAAAAAAACAAAAAAACAAAACAACAACAAAACTAACAAAAACTTACAAAAACCCACAAGAAAAAAAGAAAAAAAAAAACAAAAAACAAAAGAACAACAACAAGAAACCTCGACCAAACAAATAGCAAGCAACAACAAAGCAAACAAATAACTGACACAAAAACAACAATAAAGCAAACAAATAACAAACACAACAACAACAAAGCAATCAAATAGCAAACACAACAACAACTAAGCAAACAAATAACAAACACAACAACACCAACAACAACAAAGACGTTTGTCATGCTTCGATTACTATGTCAGCAAGAAAATACGATTTCACATATATTTTTTCTCTCTCCAGATGCAGCATGTTGTTTTCAAATTGCAAAGAGTTTCTGTGCACTCAGTTCATTTCCCAAATACACCAGTCTATAGATCCAACCGCTCTCTGTCTTCGCTCTCTTCTTTTAAGTCAAAACTGAAAACCCATCTCTTCTCCTCTGCATACTGATCTGTCGTTTTATCAATCCATCACCAGTAATGTATGTATTTGTAGTGTGTGTGTATGTGTGTGTGTGTGTGTGTGTGTGTGTGTGTGTGTGTGTGTGTGTGTGTGTGTGTGTGTGTGTGTGTGTGTGTGTGTGTGTGTGTGTGTGTGTGTGTGTGTGTGTGTGTGTGTGTGTGTGTGTGTGTGAGTGTGTTCGATGAAATGAGTGTATCCTTATGTCTTTGTAAGCGCTCTGGGCTCTTACGAGATGGGGCGCCATAAATAATCTATTATTATCATATTATTATCCGAGCACGTAAAAGATTTATAAAAAATAAAAAAGAGGAAAAAAACAAAAGAAAAACAACAACACACACACTGTTTATGATAAAATGCAGCATACTATTATACGCAACACTAGTTTTGTATAGGTCAGTTCCCACCATTTACAAGATTGTATTGTCGATTTCCTTTTTATAACGGTATTGCCATTTTGCGCGGTTGTGCGCAGTTAGGATTTTGTGACTTTTAACGGAAACCAAAAGATTTTCAAAAATAATCAAACCTGTAGAAAACAAGCTCTCTGGTAACATAATTATACAGACACTGAAATGTTGCAGTGAGCGTTTGTGGGCGGTCTCGTTGAGTGTGTGTGGGGTGGGTGGAGTGTGGGCGCGTGCGTATGTGTGTGTGTGTGTGTGTGTGTGTGTGTGTGTGTGTGTGTGTGTGTGTGTGTGTGTGGTGTGTGTGTGTGTGTGTGTGTGTGTGCGTGCGTGCGTGCGTGCGTGCGTGCGTGCGTGCGTGCGTGCGTGCGTGCGTGCGTGCGCGCGCGCGAGCATGTGTGAATGTTGTATCTGCATTGGCTTCATGCATTCCAAAATATAAAACAGTGAATTTTATCGTCAACCATGACTTTGCTGTAGATCGCTTGTTATATATTTGTTGTACCACTGTCCACGCACAGCCTGGCTCATCCTACTGTGCTTCAATTGTTTTATGTTGGGAGGCCAATTTAAAAAAAAATCAATTTTTTTCCTGAAGGTGTGTATACAAGGTCACAGCACCATGACTCACTCCATGCACAAGGTCGATTACTCTTGACGCTTGACACTTGGCAATAAATGTCTATTGACTGATCTCCCCTGCTCTCGAGTAGACTGCGCGCGCTCAAGTCGCATCTGACTCGCAATGATTGACCGAAACTTTTCACATAGCACGTTTGATCATCGACCCAAGTGGTGTATACTTACGACGCTAACTGGTTGTAACGCGGCTGGTACCACGGGAAAGTGCCGTCATCTCAGTCGGCTTACGTTACGTTCACACAAGGTTCAAGGTTCACACAAGGTTCAAGGTTTTTATTGAGCTGTTTGACCCTGGGGAAGTAAAAAATTACATTCACGCAACATATTTTTTATAATCAAGTACATAAGTACTAATAATACATAACTACAGCACTTCATACATTAGACAAGAACCAGCGTTTTAAACATAAAACTAAACAGTGGTGGAAAACTAAGACGCGCAAAAATACTTTTGTGATTGTGTGTGTGTGTGTGTGTGTGTGTGTGTGTGTGTGTGTGTGTGTGTGTGTGTGTGTGTGTGTGTGTGTGTGTGTGTGTGTGTGTGTGTGTGTGTGTGTGTGTGTGTGTGTGTGTGTGTGTGTGTGTGTGTGTGTGTGTGTGCGTGCGCGCTATGTGTTTTTGTTTGAATCAGAATAAATCAAGAACACAATTAGCTTTACAATACGAGTACAGCTAAGCACCAGATTACAGTGTCATTCAAAAACACGTACTTTCATCTGGTCTCAGTACAGCAAATGCTGGTGTTTTCATTAACCACATGCAGTACTACAGCAGTTTTAAAGTGCGTGTGTTATATTTGTTGTTGTTGTTGCTGCTGCTGCTTTTGATACACACGGGGGACTTTGGTTTATTGTGTCAACCGAAGGACTAGACACCAATGCATTGCATGCTTTGATTTTCCTCAGCTGTAGGCTTTTACTCCTTCCAGGTCTCTCCGCTCATCTACTGATTCACGTATCTTTCGCATTCCGGTCAGACGCAAGAAGTTCCAAGGAC
>JABMCL010001063.1:155000-160000 GCA_018857735.1 Alviniconcha marisindica | reverse complement strand
TTGAAGTGTTGCTTTACGTCCACAGAAACCGTAGGTTTATTAGGGACGGGATCCCAGGAAGTCCACCTCGACTTTCACACAGATCCTGAGCTCTACTCAACATGGTTTTTATCCCCATTTTTAAATATGCCAGTCGATCCTTCTTGAACAGTTCGTGGTTACTCGATAATGAAACTCCGGACCACAGGAGCTGGCTTGCCGGCTAGTCTCAAAGAGAAACAGAGGAGCAAACTCAACATGGTTTTATCACCTTTTATTCCCTCCCTAGTCCCCTATCTTCAGTCCCAGTCCAGGGGTATAGCCCACCCCCCTTACCTTTAGCTGTGAAGAAGAGCTATTTGAAGTTGAAGTGTCGCTTTACGTCCACAGAAACCGTAAGTTTATTAGGGACGGGGAGACCAGGACGCCCACCTCGACTTTCACACAGCTCCTGAGCTCTGTCAGCTATTTCCTAATCAAAGGATAACTCAAGCTCTGTTCCCAGCTCCACGTGTCTGCTTTTCAAATGAGGTCCGGCGTTTCTCTGCCGCAGAGTCAAGCAGTCGATCACCACTCGTGAAGTATGGCAGAACGCTACGGTTAGCGCATCTCGTTCATTCACACACGCACCGGCAGCCGGGTACTTGTGACGCCTGGACAGAGTTCATCTTTAACGATTTCCACCTGCGTCCGCCCCCCCCCCCCCCCCCCCCCCCCCCCCCCACACCCCGCCCCCCGCGCGAGGAGCTCAACGAGAATTATGCGCTCGTGGTGAGACCGGCCTTTCACAGCTAGTCGTCAAATTGCGCCAAACGACGGTTTTCACCCAGTCTCCACCCTGAGTGGATTTACTTGCTCAAGGAGGAGCCATTTCATAAGCTACCCTTAAGGTCTCTTCGCGGTACTAGCGGCGAACTAGAAAGGAAAGCGGGAAAAGGACGTGAATAGGAAAATAAGCCTCATTTAGGCTCGTCGCGGTTTTTACCGTCTGTAATTTACTCTCATCTTCCTCGTCAGTTCTGTGCGAATGCGGGTTTGGATCTTCTTGACCGCATGTGTGGTTGTTTCGCCACTGTTGCTGTATTGGTCTGTTGTGAACTGCTCGGGAAGATGTAAATTGGACAGACAAGTGTTTCAGGAAGGGTGTCCGTATGCGAGTGGGTTTTAGTGTGAGAGCATAATTACGTGTTGTCGTTTCGATTTGCCACTATTACTATATTGGCCTCTTACGCTTTGCTCTGGAAGATGTAAATTAGACGCGACGGGCAAGTGTTTCAGGAAGGGCATGTGTGTTCCAGTGTGTTTTAGTATTCACGAGTGCATGCATATGCGTGGTCGTTTCGAAGTGCCATTATGAGTAGGGGTTAGTTATAAAATGTTTGGGAAGATGTAAACCAGACACAGAAGTATGGTGATACTATACAAAGGGTGTGTGTGTGAGTGTGAGTGTGTGTGTGTGTGTGTGTGTGTGTGTGTGTGTGTGTGTGTGTTCGCGCGCGTGTGTGTGTGTGTGTGTGTGTGTGTGTGTGTGTGTGTGTGTGTGTGTGTGTGTGTGTGTGTGTGTGTGTGTGTGTGGTGTGGGGGGGTGTGTGTGTGTGTGTGTGTGTGCGTGTGTGTGTGTGTGTGTAGTGTGTGTGTGTGTGGGTGTGTGTGTGTGTGTGGTGTGAGAGAGAGAGAGAGGGAGAGAGAGAGGGAGAGAGAGAGAAGAGAGAGAGAGAGAGAGAGAGAGAGAGAGAGAGAGAGAGAGAGAGAGAGAGAGAGAGAGAGAGACATAAGTCTGTTGTAGAGTGAGTGCAGGTGGGCACGCGTGCTAGCGCGCCCGTATGTGTGTGCGTGCGTGCGTGCGTGCGTGTGTTGTGTGTGTGTGTGTGTGTGGTGTGTGTGTGTGTGTGAGAGAGAGAGAGAGAGAGAGAGAGAGAGAGAGAGAGAGAGAGAGAGAGAGAGAGAGAGAGAGAGAGAGAGAGAGAGAGAGAGAGAGAGAGAGAGAGAGTATATATATGTATTTGTACAATTTTGTTTTGCATCTTTTTGTACGGCGCATTGCGCCTTGGGTTTGACAAGGGACCATGAGCCATAGAAATGTCCTTTATTGTTATTATTTTGCATGAGCAACCCACGCTTCAGTAAATCAGATGAGGGAATGGGTATCAGTTTGCATAGGCTAGTTAGTGGATCGGTTTCTAGTCGTTTCATAACTTGAAAAAAGAAGTATTACGTGTATTTAGTAATTCGGTCTAACAATGCATCTTTGCTCTCCCCCGTGTTAATAACTTTTATTCTTCATTATCATTCTTTATCGATTTTTTTTGGTTACCGTTTTACTGTTGTTTATGTGTCGTTTTGTAGCTTGATAAAGGGGATTACCCCGAGAATTCGCATGTTGTGTTTTGCACTAATAAATAGCGTTGTTTTTTAACCTTTTATGCGTTTTTACTTTTGTTCTTTTTTATTCACTGTGCTTAAAACCCAGATTTAATACGAAGATCAAAACACACGAATGGTCACAGTTCAGGAGCTGTGTGAGAGTCGAGGGGCCTAAACGTCCCCCCGACCTTTCTGGTTTCCGTGGACGTAAAGAATTATTGAACCGTGCTTCGGCATTGGTCACAACTTGTCTCTAATATGTCAACTGTCATCTGAGGACATTAAGCATCACTTCATCATCATCACGAATGGTTAAAAGGAACGCTAATTTAACAGTACAAGACAAGGACTAACTTTCGGAATTAGCTCCCTTCCCAAAGCCACGCTACAACAGTTGAACGACAGACAAACCGTGATAAACGAAAATATTGTACTTTGTCTCCTCAAGTCTTTATCTTCTCAAGTATTTATTCACGTTTCATCGCACGACAAGTACAATCTTTAAAAACAAAAAAACAAAAACCCTTAAATTGTTGTTTTGCGGTTTTGAGAATGATGATGAAGTGATGCTTAATGTCCTCAGATTCGCTAATATTTTGGGGCAATTAAATTTTCCAGGGAGGTTTGATAGCTTTACGTCCACGGAAACCAGAAGGCTCGTTAGGACGGACAGCCCAGGACGGCCACCTCGACTGTCAAACAGCTCCTGAACTATCGGCTTTGAGAAAAGGGGCTTATCCCATAATACGTTGCACGTGCTTTGTACAGTAATATGAAACTAGTGTTCTTTTTAGGCGTTTATTTCTTTGGATCTTGTTTCAGAACACCAACAGCAATCCTTGTTTCAATCCCCCCTCCCTCCCCGGCCCCTACCCCTCCTTCCTTCCCCGGATCTCTCACGCGATCTAACACTCTCGAGCGATCTGACACTCTCACGCGATCTAACACTCTCGAGCGATCTAACACTCTCGTGGTCAGGAATGAAAGCAAATCGTTCGTTAGTTAATTGGTTCGTTGAACCCAGATAACCATATAGGTTTATATCAGGGGTAAGATGAAAGCAACCGAGAGAAGAGAGTGGGATGGCGGTGAGAATTATTGGAGCAGCTTAATTAACATAAAATAACAAGGTCCAGAACCGTCACGTTTGCTTCATCGGGCCCACATAAAGCACAGAGCAGCAATTACGTCGTCTGGACGAGCTGCACGTGTCACAGACAGCTGTGGTGTATGGACGCGATGAACAGGCCTCGTCTCTTGGATCTGTACCCTGCCTTAGGTAGGACCGTTTGAATGTTCAAATCTCGTGAGGGTATGACTAGACTGTGTGTCGAGGATGCGTGCGTTGTTGTTCGTTTTTGTTGTTGTTGTTATTTTGTGCTTTCCAGTTTCTTCTAGTTGGTGGATTATGTTATTTTGTCCTTCTTCTCTCTCTCCCCCCCCCCCCCCTGCGTCTTGAATGGTCTCGTTTGGATGGGTTTCTAGCCGTTGCAAGGATCGTTATTCATTTTAATTAAAAAACAAAAATCATGTTATCAGAGAAATGCCTTTTTTCTTTTCTTTTCTTTTTTAAGGTTCATGAACCAGAAATTTTCATTTGGGGACACCAGCTCTGAACGAACACAGAATGTGAATTTCAACAGGACGTCGTGGGGCGTCAAATAAACAAACTGGAAGCCTTCTTCCTATGACGTTTTCCTACGAACGTTTTCCCAGTTTGAGGGAGAGGGCTGACGTCAGGGAACTGTAACAACACAGCGACACCAGCAAGAACGCCTAGCCAGGCTGCATTAGAATGCTTGCTATGCGCTGCATAATTATGTGGGGACTGTCTCCCGCGTATCTCTGGAGAGGCGTAGAAAAAGGGAGCGCTCAACGATCTTCCTTGACAGGACGAGAGAGGGCCAACGTCAGTTTCGGACGAATATTAAAAAAAAGAATTGGAACAAAAGGCAAAGTTGGGAAAACGGGGTGGAGGGCACAACTATGGGATTTTTCCGAGCGTTTAGTTCAGTTCATTCAGTTCAAGATGGTATCTATGCGCTCGGAAAGGCCCATATGCGCTCCACCGCGTCTCTCAGAAGTTTCCCCATTTTTGTTTTTTGTTCTTGTTTGCTTTGTTTTTAATTAAAACATTTTTTTATATTTTTTATACGGCTTCAGCCATTATAAGCTCCTTTCCTAACAGCATCCATCCTACAGAAAGGAAGATAATTACGATGTAGACGATATGAGGCTGCCCAAGTAGCGGAGTAATAAACACATACGCTCTCTCTCTCTCTCTCTCTCTCTCTCTCTCTTTCTCTCTCTCCTCTCTCTCCTCTCCTCACACACCCCCCCCCCACACAACACACACACACACTCCTCCTCTCCTCTCTCTCTCACACACACACAAACACACACAACCCACACACACACCAACAAACACACACACATCTCTCTCTCTCTTCTCTCTTCTTCTCTCTCTCCTCTCTCTCTCTTCTCTCTCTCTCTCTCTCTCTCCCTCTCTCTTCCTCTCTCTCTCTCTCTCTCTCTCTCACCACACACACACACACACACACACACACACACACACACACACACACACTTCTCTCTCTCTCTCACACACACACACACACACACACACACTCTCTCTCTCTCTCTCTACCTCTCTCTCT
>JABMCL010001063.1:137500-152500 GCA_018857735.1 Alviniconcha marisindica | reverse complement strand
GGAGACGTAAAGCACTGTGCGTAGCCCAAAGTGTCCAGTGAGAGAAGCGAGTTTGCACTGTATTCGTCAACGAATGGGCAACCAGGTAGGTAGGCAGTGTTGCTTAATGTCCTCAGATGTCAGTCGACATATTAGGGACAAGCTGAGACCAATGCCGAAGCACGGTTCAATATAGCTTTACGTCCACGGAAACCAGAAGGCTCGTTAGGACGGACAGCCCAGGACGGCCACCTCGACTCTCACACAGCTCCTGAACTATGACGGGCAGCCAGTATTCCCGTGGCTAGACGTAGACCCACACGCTGGAGAAGTGAAGCACTGTGCATAACCCAAAGTGTCCAGTGAGAGAAGCGAGCACTGTGTAAGGCTGAACACTTCGCGCTCTGGACAGTTCAGGTTGCGCCCAGGATCGGTTCATAAGTGTCATGGCCTTCACTGTGACAGCAGCAATAGTGATAATAATAACGATGGATATGCTTAGAGCGCCTAATCAGCACGCGCAGGGCCCAAGCGCTTACTCATTCTTGAGATGTACCTGTTTTTTGTTTTGCTTTAGATTAAATGCGTACGAGTTACAACACACATACACACCAGCACGCACACACCCAGGCACGCACGCCCACAGGTACACACACACACACACACACACACACACACACACACACACACACACACACACACACACACACACACACACACACACACACACACACACACACACACACACACACACACAACACACACACACAACACAACACACAACATGCTGAAACACAGACACATACAGAGAGAGAGAGAGAGAGAGAGAGAGAGAGAGAGAGAGAGAGAGAGAGAGAGAGAGAGAGAGAGAGAGAGAGAGAGAGAGAGAGAGAGAGAGAGTCGTATATCAGGGCAATGGGACTGAAGAAAAGGTTAGGTATATTGATGTGCGCTTGCTGATCGTTAGCATAGTGGGAAGCCGCGTGAAACTGAGCGTGCGTGGACAGGCGACTGACCAATGGTTATTCCTGAAAAATTAGAAACGGCTTTATTTTTGTCCAATGCGTGGCCTCGAAAGACGTGTTTGGTCTGTGACCCGAAAGAACTTGCCTTGTTGATGTTGTTGTTTTCCTTCGTGTCGGTCTTTTCATTACGTTCGTCAGTCGTACCTCAGTCACCATTGCAGAATAGTGACGTCACAGCTGACCCAAGCTGCGGACCTGCAGAAGAAGCTGTGGAGTCAGGGTGACACCTTGCGGCGGGGTACCGCCGACCTCACCATGGCAACCTACCTGACTGTAGCGTGGCAAATGGAACGAAGAAGAAGAAGAAGAAGAAGAAGAAGAAGAAGAAGAAGAAGAAGAAGAAGAAGAAGAAAGATAAGAAGAAGAAGAAGAAGAAGAAGTATGAAGGAAAAAAAGGACGACGACGACGACAAAGAAGAAGAAGAAGAAGAAGAAAGAAAGAAAGAAAGAAAAAGAAGAAGAAGCAGACGACGAAGAAGAAGCTGAAGAAGAAGAAAAAGAAGAAGCAGAAGCAGACTAGCTCCCTCCTCGGAGAGAGTGCAGTGTTTTTCTATATGAAGATGACATCCTGTAATACACAAAGAAGTTGACAGAGCTGTTCACAGCACTGAAAACAGTGCCCAACACGTGAGAGGCGATGGTGATATTGGAATAGCGACCTTCTGGCGAGAAATCGATGACCAGTACTCTAACTAAGGCTATTGCTACGAGAGGCGCCGCGCACGCTATGTAGATGCACGAGAGCAGAACAAGAACGATCGTCAGCGCATCTTGCTGGCGACTTCCGGTGTGTGACGTCATCGAATGATCCCCACGCCATCTGGCGGCCACTTTGAGCTGGACAACGGTGATGGCGGTGGCGACGGACACGACGATGAAAGACACGAGCGGGAGACCGAATCGAAGGAAAACGACGAGGATGAAGTCGAACAGCACCTGGTTGTCGCCGTACAACTCGGTGGTGACGATGTTCCAGCGAATCTCTCCGCTTTCCTTGTCCTCGATTCTCTCCCCGGTGTACGCCAGAGGCTGAAACACCCCAACAACCTGCGTGCTCACCGCAATGGCTGCCAAGAGCCACCCCATAGTGCTCGTGCGCATGAGGGAGTTGACAGCGAAAGGGCGGACGACACAGAAGCAGCGTTCCACGGCGATCACCGCGCTGATGCAGCCCGACGCCGCTTTGAACCCCCACCCAACGCCCAGGCAGGAGACCAGGCTTTGGACGTAGTATTCCGCTCCGACAACCTCGTCGACGAATGTGACGAAGGTGCTGGCTGCCTGGACTATCAGGACGATGAGGTAGAACATGTCGATGAGAGCCAAGCAGAACAGACACAGGTTCATACGATCCCCAAGCCCCTGACGCTGGAACACTACGCAGTTCAATACGTTGGTGGGGACACCGACAAGGAAGAGCAGAGGGTACACGAAGCAGTTGGAGACGGTGGTGATGATGACGTACGTTTCGTGGCTGATCACGTTGTCGGGGTTGTCCCATGGCAGAAACGCGCCTTGACCGTTGATGGGAGGGAGGTCTTGTGGATACGTAGAAAAGAACGTTTCAGCGGAGAGCGTGTCTGTGACGTTCGATGACGCTGGCGATAGTACTGACGTTGCTGATGACTCGTTTGGAACGATCGTTGAAACGTGGGACGTCATTGTCTTAATGCTACTGGAGGGAAAAACAAGAAAAGAAGATTCCCATTTAAGGAGATTTAAACACATTGTACTCATTCAAATTTAATCTAAAAACGTTTCGTTTCCAAAAATTGTAGACCTGCCATGTTTTCTGTTCCGTGAGTCTTATCCATTCCAAGTCTCCTGGGCGTTTGCTGCCCGTTTTAAGCTGTGAATATTTCGCTTTGCATAGTCAGAATGCTTGTATGTGTGTGTGTGTGTGTGTGTGTATGTGTGTGTGTGTGTGTGTGTGTGTGTGTGTGTGTGTGTGTTGTGTGTGTGTGTGTGTGTGTGTGTGTGTGCGCGCGCGCGCGCGCTTAGTATAGTCTTTAGGGACAAGATGTTGCGCTTTAAAAATACTTTTATTATTATTATTATTACTTGTGGGTGTTGTATCATTGTAACTGCTACGTTTGTGTATCTGCCAGTGTTCCCGGTCCCTGCCCCCCCCCCCCTCCCCCCTCCGCCCCTCCACGGATAGACGCTTATAACCATTTTTTTATTTATCCTTTTTTTTTAAATTCAGTTTTTAAGCAAGTGGACATATACACAAATGTAAAGTTAATATATGCAGACTATCCAATGGTGTACAAAAAATAAAAAAACGCTCACCACACACAAACACAACAGAAACTTGTAACCACAGTTATGCCCTCCCTCCCCCTCCCCCCCCCCCCCCCCCCGCCCCCCCTCCCCCCCCCCCCCCCCCCGCCCCGCCAACCCTCCCCCTCCCTGTCCCTCCGCGAAAAGACGCTTGTAACCACAGTTATGATGATGCTGTACTGATGCAGTTACGAAATACAACTGGACATTGTGAACTTTATTCCAGATGAAGTAATATAATTCAAGAGGAGAGGGATGTGTGTGTGTGTGTGTGTGTGTGTGTGTGTGTGTGTGTGTGTGTGTGTGTGTGTGTGTGTGTGTGTGTGTGTGGTGTGTGTGTGTGTGTGTGTGTGTGTCGGGGGGGGGGGGTGGGGGCGGTGGGGGGAGGGGGTCAAAGAAGGTAGAACTGATGATTATGACTCGTCCAAGCGTGTAGTGTGGTGTCTACTGCGTTGATGTGAGCCAAGTAAAATTGGAACTGAAGACGACATTGTTGACACTCATTGCCAAAGTCGTACCGTATGTCTAACAGTGTGTACGTGTGTGCTTTAATGACTTTGAATTATTGAGATACGTGCAATTCAGTCCTTCGCTGAAATCGAAGGACAGCTTTAATTTCCCCCTGGGATGAATAAGGTACATTGTGGTTGTTATCTACTGTCAAATATTCTGTTAATGTTGGTCTGTTCACCTCACTCAACCTCATTGCTTCAAATCCTCCTCTAACACAAAACAACGTGTGGTATGAATAACGAATCAACGTTTCATTTGGAATCCGTGCCTTGCGATTTGCCTAGACACACGAAATTGATCAACACAAGGCACGGATTCCAAATGAAACTTTAATTCGTTGCTTTTATCACACGTTGCTTTGTGTGATGATTGATATTAAGACTCGATCTGTTAGTGAAGATCGAAACACACAAAAGGTTACAAAGGACGCTTATTTTAATCAGACAATACTTACGTGCAAACCTTCAAAGAAAAGACCTTCCTCAAGCAACAAGCCGACAGATCGATCATACGGTGGAAACGGTGTTAGGAATAAAATTGGATCTACTTAGCTTTCAGTTGGGAACCAATCAATCAAAACAACAAACAAATAAACAACACAAAAAAGCAAGCAAGCAAACAAACAAATCAAAACAACAATAACAACAACAACAACTAATGGTTGACTGTTAGAGTTCAGAAACAAGACTCAAATACACAAGACACTTCCAGACACTTAAGGCACCGTAACCGGATAAATGTTCTATTTTCTTTTAGCATCGTTTAACTGTCGTTTTGTTACTTTGGAAAACAGGCTTACACCTAAAGTAACGTTCTTTTTAACGGTTTATAAGTTTGGTTATGAAGAATGAAAAAGATTTTGTTTAAAACCAAACTGTGTAGAAGCTAGTGCTTAAACCTGAAGTCTCACCTCGAATGACTGATGACTAACTTAACGCTGTTACGTAGACCTCACTAGGGTTACCTTCTTACAAATGTGAATTGGTATTTGCCAGAGTAAGACCAGCCATGACGATGTTAGTCTACAGTAAAGCTGATGTATACTACAGGATCGTGATCAAGCCACAAACTAATGAAGAAACAAACGTGAAAGGATATATATATATTGGCTGTGCTCTACCTACGATATTGACATTACTGCGGCAGTGAATTGGTAATTTATTGAAATATTGAGCTCAGGTGAGCGGGTTCGCGGGGCCGCGCACGCACGCTCCACACACACACACACACACACACACACACACACACACACACACAACACACACACACACACACACACACACACACACACACACACACACACACACACACACACACACACACACACACACACACACACACACACACACACAACACACACACACACACACACATCACGCACAAGGCAAACACCACACGACACACACACACACACACACACACACACACACACACACACACACACACACACACACACACACACACACACACACACACACACACACACACACACACACACACTCAGGGGGCGTGCACATAGGCAAACACCACACACACACACACACACACACACACACACACACACACACACACACACACACACACACACACACGCACGAACGCACGCACGCACGCACGCACGCACGCACGCACGCACGCACGCACACACACACACACACACACACACACACACATATATACACACACGAACCAAAATTTACCTTTTCCGAAAGAGAAAAACAAAAGAGAGAGAGAGAGAGAGAGAGAGAGAGAGAGAGAGAGAGAGAGAGAGAGAGAGAGAGAGAGAGAGAGAGAGAGAGAGAGAGAGAGAGAGAGAGAGAGACAACAACAACACAACAGAAAACAAAAAACGTTTGCCAAGTACATCTCTGTACACCACGGTCAGACCTCCACAGATCGTATACCTCAAGAGGTCGTTCGGAAGCACTCCACATATTACGCGGTATGTGCTTGTGATGATGCTTACAGTTTTTAAGTCAGTATTTGTTTTGTGGAGAACATCTACAACAACATCAACAACAACAAAACCCCACAAAAAACAACATTTTTTTTTTTTAAATATAAAAAACGCACACGAAAAACAAAAACATACCACAGCAATGAAAACAAAACAAAAACAACAAGCAAACAAACAAAAACAACAACAACAGCGTAACAAACCCAAAGTAAAAGCAAATAATAATAAAAACTAATTGACGCACCCCCAGACCCACAAAATGAATACCAACAACAGAACATGAATAAGTAACATAACAAATAGCGGCGACACACAGCGACAGCACAATAGCAATAAATGAATAAAATAAAAAATAAAATAAAAAAACAGAAGAAATAGAGAGAGAAAAGCAAAATGCATAATTATTAGGACGGGGAAAACGAACAAACAAAATACAGCAACCTAAAACTGATTGAAGCTGACTGAAGTTTTTGTTGTTTGTACTTGCTGTTGTTGTTATTGTTCTTGCTACTTGGAAAACTGGAGGTGGACCTTTTGGGTGTAGAGTTTGCGGATGTTTCAGGCTGGCATACAGCGATCTACGTACGACGCGAGAAACAAACCACACAGTTCAGTTTTCTTTTTAGGTTCCCCCTCTCCTCCCTCCACAAAATATTGATCGAAGGAAATACAGGTTGGGGAAATGTTTTTCCTGTTTGTTTTTCTTTCTCTCTTCCTTGTGTGTACTTTTTTTGTTTGTTTTTCTCTTTCTTGAGCTTCTGTCAAATGTTTTGTACTTTTATCTTGGTGTGAGGTTAAGAATCGAACTGGATTTTTTTGCCCCCTTCTTTTCTACAGATAGCTGTTGTGACGTTTAATCTTTAAATCTATAACTTGCCATTGTTAGTCCCATGGGATTCACTTCCCGATAAGCGTTTGATAGCGGTAAGAAAGAGAGAGAGAGAGAGAGAGAGAGAGAGAGAGAGAGAGAGAGAGAGAGAGAGAGAGAGAGAGAGAGAGAGGGGGAGGGGGGGGGCTTTAGGAACAGAGCAACGATCTTCCACTGAACTCCATGGAACAAAAGAACGACCCTAACGAAACAATGCTTTTGCGATACGCCTTTCTGAAGCAATACTCAAAACAAACAGCAAAGGCACAAAGAAAATGGAGGAAAGAAAAAGTTCAAACAAATAGACAACGAGACAAAGGTTGTGTGGCGTAATTTGTAAACCGAAATGTAGGAAAAAAAGTAGGAAAAAAAGACAAAGAAAAAGAAAAAAAGAAAAAAAAAAGACAAAGAAAAAGAAAAAAAGAAAAAAAGAAAAAAAAGACCCCCAAAAAGACAGCTTCCACAGAAAGAGTAACATCAGAAGCTTTGAAAAGAGAGAACTTGCGAGTTTAAGCTACTATTGATGCGATACCTCCAAGCAGCACAAGTGTGTGCACTTGTGTGTGGATTTGGGTAGGAAAGTGTATGCGTGTTTGCGATATATTCATCTTTAAGGCAGTTACTTAATTTTAGTCTTTAGTGGTTTCTTTTAATTTTCGTTATAATTTTATAGGAATTATTAATAATTACGTGCTAATAGTTTTATCAGTAAGTGTTAGGGGAAGTGTGTGGGCGTATGTGTGCCTGGCTATGCACATAAGCACTGTTACGGATCTTATCCACAGAGAGAGAGAGAGAGAGAGAGAGAGAGAGAGAGAGAGAGAGAGAGAGAGAGAGAGAGAGAGAGAGAGAGAGAGAGAGAGAGAAGGAGAGAGAGAGAGAGAGAGTGTGTGCGTGTGCGTGCGTGCGTGCGTGCGTGTGTTTGTTTGAGTGTGTGTGTGTGTGTGTGTGTGTGTGTGTGTGTGTGTGTGTGTGTGTGTGTGTGTGTGTGTGTGTGTGTGTGTGT
This sequence comes from Alviniconcha marisindica, assembly GCA_018857735.1. Lineage (NCBI taxonomy): Eukaryota > Metazoa > Mollusca > Gastropoda > Provannidae > Alviniconcha > Alviniconcha marisindica. The sequence goes on along the minus strand of JABMCL010001063.1, from coordinate 144,869 downwards.
GTGTGTGTGTGTGTGTGTGTGTGTGTGTGTGTGTTAGCTTACATTGCACGAATGAGATTGTAACATTGTTAAATTTAACTTTATCTATTTATATCTTTTATAATGACTAATTGTAATGTTTTGTCCATTTGTTAACGCGCTGTATGAACAGAACGTCACCGAGACAAATTCCTGTGTACATCTAAATGCCATTGGCAATTAAATATCCTTGTATCTTTGCATACATTCCAAGATACCTCCAAGAAAAGTCGCTCATAGATTAAACCAGTAACAGAAACGTTCGTTCTCTGTACCATGTCGCCTCTTTTGAGCATGCGTGAACAGTCAGAATTCACGCAGGGCGTTAATCTTTGAGGTCTTTTTAGCAGATGTGAAACCCTTCATGATTAGAAAGGCAGGCAGTGAGAAAGTGTGTGTGTGTGTGTGTGTGTGTGTGTGTGTGTGTGTGTGTGTGTGTGTGTGTGTGTGTGTGTGTGTGTGTGTGTGTGTGTGTGTGTGTGTGTGTGTGTGTGTGTGTGTGTGTGTGTGTGTGTGTGTGTGCGCGCGCGCGCGCGCGCGCGCGTTCATGAGTGCGTGCGTGCATGCGCGTGCATGTTCCCGCAATAGAAAACTCAAATGACTGTTTACAACAACAAAGAATAGACTCTTCTCCTTATATTCTCTCAACGTTAATTTTTGGATACACGGCAAACGTTCTGATGTTTGACTGTTGCTCCGTACCTCCGCGGGACATTCAAGCAGCCATTGTCTAGTACATCTGAGCAGCTGCTGACGTAACCCTGGCTTAATACGTCAGCTGATGACGCAATGCACTCTCCGTCATACTGCTCTTGTAAGACATCTTGCTCACTGAACCCGCGGCTGCGCGACAACTCGCACGTGCGTATCTCGCTCACTTCTCGCGTGATAACAGAGTGTCAGCCCATTCGTCACCGCGTTCTCGCTCCCGGCGAGAGATTAGGAGAGTCTACGAGATTGATAGCAGAAGCAGCTTCGACAGACAGTCGCGAAGAAGAAGATTGATTAAAGCAGAACGATTCCTTGAATACGTTCTTGCTGACCTCCCTTTTGCACGTGCGTTCGATTTGTGAAGGTCGGTGCGAAGATAAAGTTTCATTAACGGTAAGATAAGCGTTAATCTGAATGACGCAAGGAGGAGATAGAGATAGAGCTGATTACAGTAGACAATTAACTCTCCGGCCGCATACGGTAAGTGTCAATACGGTACACACATAGTTTACTGTGCAACTGTTAGAGATATATAAAAGCATGGTCACAGAAGGTGAACGTGGATTGGCTAGTCTTTCGTCGATAAGACACTAGACACAAGACATAAAAGTAAATTTCGAGAGCCGGTTTGGCCTAGCGGTAAGGCGGTAGGCTGGTAAGCGGAAGGACCTCGGTTCGATACCGCTTCGGCTCTCCTTTCTCTTCAAAAGTTGTGGTTTGTGGACACGGTCTTGTGACTTTGTCCCTCACAATTAATGAAACATTAAAATGGCTTCATCGCTGCCCATCTTAATGCAGGTCATTCTGGTGGTGACAATGTAGAGATATGTATATACTCTCCCTATTCCCACACCTCCATACCCCCTTCCCCCCATTCTCCCCGTCCCTAATAAGCCTTATGGTTTCTGTGGACGTTAAGCACCATGTTTACTTACTTACATAAAAGTAAAAGCACAAGTAATGTATTCAGGCGTTGGTTCATTCATTTATCATCGCAACCACATCCGTACAGCAACAGTACACCTCCCCCCCCCCCCCCCCCCCACCCCCATAAATAAATAAAATTTTAAAAAAGAAAAAAGAAATCGGCATGCAAATTTTCGGTGTAATCCCCTTTATCTAGCTACAAAACGACACTCCAACAACAATGGAAAGCTAATCAGTTTTCGTTCCATTTTTTTATTATTATTTTTTTGGTATTGAGCTCATTCACACATGTACGTCAATCATGAAAAGGCAAGAGTTGAGTGGCAGAGCGCCGAACTCGTGATCGAAAGGTCGAGGGTTCGAGTCCCCGGCAGGAGCTGCGAGAGAATTTTAAGGCTTTGAAATCAAGATAGCGTCGAAGCAGGCAGGTCAATAAATATGAGGTGCATCTGCTCCCGATAAAAGAGAGAGAGAGAGAGAGAGAGAGAGAGAGAGAGAGAGAGAGAGAGAGAGAGAGAGAGAGAGAGAGAGAGAGAGAGAGAGAGAGAGAGAGAGAGAGAGAGAGAGAGAGAGAGAGACAGAGTTCCCGTTTCGATTCAAACGAATTTAGTTTTATTTGTGCTCGCGTAAGCAACGTGGACGGTTATAAAAGAAACGCCTGATATAATTTGAGTTGTCTGGTATAAACGTACTGCCATTTTGGCACCAACGATTTTTTTTCACTTAGCTGACAGTTTTCGGAGACCTATGGCTTAATCAATTACGGTAGTGGATGGAAGATGAACAGTGCCTGGAATTGGGGAGAGAATGTCTTATTCAGTCGTCTGTGATTGGTATCACTGATGCCAGAACGTATCTGAAATTAAAATCTACGAAGACAGTTTGATGCAGGAAGGAATCGATGCCAAGAGCGTAATCGTAGTTAGAACTCGACTCCAACTGCAGTTAGTCTTAATGCTACTAAAATACTATTTCCCGACACTTAGCTTAGGTTTACTGGACTGGCGAAGAGAAATTATCTAGGGTTGAAATCTGTCCAGAAATTACTTATGAAAACCGATGCCAAGAGTGTCGTCGCGGTTAGAAACATCCATGACTGCAGCTAGCCTTAATACAATAAAAACAGTATCTCCACGGTTCAGTTTTGTTAGACCTACTAAACTGGCAAAGCGAAGTTATCTAGGATGCCAATCAGTCGAGAAATAAATGACGAGAGCCGATGCCAAGAATGTCTTCGCAGCTACAAACTGATCATGATTGCAGTTAATCCTAATACAACATAAATATTATCTCGAACTCTGCTTTTGTTAGACGTCCTCGACTGGCAAGGCGAACTTATCTGGGGCAGGAATCTGTTGAGATTTGGTTGGTGCAACGCGCGGCGATAAAATCGGTTGAGAGTATCGTACCTCTAGCTGGTTTGAAGTTGAACCATTAATTGCAATTGATGGAAATAAAACATCAACACGCATTTAAACTCCCGTCGTGCCAGGCTGTGAACTACCGTCCTTTGAGGCTAAACCTCGCAGCAGTTCACGCGACCAGAGTAAACACGCAGCAGATTCCCTCTTGGGCCGTGACACAATCTTCGCCAGGTTGGTTCACGCTTCAACGCTCCTGCTTCCCGCCCTTAACCCCTTCACTGCCATGATGTCACTTGAGAGCGACCAATAAAAGTGCGAAATTTGAAACCGTTAAAGAGCTTGTAAAGGCAGTTTTTGTTTGCAACGGAACGTTGAAAATCGACCCAATTATGAAAGTCTAGTGCATAACATGACCTTTAAATCTAATAAAATGTAAATGCCATTGAAAGTAAGTATGTTTACGAAGGAAGAAATGCATGCCGATCAGGCCGAATTTCGTCTGCTTGTTTTAATCTCGAAATTACGGCGAGATCCGTGACGTAGGTCTCTGACGTCACAAACAGACCACTGAGGCGAATGGCGAATGAGGCGCGTTTTCACTATCAATCGGTCCACAACGAAAATGCCACGCGAATGTGTGGCCGTGGGATGCGCAGAGCTGCAGACCAAAGGGTCGTTGTTTTCCTTTCACACCTTCCCGAAAGATAGCAGTCGAAGGAAGCTTCATCCTTGGAGATTCGAACTGGAAATTGTTCCAAGTCGGTTACCCTGTGGACACCCACACAGACATGATTTTTTTACTAAATGGTATCGGTCACGCATCGCTCGGCTTTCGCTAGGTTGATCCTTGGTAGATGGAAGGAACGGTCTCTTCGGATGAAACCTCCGTCCTTGCCAATTCAACAAGGAATATATCCAGACCGACCAAAGGACTCTGAAATACATTTTGGCACCCAGTGCAAAGATTAAAATTAAAAAAGGGGAAAAACCTTTTCACAAGAAACCCTCCAGAAAAAGAAAGGGAAATCAACAAAAGAGGCAAATGAACCACACAAATCCTCAGCAAGAATGTACTCGTAATAAATGCAGAAGAAGAAGGGAGAGAAAAGAAAACAAACAAAAAACAAATGGACATGGTAAACACGGAGAAAAGAAAGGGAAAAAACAGGAGGTACAACTATTGAACTACCAACAAATACCCCTGCCTTGTCTAAGAAAGAAAACAAAAGCGAGGCAAAAAATCAATGAAAACAACCGAGAGAAAAGTAAAAGCCGAAAGGTAAACAGAAACTCAGCTGGCCTGTGCACCAAAGAATAGTACAGGGCTGAAGGAAAAATAGCGGCACTCTCACGGGGCCGCGCCGAAGCCACGGCACCATTCGGTCGACATCGCAGTTTGTCCATAATATGCTCTTTAGCATCTGAGAACATTAAGAAAGAAAGAAGGCAAAGACAGTAAGTCTAGCACGAATGCCTACAGCAGAAAAGGCCGTGTAAGTAAGAAAACAAATGCCTGTGACAAAAAAGAAGAAAGACCAGACACAAATGCCTATGGCAAAGAAAGAAAGACCAAACCACAAATGTTGATGGAAAACGAAAAATGGCTGCCCTAATCAGGCAAGCAAACAGCTGACACCAATGAAGCAACAAACAGCTGAAACCACCTCAGAAACGCAAACGGTGGCCTACCTGCAAACATAAGGTGGAAAAAACACACCAAATCACAACAGTTTAATAGACTACTGTCTGCAACAAATGAGTGGACGACTACATGACTACATTTGTTGCAGCCATAAGAGCACAGAGCAAAAATAACTGTGCCGACAAACAGAAGGAAAGCCAAATTAACCATAACCTAACATGAATCTTAACTAACCCCTCACTAACCCGGCTTCCATCTAGAAAAATAAAGGCTGCAGACTGATAAAGCAAATCGCTAATCAGGACTACCGATGACAAAGCATCGGGATTGTAAACAATGCAGACGAAAGAGAAATGCAAAATGGCTGCCCTAATCAGGCAAGCTAACAAGCGGGTACGAAATGGCCAATAAACCAGAGATAAAAAAATAAAAAAAAGAACGCATGGTGGAAAAGAAGAGAAAAACAAAACAACAACACTTTCTGAAAAGAAAGAGGAGGCAAGAAATGTCAGCGAGCAACGAGACAAAGGCTGGATACACGTAATCCGTGTACACGATTACAATCCATTCAGCGAACAACACGGCAGGGAAACAGACGCTCACGAACTACCCCACACAAAGAAAAGAAGAGCGGTTCGTTAAACATCGAGACTACCCCCCTCACTCGTACATCGTAAACGAACGATATAACTCGAGAAACAAAAGGGCAAGCCAAGAGAAAAAAACAGTGAATGGCAAGAACCGGCAACTAGCCCAACCCCAAACCCTAACCCAGGAGGCCACGAAATCGCTAGTCTATTGAACTAGAACGAACAAACCTTTTTCATCGTTACATTATGATGAAACAAACAAGGCTAAACTGGGAAATAAATAAACACACCCAATAAAAGGCAGGCTCCCTGATGAGGTCTAGCCTGTAGTGAAAAGCTAGAGTAAACACAACGAAAAAGACCGAAACGCCACGCACCTAACAAGGCTCGAGAAAGATGAAATAACAAGGGGGAATAAACAAAGGCCCAACCACTGAAAAGGAGTTTCATACCCTATATGTTGTTTTGAAATCCTCTTTATATTATTTGAACGGACATTTTTCCAAGTCGGTTGCCTGTGGACACTCACACAGACCCGACTTCCACGTTGGTTGCTGGTCTGATTGTGACGTCACTGCCCGACCGATGACCTTTAGCTTAAAATAGCTCTCGCGGAATCTCGCATTCAAAATGGCGCTGGTTTTGAAACGATCAGATTGGACCGTATTTCCGACCTTTTTGCCAAAATAAACGCATTACAACCTAGTCGAGGCCTGAAAAAGTTTTAAACAAGTGAGTAATAGACTGTTTCTGCTCTTCGAACGTTAGTACGGACCTATACGTTGTTTTGAAACGATTTGGAGTGATTTTGTGGCCCGAAACTGCCTTTACAGGCCCTTTAAGCCTGTGAGCCGGTTTGGCCTAGCGGTAAGGCGTAAGGTTGGTAAGCGGAAGGACCTCGGTTCGATACCGCTTCGGCTCTCCTTTCTCTTCAAAAAGGTTGTGGTTTGTGACACTGTCCTGGACTTTGTTCCATCACTTCCTACTGAAACATTAAAATGGCTTTCATCGCTGCCCATTTTAGTGCAGGAATCATTCTGGTGGTGACAGTGTGGCGATAGGTATATAATCTCCCTCTCCCCCCACCTCCATACCCCCTTTCCCCCTTCTCCCCGTCCCTAATAAGCCTAGTGGTTTCTGTGGACGTTAAGCACCATGCTTACTTACTTACCGTTAAGCCTTTTTGTCTCCTTTTTCGTACTGGCATGTGAAAGGACTTTCATCACAACGCATAGCATTGAAAGTAGATGATATAAGACAGGAAAATATACTGTTTGCAGGCGCGTCCCTGCATCTTTCAGCTCCGAAAATTTTACAGCCTTGGGCAGTGAAGGAGTTAATCGATAACCGAGAAGGCTTCACCGCAACAATCCAGGTTATGCCAGCGTACTGTTTGTTGATAAACCTTTTGGGAGGTCTCAGACTGTATGGCGGGGTATTCGGCTTGTATTTGAATGGCTCGCAAAGACAGATTGCGCGAGTTCAGAATCAGTTACGGTTCAGACCGTGCGTCTCGCGCGCGTGCGCAACACTCACTAAAGACAGCCCTAAAGACACACACAACACTCACTAACGACCGTTCTAAATACACACACAACACTCACTAACGATCGTTCTAAAGACACACACAACACTCACTAAAGATCGTCCTAAAGACACACACAACACTCACTAACGATCGTTCTAAAGACCCCCAAAAAACCAAAAACACACAACACTCACTAAAGATCGTCCTAAAGACACACACAACACTCACTAAAGATCGTTCTAAAGACACACACACAACACTCACTAAAGATCGTTCTAAAGACACACACAACACTCACTAAAGATCGTTCCAAAGACACGCACAACACTCGCTAAAGATCGTTCTAAAGACACACACAATATTCACTAAAGATCGTCCTAAAGACACACACAACACTCACTAAATATCGTCCTAAATAGATACCCAACAGAGCTGTCGCGTGGAGAGAATCATGATTGATTGATGATCGCTTATATAGCGCTATTCTCCGCACTCTTGAGCAGACTCACCGCGCTCGTATGTGGTTCTACGTGAATGACTAGCTTTTCATAGCGCGTTTTTTGGATATCCACTGAAGTGGTGTACTTAC
>JABMCL010001063.1:117500-120000 GCA_018857735.1 Alviniconcha marisindica | reverse complement strand
TCCTGATCCTGGTCCGAACATGCAGGTACACACGAACGCATGCACACGCACGCGCGCTCACACACACACACACACACACACACAACACACACACACACACACACACACACACACACACACACACACACGTCTGTACGCAGAATCATTCGGATGGAGGCAGTGCCGCATTGGAAAACGGCTGCTTAATTTTCTCAACAGCTTCCTGGGATCTGGTCGTCGCAAATGCTTCTTCTGGACCGTTTTAATAATAATAATAATAAAGTAAATTTGTAAAGCACCTACCCTGCGGCTCAAAGCGATGAACAAGCATAATATAACACACATAATGGACATCGAGATGTAAAATGCAAATTTTGCGTTGAGTAAGTCTAACGGGAAAATTCGATTACATCATGGGCACTGTCCTCCACAACTAGCAACAATTAACCGTTTTACTCCCTCAGCATATAAAACATTACGCCTGAAAGATTTCGCACGCACCTGCAAACAGAACAGTATATTTTCCGGTCCTATAACACATCTATTTTCAATGTTATGCGTTTTGATGAAAATCTTTTTTACATGCCGGTGCGAAAAAGTAAACAAAAAGGGTTTCAAATTTGGCACTTTTATTGATCGTTTTCAAGTGACATCATGGCAGTGAAGGGGTTAAAACACCGCTAACAACGTGACATCGCTGGCCTGACCTCAAAGCAGAATCACTTTGGTAGTGACAGTGTACTGTCAAGTGTGTGTGTGTGTGTGTGTGTGTGTGTGTGTGTGTGTGTGTGTGTGTGTGTGTGTGTGTGTGTGTGTGTGTGTGTGTGTGTGTGTTTGTTTGTGTGCGTGCGTGCGTGCGTGCGTGTATGCGTACGTGAATATGTGTGTGCATGCGGGCATGCGTTCGTGCGTGCGTGCGTGCGTGCGTGTGTGTGTGTGTGTGTGTGCGTGCCTGCGTGAGTATGTGTGTGTGTGTGTGTGTGTGTGTGTGTGTGTGTGTGTGTGTGTGTGTGTGTGTGTGTGTGTGTGTGTGTGTGTGTGTGTGTGCGTGCGTGATTTTGTGTGCGTGTGAGTGCGCACGCGAGCGCGGGCTTTGTCTATGCAGCACCTCCTGGGAATTTGGTCCTTATCCGTACCTACGTCTTCGTAAACAACTTGGCATCGAACGAATCCAACAGTCTAATACTGGATGACGTGAACTGTGCAAATATCGCGGGGAATGAGAGGACACTTCTACTGACGTGATAACCTCCTGAGGATATGAGAATATGAGCCATTCAAGTATGGGTAGTGCAAGTGGTAACGGTAATATCAGTGCACAACACGTGTGTTGTGTTTCAGACTACCGTCAGGAGTGTCAAGCTGTACATTAATTCCGGGAGTGAGATTCATGGTCAAAGCAAACCATGAGGATGTCCCTGTGGGGGAGTTAGCGTCCCTTGTATTTACTCGCATGCAAGGTGATAGTTACAGCAGGGGACTCGGGTCTTTTTGTTATGTGCGTGTGACGTCTTTCGAGCGCTAATGAACTCCATTGTTTGTCGATTAAAACTACCCCGAGTCATGTTAAATTCCTCCATCATAATACACGGACTTGTAAGAGCGTTGCTCAGCGGCAACATAATTATGAACATTGTCGCTGTAAGACTTGTCCAGCGCCGAGTGGTTCCCGGTGAGGTACTGGCGCGGACCAAGCTTCCCAAAAGACTGGGGTCGTGGAGAACTGCAACTTATGCTACAGTATCACCATCAGAATGATTCTGCACGAACGCAAGCAGCGGTGTGAGCAGTTTTAAAATCTCCAATGTGAGCAGTTTTAAAGTCTCCTCTGTGAGCGGTTTCAAAGTCTTCGGTGTGAGCAGTTTTAAAATCTCCGGTGTGAGCAGTTTTAAAATCTCCGGTGTGAGCAGTTTTAAAATCTCCGGTGTGAGCAGTTTTAAAATCTCCGGTGTGAGCAGTTTTAAAATTTCTGGTATGAGCAGTTTCAAAATCTCCGGTGTGAGCAGGTTTAAAATCTCATAAACTGCAGGGGCAAAGCCACAAGGCAGAATCGACAAACTACGACTTCCATTTCTGAAGCGAAAGTTAAGTGTGCTTTATTGAGCGACTATATTCCCCGGTCTCGTGCCTCGAGTGCAAGTTTTTCCCCTCCGTCGTCAGGCAGCACAGTTTCAGGCTGAATGAAATAGCTGCGACCTGACTCCCAACGCCAAGAACTTTAAAGCTGTTGGGGACTGTAGACAAGGACGCCGTCACACCAGTGCACAGAGGCGGATGACCCACCTCGAAAATCTCTCGCGACGCGTCTATCGCCAGAGGGACAAGCGGGATTTGACCCAGCCGTCAACGCAACGCACGTGAAAGTCACGACACTGCAAGAGACCGCTAAGGACATCGACACACCTCGAGACGCCTTCAGGCATTGCTACGATTCCGGTCAACCCTTCTTCTTCTTCTTCTTCTTCGTCAGTCTGTGGTAAGCCAAACAGTTAGGGCAGAAAGTCCACAGGGGTAAGCGGCC
>JABMCL010001063.1:87500-110000 GCA_018857735.1 Alviniconcha marisindica | reverse complement strand
TGTGTGTGTGTGTGTGTGTGTGTGTGTGTGTGTGTGTGTGTGTTGTGTGTGTGTGTGTGTGTGTGTGTTGTGTGTGTGTGTGTGTGTGTGTGTGTGTGGTTGTGTGGTGTGTGTGTGTGTGTTTGTGTGTGTGTGTGTGTGTGTGTGTGTGTGTGTGTGTGTGTGTGTGTGTGTGTGTGTGTGTGTGTGTGTGTGTGTGTGTGTGTGTGTGTGTGTGTGTGTGTGTGTGTTGTTTGTGTGCATGTGTTTGTGTGAGTGTTTGTGTGTGAGTGTGTGTGGGGTGGGGGGTGGGGGTGGTGTGTGTTTTCGTGTGCGTGTGTGCGTGCGTGTTTGTGTGTGTGTGTGTGTGTGTGTGTGTGTGTGTGTGTGTGTGTGTGAGTGTGTGTGTGTGTGTGTGTGTGTGTGTGTGTGTGTGTGTGTGTGTTGTGTGTGTGTGTGTGTGTGTGTGTGTGTGTGTGTGTGTGTGTGTGTGTGTGTGTTTTGGCGTGCCTGCGTACATACGCGTGCATGCATGTATTTGCGTGTTTGCGAGTGGGGGAAGTGAGGGTTGGAAGCTGCTCCTTTACCAAATCCATTAAAAAAGAATGTTTAAAATGCACCCAAATAACCCAGGAACATCCCATCCCGATGGATCTTCATGGGAAAGAGGTGGCTTCTGGTGCTCTATCAAGTCGTAGTTGACGTCAAGGAAATAGGAACGATCGTGACCCCGATTCTCCAAGCCAGTCTCCCTTATCAAAGGCGTGATGGACACCTCGCCCCCTCTAGCAGCCAAAACCAGTCATGACTGCCTGTGCAAGAACGCACCTAAACAAGAACATAGACAGGAATGTGTCAAGACAGCAACGGGTCTGTGCAAGAAAGAACCGGTGCTTAAAAGAACGGAAGCTACAAGCAAAGACGCCACCTGAACACAACAACAAATACACTAATCGCCTACAGTAACTCTCACCTGGCATACAAGAAAAATACAAGGTATATAATCTCATCCAAAGGTGTATTCTCGAGGACTGTCCTGGGCAAGACCGTGACTGGACAGGAACTATCCTATGCAAGAACGTGACTGGACAGGAACTATCCTGTACTATAACGTGACTGTACAGGAACTATCCTGGCCAAGAACCTGACTGGAGAGGAACTATCCTGTACATGACCGTGACTGGACAGGAACTGTCCTGGCCAAAAACATGACTGGATAGGAACTGTCCCATACAAGAACGTGACTGGACAGGAACTATGCTATACAAAACTTGACTGGACAGGAATTGTCCTGGCCAAGAACATGTCTGGACAAGAACTGTCCTGGGCAAAACAGTGACTGGACAAGAATTGTCCTGGCTATGAACGTGACTGGACAAGAACTGTCCTGGGCAAAACTGTGACCAGACCTGTCCTAGGCAAAACTGTGACTGGACAATAATTGTCCTGGCTAAGAACGTGACTGGACAAGAACTGTCTTGGGCAAAAATGTGACAAGACCTGTCCTAGGCAAAACTGTGACTGGACAAGAATTGTCCTGGCCAAGAACGTGACTGAACAAGACCTGTCCTGGGCAAAACTGTGACCAGAACTGTCCTGGCCAAGAACGTGACTGGCCAAGAACTGTCCTGGGCAAAACTGTGACTGGATAAGAATGGGAACTAGAAAAATACAGGCGTAGGCAAGAACGGAATTGGACAAGAACTGGAGTGGACAATAATGGGAGTGGACAAGAAAGGAACTGGACAAGAAGTAAACTGGACAAGAACTGAATTGGAGAAGAACGAAACTGGACAGGAACGAAATTGGACAAGAACGGAACTGGATAACAACGGGAGTGGACAAGGAAGGAACTTGACAAGAATGACCCTACACAAGAACAGGATTAGATAAGAACGTACCCAGGCAAAAACAGGGACTGAACAAAAACGGGACTGAACAAGAACTGAGACTGAACAAGAACGGGACTGAGCAAGTAGCAGGAGGGACGAACGCGTGTTAAATTGATCTTAGAATGCACCAGAATAACCCATCGACAACCCACGTATTTCTCACATTTTTGCGCAGGATCAAATCATACAGTCACCCCCCCCCCCCCCCCCACCCCTCCCCAACCCGAACCACCACCAACACCCCTTCCCTCGACCAGGAAGGACGTTTGTGAATAAGATTGCTTCTGGGTGCTACAGAAAACCGTGGTTGACGTCGACAGGGAAACGATCGGATCCTGTCCTCACTCCTTTGGCCTTATTCCTGTGGATGCCCTCGTGAAACTATTTCACATGCAACCGTCGCGTGTTTTAGTTCCATAAATCTCCAACCGATCTCCCACGTGCCCCTCATCTGGCGGGAAAACTTGAAAACGCGCAGGGGGCAGTTTGTTATCATAGTTTGTTTATATTAAATCGCGGTGCGTTTTTGGTTTCATCCAGCAAGAATTGAAACGTTAGGGCATTTTTATGCGAACTATTTTCAGAATGCACCAGAATAACCCGTAAGCATCTCAAGTAATTCTAAGCATTTCATATGCACGCGGCATTAAAAATAACCTTCTCCCTCTCAACTTGAAGTGCGTGTGTGTATTTCACGCACAAACGTCTTGTGTTTTAGTTCCATCAATCTTGAATTGAACTTCTCGCACGTCGTGAAGTTTGTGAACAGTTAAAAATTCCAAACATGCAGAAAGCAACTTATTTTTTAGTACAGGGACAACAATGCAAAAATAGGTTTACAATAACGTTTTGACTTCTAGCTATGCGCAATGAATTGTTTTGTTGCATAAGATACGAAACTGTAAACGCCGTAAAGTATGATTTGTATCCTGGAGTAGTTGCAAGAGAGAGAGAGAGAGAGGGGGGGGGGGGGGGAGAGAGAGAGAGACTCAAAAAAGAAAATAAAGGAGGGGGGAAAAAAAGAGCATAAAAAACAACCTTTCAACAGTTTGAAATACGAACTATGTGTACTGCCAGTTTCTGTTCATGAAATATAACCACAAATTATACAAGCTTACTGTTCATTCACCGATTGTGAATAAAATATATCGAGAAACAAAACAAAAAATCACAAACAAGCAAAACAATAATGTGCTTTGTGCTCTACTGTGGTCTGCTGATCGCTGAGTTATTTAAGTTGAATACAGCACACTTCCGTGTGTGTGTGTGTGTGTGTGTGTGTGTGTGTGTGTGTGTGTGTGTGTGTGTGTGTGTGTGTGTGTGTGTGACATTTTTTTTACTAATCTATTATATAGCCGAAAAACAACCTCAACAAAAACAAAACAAAACAACAACAACAACTTTCACCAAGTCGATTGTAGGAGTCCTCAAAATTCAAACGTAAGCCTGGTGAAGACACAGTAAGACGATTTGGACAGTAATGTACTCTCCGGGTATATGAATTCCCCAGGGGAAAAATATTCGTTCGATATATCCGAGGTTCTACTTATCTAAGTGGCCAAATAAGATGAACATTTTGTCTGTAATTCGACTTAGTCGGAGTTAGGAAAAAAAGAGAAAAACACACTTTCCTGTCAGTTTTTCGACTTATTAGATGCACACCATTTTGTAAAAATTACGACTGTCAGTGACATACATCCACATCTATCTTTTCTTTCGTTTTAGCACTATAAGTAGTGAGGTAACTTTCATTTTGGCTACCAAATCCAAAAAACAAACAAACCCTTTCGAAAGTGTTCCCACAGTGTTATCAAATGCCGTTGAAGCTTAACCGCTTGTATATTTGATAAAAAAAATTGCTATTTCATATTTAGCACGGATATAACCCTGTGAGGTTGACTGGGCTCAAACCGCCAACTAACTAATTAGCTATTTCATATTTCCGCGACGTTATATCAGGGCAGAACATGTCATCAACTAAGCAGTTACGCTGTGATTTACCGTTCATAACACACATAACCTTACATCAGAAGGTTGGTAAATGAAGTTGAATAGACCGGGGATGACACAGATTAAAATTCACAAGACACACTTCCCGATGTTAGGCGAGACAAATAAAGGTGTATTGTAACACAAGCAAGCTCAGATACAAACATATAAACAGTTAAAACAAAGTCAATTTAATGGGACAATACAAAATATTTGCGAATATTTTGGGTAAGCCCCTTTTGCAAAGCCACAAAACGACAATTAAACAGTGACATATGAAAATATCGTACTTATCCGGTTGCGGTTTGTTGAATGCCTAGAATATCTGGATGAATGTTGAAAAAAGGGCCAACCCCGAAAATTCACGCATGTTTTGTATTGTCCTATTTCTTTTTGATGACGTTACCAGTCATCCTTGTTTCGGGTTTTTGTTTGTTTGTTTGCTTGTTTTTGCATGCAAGCTCAAAACAGAAAACACCGGACAGCATCTGGATTGTCATCCGAGTGGGACCTTAATTTCTGCACCTGCCATATCTCGACGTGTGTGGGATCAAACCACAGTCTGTGGTCCCCTCCCCAGGGTTCCGGGGGAGGTGGGGGGGTGGGGGGGGGGGGTAATGAGGGAGGGAGGAGAGGCGGGGAGGGGCTGGGTGCGAGTGCGCTTGGCATGATTGATCTGGAAACTATTTTGAGAATGCACCAGCATAACCCATAAACATCCCATGCAGTTCTCACTTTTTAAGTGCGCCCGGGATAAAACTACCCCCCCCCCCCCCCCCCCCCACACACACACACACGTCGCTCTAAATCGAAATCACTGCTCCTCACCGGAAGTGCTCTAGTGAAAAATATTGCGTATGAGTGCTGTTTAAAACCCTGGCTGGCGTGGAAAGGAAAAGAAAAAGAACAGAAAGGAAACGAACCAATCACAAGCCGAATCTTCCTTTGCCGCGCCTCTGTGCCCCTAGCGAAACTATTTCACAGGCAAGCCTCTGGTGACTGTCTTAGAACCGTGCCCAAACTCCAGCGCTTTTGAAGTTTGATTAATTCACCTGTGAAGGCAAACGTAATTGTCTGCTGTCAACATCGTCCCGGAGTACGCACCGAGCAAGTCCTTAACAGTCAACTCATTAGACACCTTTAACGCCAACACGTCTCCAAGGAGACACCGAGGGCAGGCGCGGAGCGTGTGTGTGTGAGGGGGGGGGGGGGGGGGGGGTGCAGGGAGGACGGGGGTATAGGGTGTAGTTCTTGGATTTTTCCATCAGGTCGACCTCACAGTCACCTCAGGGTACGGCGGTGCGATGGGGGAAGGGAAAGGGGTGGTGGTGTTAGGATGGGGTACAAACTTCAATCCCGTGAGTTTGGAGAAGGGGGAGATTGCATTCCGGTGGCAAAACTGTCACCATCAGACAAATTCCGTGTTAAAACTGTAAGTAATCTCACCTTTTTCTTTCTCTCTATCTTTCTTTCCTTTTTCTTCCACTTCTATTTCAGCAATTATGAATGGCAAAGTTACTAAAGACAATACATTTTTGTACTTGAGTCTGACAATAATCCTAGCACTAAAAGCTATACTGCACAGTCTTCAACTACACGAGGACGGAAATCATTGTGATAGAAACTTCTTCGGTCATTATGAAAATTTGGAAGGAATTTCACTGACTTCGTTTAAGGGCAGACACCAACCTTCGAAGCCAGTGATTATAGTTCTGGCTTTTACACTATATAAGTTCGAAAGTAAATTGAATCTGTGTGCCCTCTTTGCAATCCATAAATACTGTTTACATTATAATTTTTTTTATAACAAAATGAACCAGGGGTTTGGTTTGTGTGATTTTTTTGGATTTCTTTTTTGGACTTTTTGTTTTCATGTCACGTAGCCAAATGCTCATTTGTTCCCAAAACGCCAATTAACTGAATGAAAACAAAATCGAGACATTGCCGGTTCAATTCCGGTTCAGGTTAGTACCTTTTTCACGCCTAATCAACCAGGACGGTAATATCAGGGGACATTTTCTGGTTCAAATCGTTTTATTCCTGTATTTGTTCTCTCTCAAGTTTTCTCGGTTAAGTTGGATGTTCTCTTTCACGTGTCCTTGATGTGGGTAGAGTTCTCTGTCTAGTGTTCTTAATGTGGATAGAGGTTCTACGTCAGTTAGCTTAGGCTGGACGGAGAGTCTCTGTGTCCTGTCCTTGATCTGGGTGTAGGTTCTCTGTCAAGTGTCCTTAGTCCTAGTAGATGGTTTTCTGTTTAGTGTTCTTGGTCCAAGTTGAGGTCTCGTTCAAATAATATGCTGCCCCATCTAGTTTACGTGGTCCAGGTGGAGGGTTCGCTGTTCTTGGTCTGAGTGGGTTTTCTTTCTAATGTCCTCAGTTCAGATCGAAGGATCTCCTTTTAGATGTTCGGATGACATAGAAAACCGAGGTTATGCGAGTCGAGACGATGGGAGCGGGAGGCGGAAAACGGGAGGGTTTGTACGCGTGGCAGCGGCCACCTGGCAAAATATTTTCTTCCTCAGAACGCACTAGCATAACCCATAAACATCCCATGCAGTTTTCAAATCGCAAATGCGTGTGCGGGATTAAGCAAGAGAATTTCTCCCCTCCCTCCTCCCCTCCACAACCCCTGAACCCTCCTCCACAACCCTCCCCATCTGACCTCCACACCACCTCATCCCTCTCCAAAATCGAAATTACTGTTCGTCGCCGGAAGGACACGTGTGGCGAATATTGCTTCCAGGTGCTGTATAAGTCCCTGGCTGACGTCAAGGAAGTGGAAACGATCCAATCCGGACAATCCTTCTGTTCGCCGCGCCTTACGCCCTCATAACACTATTTCACACACAACCGTCTTGTGTTTGGCTTCCATAAATCACGAATTGACCTGTGGCGGTCTGTTTTCTCACCTTGATGAAACGCTTCCAAATGTGCAGAAGGCCGTTTGTTGAGATTCATCCGTTCGGGTAAACGGGCCTAGCGAGTTGCGTCTTGGGGGATTCCGGAGAGTGATCAGTCAAAGGCGATTCGGCAAATAGGGACAAGTATCGAACTTGACCGGTTCTAGTTTGGCTAAGCAGAGTGGCGCAAGTTTCGCGCGAACCACTGTCGGAACAGATCTATAAAACCAACACAAAAAAACTCGTCAGTCTCTGTCCCCTGTGTTTGAGGACTGGGCGAGTAAGGGAGGAGAGATGAGAGAGAGAGAGAGAGAGAGAGAGAGAGAGAGGAGCACACACAGACACAAACAAGCTCTCTCTCTCTCTCTCTCTCTCTCTCTCTCTCTCTCTCTCTCTCTCTCCTCTCTCTCTCTCTCTCTCCTCTCTCACTCCACCCACACACAACACACACACACACACACACACACACACACACACACACACACAATCTGCATTTCCTCTTCCTGTCAGCTAATGCAGCACTGAAAGAAGAGGTGTTTATTTTCTTGCTTTCTTTTCGTTGCTGATTACAAACAGTAAGAGTATCGATTGTTTAGAACCCACAAGCAGAGGGGGTTAATCGCCCCCGACAGACGTCACACGTATAACAAGGGAGACAACAGTAGACGCCTGAACAAGCCATGATAGCCATCACCTGGCGTGCAAGTAAATACAAGGTAGATAACTTCACGAAGGTCGTTCCCCAACTGGCATACATGACCTCGATTTCAGTCACTCTCGGTGATACAGCCGATAGAGTAGAAGCAGATTTTATGTATTCTTTAACTCCCTGCGTTTGCTGATCGAAGATTGCTTCACCTGACGTTAGCAAAATTTCAAACAGAACGAGTCCCAGAGCGCCTGTGCTGAATCAGCAAACAAGGGAGTTCACTAACGCTTGATAGACGTCACATAAACACAACAAAGTCCTGAGCTGCCTGTGGTAAATCTCACCTGGTATGCGAGTGAAAGCAAGGTATATAAACTGTGGCCGAGTTAGACAACAGGGACATAGTTCAGGAGCTGTGTGAGAGTCGAGGTGGACGTCCTGGACTGTCCGTCCTAACGAGCCTTCTGGTTTCCGTGGACGTAAAGAATTATTGCACCGTGCTTCGGCATTGGTCACAACTTGTCCCTAATATGTCAACTGACATCTGAGGACATTAAGCATCACTTCATCATCATCATCATCATCATCATCATCATCATCATCATCATCATCAGACAACAGGGCTACAGGCGAAAGGTAGTTAACAGACGCTTATTCAAACCCCGACGAGTTTTGTACATACTTAGCGTAACGCCAACATAGTCATCATTTGCACCGTCAAGCAATAAGAGTGAGTGCGGGCATAGAAACGTTTAGTTAATTAGGGATTGATTTAAAGGTCATGTCATCGTAGTGTTTTCTTCTGACGGGCGTGCATAACTCAGCTGGTAGAGCGTCCGACTGAAAAGCCACGCGCAATACTGACGCGGGTTCGAGTCCCCGGTGCGGGAAGGATTTTTTTTCTTTTTCAGTCAGCTTCTGGTGCAGACTCTCTTCCGGTGTCTTTATAGACCCAGTGTGCAATCACATGCATCAATATCTGTGCACACATAAACAAACAAACAAATAAGCAAAAAATCCCAACACGAAAATATTGCGCACGCTGGTAGGAATGGGCAGCGCTGCTCTTACGGCTACTGTGCCTTACCTGAGTAAGGCGGCCTGAATGTTCCGCAAGGAACAATAAAGTGCTATACTGACTTACGCACAGGACTATAGACAATTAATTGATGAATAGAAGATATAACATCAGTATTATACAAAATGAAAAAGAGAAAATATAACCTTGCACAGAATACTAATTTGTATAGTCTGTTAGTGATCGACTCGAGGAGACCAAGGTGACCAAGGATTAGATATATTCTTACAACACGGACGACGGGGCAGGGCTGGGGGTGGGGTGGGGAAATAACAATTCGGAGGGAGGGTGGCAGAGGGAGTGAGTTGGTAGAACTAGTTCGTGGAGGCGAAGGAGACTGGCTTTTCGGGTAAGAACATTTGTCGAAGCAAGGCGACTATGCCAGAGAAAGGACACGAAACTACATGGTTATGGTGACAGAAGTGGGGTACAGTTGCAGACATAGATAGCTGGTCTTTAAGGCCCAATCAACCATGGCGGTTAGATCAGGGCCAGGACGAGAGGAGAAGCTTGAGAGAGAGAGAGAGAGAGAGAGAGAGAGAGAGAGAGAGAGAGAGAGAGAGAGAGAGAGAGAGAGAGAGAGTCAATCTTGTTAAAACAAAGCTGGTGTCAAAACCTTGGCAAGCCAAAGATGGCTTGAGACGAAAAGCGAGCGGAGAGAGAGAGAGAGAGAGAGAGAGAGAGAGAGAGAGAGAGAGAGAGAGAGAGAGAGAGAGAGAGAGAGAGAGAGAGAGGTACAGAAACAGGGAGGCAGAAAGAGACACAAAGGGAGCAAATATGAGCTTGCACCGAATACTAAATTCATAATCCATTGTTGAAATGTTTCATTCCCCCTACCAAAGCAGCGACTGACACGTGACGCACATCTGACATTATTTGTCTTTTCAAATTTGAAATATTTTAACCAAGGTGCTATTTTCGGAGAGAACACGAAAAACGCCCGCGAAAAGTTAAGCTACAATTAAAGCAACAAGACCGCGGTGAGAGTCCGCGCTGTTCGTCAAATATTTAATCGCAAATATCCTCAGGATATCTACATTCGGTGTATAAAAACAACAATTGTTCACTTGAAAACCCCATAGTTCGGCAGCTCTGTGAGAGTCGAGGTGGCCGTCCTGGGCTGTCCGTCCTAACGAGCCTTCTGGTTTCCGTGGACGTAAAGCTATATTGAACCATGCTTCGGCATTGGCCACAGCTTGTCCCTAATATGTCAACTGACATCTGAGGACATTAAGCATCACTTCATCACCACTTGAAAAAAGAAGAAGCAAAAAACAAACAAGCGAAGTCAGAGAGAGAGAGAGAGAGAGAGACAGCGCAGTCATTCTTGAAGGTCATAGGTGACGCTAGGAGATTGCCAGGACGTTAAAACTCAAGAGTTAGCTAACTAGCTAACCAGGATCAGTCGCACGTAGTCGAACTGAATAGGCAGAAATTCAAAAGGCACAATGCCTGACAGAAGGAGAAACACCTACATTCACATTGCAACCTACGCCATGCTTAAAAAGAGACAATCATTGATCGCTTCGGTTTCTCAACAGAGAGTACCTTGATTTCTGCGTCCAGCATATCTCATCGCACAGAGAGAGAGAGAGAGAGAGAGAGAGAGAGAGAGAGAGAGAGAGAGAGAGAGAGAGAGGAGAGAGAGAGAGAGAGTTAGGGTGGGGTGGGGGAGGGCAGACGACAAAGGCTTTTTATTTTTTTACCATTTCTCTAACCGTAATTATTGTTTGAGTGTAAGTTCTGCAGCAACATCAAATAACGAAGAGGGAAGTGACGATCGGCCAGAAGCTCCACCAGGACAAGGTCAATGCCACAACACCGACAGCAACAAAAAATAAAGCCTACTTTTTAATCACCCGTCTCTAATTATTTTCTTTAAGGGCATTGCCACTTTTATCATCCAAATAACTATGACGGCTGACGTCACCCTCTATGCGTGATATTAGCATTCGTCAATATTTGACTCGTTGAAAAACCTTAAAATCAGCCGGGCGAGATGGGCTGCTGTGTTTGTGTGGGTGTGTTGACGGCAAACACAGACTTCGTTTACTCCAGACGCTTCTTCCTGCAAGCCGTGACACAACAATGCCGTCCTCGTCATGGCAACGTTGTGCAACATTGCAGTCGCAAATGGAGCACATGACGACACAAGGGGGCATTGAAGCTTGAACTCAGACCTTCAAAATGGAGGGGGTGAATGGGTGAGGGTATAAAGTAACAATGGCATTGTTCAAAATGGATATAAAACGTTTGTTGTTGTTGTTGTCCTGTGTGTGTGTGTGTGTGTGTGTGTGTGTGTGTGTGTGTGTGCGCGTGCGTGCGTGCGTGCGTGTGGTAGTGTGTGTGTGTGTGTTGTGTGTGTGAGAGAGAGAGAGAGAGAGAGAGAGAGAGAGAGAGAGAGAGAGAGAGAGAGAGAGAGAGAGAGAGAGAGAGATTTTATGCAAGTCATCATTATTACTGGCCTACATGAAAACTAGTGATCAATACAAAATACAAATACAGAAGAATTAACACACAAGGGAGTTAATTAGCGCTCGAAATGTGTATCACAAGTACAACAACAAAGACTTCAGTCGCCTACGGTAACTCTCACATGGCTTGCGTGTAAACACAAAGCACATAAACTCCACCAGAGGTACATCCTCATTGTTTCAAATACAAAACAACTTCATTGTTCATAATAAATGCATAGAATGAAAATGCGTCTTTTGTGTGTCTTGACCGCTGTCTTTGTTATGACTAACTGAATAATATTACAGTGTGTGGACCATCATCTGTAGATTTGTTAACTATCATCTGTAGATTTGTTAAAAGATCTAGTTTAGTACTGTCATCCTACACAAAATATTATTTTCCGTATGCTTGATCAGACAGATATTATTAGGATACTCTGAAGATATCAGCCAGGCAAATCATCGAGCTGTCAACTTATCTGTGATTTGTCTAAAAATTGTTTAATGTAATTGCTTTCTTATTCATTGACTTGGTTTCAGATATAATTTTTATCCTTTACGAATTCAAGTCATTTGTTTATTCATTTCTGCAGAAATCCTAGACGGGGGTGGAATGTGTAAAGCCATATTTTGACCTATTCGAAACAAAAAAGAGATAAGTTTTAATGTTTCTGGATTCTCAACACAGGGAACCTCAATTTTTGCATCTTGCACACAGAAGTGTGATTGAAAGTACGCAGGGTGACCACCGAGAGGCTGAGAGATTCAGCGGGACCCAAACTGCTGTGTCAGCAAGCAGGATTCCTGTAGGACAGGTCCTCCACATGCACACACACTAGATTGTAACTCAACGCGTCACAGTGAAACATTATATCGAATGGAACTCACCCTTGGAATTCAACTGTATTGACTACAGAAAAGCGTTTGACGAAGGGCAGGGGAACATTATGAAAACTTCTGATACACTGCGGAACGCCAGTCAAGTTTGACTACCTCATCATAATTTTCCTAGTTTCAGTGACCCAGAATGCGGTGCACAGTGGACAAATACGTACATTGCTTTGTGGTAAAACAGGGATGAGACAAGGTTGCCTGCTGTCACCGTTGCCATATTTGCTTAGAACTGACTGGCAAATGAGGACACTCATCGAGAAATGGATCCCAGCTAACGCCGCGGGCACAGCTACAGACAATCTTGACTTTGCCGAAAACGTGGCTGTCCTGTCGCAAAGCCACAAAGATATGCTGGAGAAAACATAGGACACTGAAACTGCCTAGGAACAGGTTGACTGCAACATCCACCAAGGACATCAGCAACAACTAAACTACATTAGAAAGTGAAGCAACGGAAGATGTCAAGTCCTTCAAGGTGTTGGCCAGAACTGGAAAGGCAAGAACGACTTCTATTACGACGAAAATATTTTTCATAGAGTTCAAAGAGAATAAGAACCACCACCAAGTTCTAAGTCGTTAAATGAAATGTCAGCGCCGTATTTCTGCAGGTGACATGGCACTAAAGAAATTGCGGTCATTAATTTTATATATATATATAATTTTTAATCCAGCATGCGATTGTTTTATTTCTTCCCCAACACCAATTTTAGTACACAGTTTTCATCTTGTGAAAAATAGGTTTTCTTCTACGTCACAGAAACTGACTCGGCAGAATGTTGAGGGTTTTCTGGTTGGTTTCTCTTCTTAAGGGACAGTCCTCGACCAGGGTCCTCCTTTTATCTCTCGTGCTTCGTGAATGAAGAAATGTAAGTGTACAGATTAGCAGCCAGTGCAACCCGTCGCGTTGTTATTTGCACATCACGAGCAGGTGACGAGCGCGTCGACACTTCCAACGCAATAGCAATTTAACATGATTTAAAGCACTGGGACGTAACTGCCATCGGTACACAGTAATTGCGATGTCCTTGCGATCTGACCCCGTAAAAAAGAAAAGTAACACCCCCGCCCAAACACACACACACACACACACTCACACGCACACTCTCTCTCTCTCTCTCTCTCTCTCTCTCTCTCTCTCTCTCTCTCTCTCTCTCTCTCTCTCTCTCTCTCTCTCTCTCTCTCTCACACACACACACACACACACACACAAACGCAACATCCGTTGATATAAACAAGCCCAGAGACAAACATTTCTAGTGATCCGAACAAATCAAAGAGTTGTCAAAAGACACCTCCTCCTCCTCCCTCCCTTCTTTTAGTTTTTGTTTCGTTTGTTTGGTACAGTTCTTCTCCCTCTTACCGTTTTTGTTTTTGTTTTGTTTGTGTTCTCTAAATATTGGACATAATGAGTGGACATAGTGAGTAATGTGGCTTGCTTGCCAGAGAAAAAGAAAAGAAAAAAAGAACGAGAATAGAGCAGTCATAGTGCGAATAGTTGCTTTTATTTATTCGCACCTGTAAACACAGCTTGCTTACTGATGGGCAGTGTAAAGAAAACGACTCTAACAAGAACATTCCACATCGAGCAAGAGCAGCAGTTAAAACAACAGAAGAAAACAACACCGCGAATCAACGCCTTCCAATCTACGACACAAATATACAGAAATCTTCAGACGGCAAGCACAGCGAAGTGTATAAACATTCTTCCCGACTTGGGAATGTTCACAGACCGACCGTGTCCACACTTGGCACGCAATTATCAGACGACAGACACATTTCTTCAAGCTTCACACCTCTGCCACTCCGTTTGAGAACAAGTAAAACTGTTGACGCTGGGTTTTAAAGCCGGATTCGGGCATCAGCAGCTGTGCGTCAAAGCTTATTTAGTCCTACGTCATAAGATTAAAACCGGAGAGAAAGAGAAGTGAAGAAAACAGAAGGAAAAAAAAAAGAAAAAAAAAGGTAAGAAATTGGTGATGGTGGTGGTTGCGGTGGGGGGGGGGGGAGGGGGGGGGGGGGGGGGCGGGGGGGGGGGGGGGATTGGGCAGTGGGAAGACCCATAAGATTAAAAACCGGTGCGAAAGAGAAGTGAAAAAACAAAATGAAAAAAATAAATAAAAAAATAGAGGGTGAAATTGGTGGTGGTGGGAGGAGGCAATGCGAAGAGCCAACTCATCCACTAAAACAAATCAAGTGCAACCACTGCTGACGTATGTAATTTATATTGCAATGTTGTGTTTTGTGTCAAAGTCACTTTGAGCTTCTAATGTACCCTTTAAACGAGAAAAAGTTTTCCTTTTGATTGATTCAGATACCATGACTATTTCGAAGCGATTGAAACATGCAGAGAGAGAGAGAGAGAGAGAGAGAACACGGCTGGTATGAATCTGAAGAAATCTTCACAGGAATCAGCGTGTCGGAGTTCTTGGAACGAAGGAACAGAAACTAGTCAGCAAAGACAATAAGATCAAAACAAACTTCAGTTTTATGGAATTTTCTTTTACTTACTTTTGTTGCAAGTGCACACGCTTTAAGTGGCATGCTTTTATGATCTCAAACAAAAACATGCAGATGTGTTTTTCATGTTTTATCTTTTTTTAATTTTATTTACAATCGGGATTTCCCCGTTCCACTCGGAAAGCCAGCGGCCACAGTCACGCGCTACTTTTCCTCAGTAAACCCCTACCGTGGGTCGAATGAATGAATAGCTTATGATGCGCAAAAAACACAAACAATCAACAACTTCCAAGCAAACCAGGTATGCTCACATCGAAGGGATTGTGGAGAAAAGGAGAAAACGACAACAAAAAACGCGTTTTTTCGTCTCGCCCACTATGAACCCAGAGCATTATTCCGAGAGTAAGGATCCCAAAA
This sequence comes from Alviniconcha marisindica, assembly GCA_018857735.1. NCBI lineage: Eukaryota > Metazoa > Mollusca > Gastropoda > Provannidae > Alviniconcha > Alviniconcha marisindica. Next base: position 95,289 of record JABMCL010001063.1, on the reverse strand, counting down.
GTTACAATCAGTCTGCCAAAGGAAGTAAGTGAGACACTGCGTGATCTCAACACAGAATACTTTACACATACACTGCACTTTTTGGCTGCGGTAAAAAGCGAGAAGCGCTGGGTTGTGGTTGCTCGTTTCCATGGAAATAAAAAGCTGCATTTTATTGCAATGAACAGCCAAGATACCAGGAGGATTCTTTCTTGTGTTGATGAATCTCTCTCTCTCTCTCTCTCTCTCTCTCTCTCTCTCTCTCTCTCTCTCTCTCTCTCTCTCTCTCTCTCTCTCTCTCCGTGCTTATATGTGTTTGTAGTATAGCAGGTCCAGGCTGTCAGATAGGTCCAAATGGACCTGACGCTACTATTCTAGACTATTAAAGTTTTCGAGTTCAAGTTCTCTCTCTCTCTCTCTCTCTCTCTCTCTCTCTCTCTCTCTCTCTCTCTCTCTCTCTCTCTCTCTCTCTCTCGGTGAATGTGTGTGTGTGTGTGTGTGTGTGTGTGTGTGTGTGTGTGTGTGTGTGTATGTGTGTGCGCGCGCGCGAGTAGGTGTGTCGCACGTATGGCGACTATTTCAGTTTCCGATTCACATATTTATGAGAATTGCCCTAATATGACTGTCACAGTTGACTGAGCATTAAAATCACTTATCTATCTATTAAATACGATAATCTATATATCAGTCTTTCGCTATCCACGAGCTACCGCCACAGAATGTAGCTGAGGGCAAACGCCTTGAAACTGAGTGGTGTCTTCCTCCAACAGGGCAGGCGATAGGTCATCTCGGGGTTGGCTTGTGGGGTCAATGAGGGAGCAGCAATTGTTAACTTCATTGTCCTGCGAGTGCACGACAATGAGAGACGTCCAGAGAGGACGTCTTCTGGCGGCATTTGTAGCTGGATTCGTGACAGGACTTCTAGTTCTGATGAGCACATGTATCAACATCTCTTGGTCGCAGACATGTACACGTTTTGTTCATCAACTAAGGTGGACCAAAGCGTGGAAAATTCCAGCACGTCGTCATTTTCCCCCCTTTCTCCTCTGAATCGAGTGAAGCAAAAGTGGCGATATACATGATCCTAAGACTATGAAAGAAACGTAATTCTAAGAATGGTAAAGAGACGTATTGAACTGTCGTAGATGTGTTCATGTGAAAAATGACTTCAGAAGGATTTTTGAATGATGGGTACTAAAGTCAAAAGGAGAAGAAGAAGAAGAAGAAGAAGAAGAAGAAGAAGAAGAGAGAGAGAGAGAGAGAGAGAGAGAGAGAGAGAGAGAGAGAGAGAGAGAGAGAGAGAGAGAGAGAGAGAGAGACACACACACACACACACACACACACACACACACACACACAGAGCCAGCCAGCCAGCCAGACAGACAGAGACAGACAGACAGGCAGGCAGGCAGACAGACAGACAGACAGAGGGAGTCACATACAGAGACTCACACACACACACACACACACACACACACACACACACACACACACACACACACACACACACACACACACAAAGACAGGGAGACAGACACACAGAGAGTGTAAATTGTTCTGACACCTTGAAGTCCCTTGGACAAGTGTGACAGAAATGCAGAGCAAAGTTTCTGTATGTGCAGCTGAACTGGGCAACCACAACTCACACAGAGACCGTCGCCTGCCTTTATCAGCTGCATGCTGGTTCTACATCATCCAGTAGATAGATGCATCACTGAAGACACCAAAAACTGAACAGACTTTCTCAGCTCTCTCGGAAAGGCACCACGCTTGTCCCAAATCCCGCAACGCATAATTATATTTCGGTTGTTGGATGTTTCCGGTCCGGCGGCACACGACTGGCTAAGAGTGCTGGGCCTTTTCGCGCCATTTCCTTGAGACCAAAACGACAGGTAAACAGAGTTCGTGCCTGCTTCACTCAGCCGGTTGTGTACCTTCCCTTTGCCGCTGTATTCAGCGTTCACAACAAGCCACATCCCTGAGAGAGAGAGAGAGAGAGAGAGAGAGAGAGAGAGAGAGAGAGAGAGAGAGAGAGGAGAGAGAGAGAGAGAGAGCTCAGACAGAGAAAGAGACAGAGAGAGAAGCAGAGAGAGAGAGCAGGTGACTGGGGGGTGGGGGACCAACCCCTCCCAAGAAATCTTATTCAGCAGCAAGCTTATATTCTTGTTGTGAAACTCTCAAAATAGAATTTACAGGACTGTAGCACTTCCGCCAGAAGGGAGAGACGGGCGGGGAGGGAGGGTGGGGGGAGAGTGAGAGAGAGTCTCTGGCTTACGGACCAAAACTAAAACTATCTTTAGAAATAGACTTCTCATTCAATACAAGATTATCCTCTTTCCGTGAAACTCACACACACACACACACACACACACACACACACACACACACACACGCACGCACGCACGCACGCACGCACGCACGCACGCACGCACGCACGCACGCACACACACACACACACACACACACACACACTCACACACTGAACACAAATAGAATTCACCACGTCCGTCTTACAAAGCGGACATCAAATCTGACAGCATCGCGGAAGTTGGCAGAGAACTCAGTCTCAGCATCGGATAAAGTTGTGCACAAAGTCTTTGCCAAACGGGTGAGGTTGTTGACGCTAAAATCGAGGTGTGGACCGGCCGTTTTGGAACATAGCCAATTCAGATCCGAGTGTTAGGTTCACAGGGGTGGAAGCTCTGTTTTGAAACTGTGGATCTTGTGAAACTATAGTTTCCTGCGGAAGTAGACGCAGAAGAAAAAGATAGAAGGGTTCACTTTCGTTACTGATCACTGTCCTTACAGCTTAACTGTTTGACCAACGCCAGGACAAAACTAACTATGGCAAAATTGGGCTCGTTGCTTTGTCCTATAACAAAGTGTCTTTTATTTTATTTTTTTATTCTTTTCGTGTTTTAATCTTGCATGTTATAAACCCGTTATTGGAAATAGGCCACATTTGGCGCTTATAATCTGAAACATAATTGGGCTTACAGTGCCTGTGTAGGATATACTTTCAGTGGAGTTTATGTACCTTTGTTCCTCTTGTTCTCATTTTGAAATGAGTGATATAAAAATGTGTTTGTTCGTCCTGAGGTGACACTGTACGGTCGAAGAGCCTTTATAATCCAAGAACTAAATCGTGAACCGTGTGGGTCTATTACCGTAGGTACCGTCAGTTATCGGGTCTGCGTTGCTGTGTTCCTGTGACGTCTTTGGAGTGCTAATTAACTCCCCTGTGTGTTGATTATGCACGAGCGCTCTGGGCCTCGTTCTGTTTCAGATTGCCTAAGTCTTTGTTGTGTTCCTGTGACGAATTTCGAGCGCCAATTAACTGATTAGACACTGCTTCTTATACCGCCCTACCCCTCTTCATAATCATTATCGTCATTATCTTCTTTTTCGTCTGACATTATTATTATTTTATTCTTCATCTTTGTCTTTTTCCTACCATCCTCCTCCTCCCCCTCCGAGTTACTGGTTCCTATTTCAAAAGAATCCGACAGATGATGGCTCAGTGAAAGAAGTGAACTCACTGTTTTGGTGCAGCTGCACGCGAAAGGGAAAGAAGGACAAAACAGAGGAAAAAACTAACAAAAATTCAATACTTTGAAGTCGGATGTTATTTTGGGCGCAGTGTATGCGGTGTTTGTATGCGGGCGTGGGCATGTCTGAGTGTGTGCTTGTGTGTTTGAGAGGAGGAGAGAGAGAGGGGAGAGAGAGAGAGAGAGAGAGAGAGAGAGAGAGAGAGAGAGAGAGAGAGAGAGAGGAGAGAGAGAGAGAGAGAGAGAGAGAGAGAGAGAGAGAGAGAGAGAGAAGGCACATACACACGGGCAGACAGGCGCTAACACGTATGCACCGGCAAACAAACGGAAAACGACTGAAACCTCTCGGCATACACGCACCCATGAGCAGTATGCTTCACAACTGAGAGTCTAACCTCTATTTATGTTTGGGTTTTGCTGAGTTGGGGGGCGGGGGTATCATTGTATCCACCTCCCCTCCCCTCAACTGAGGAAGTGTGTGTGTATGTGTGTGTGTGTGTGTGTGTGTGTGTGTGTGTGTGTGTGTGTGTGTGTGTGTGTGTGTGTGTGTGTGTGTGTGTGTGTGTGTGTGTGTGTGTGTGTGTGTGTGTGTGTGTGTGTGTGTGTGTGTGTGTGTGTGTGTGTGTGTGTGTGTGTGTGTGTGTGTGTGTGTGTGTGTGTGTGTGTGTGTGTGTGTTTTGTTGTTGTTGTTGTTGTTTTGGGGTAGATGTATCATTGCTTCCTCCCGCAACTGGTTAACAAGCTACTTGCTCTGTCACGTCAAGCTTTTATACTAAGTGAATCGTACTGATAACGGAGTTTCACGATTTTTTGCACGAGCAAATTTTTTTGCCATGCGAGCGCCTGTTCCCCGCGGAGGCAAAGTTTGCCTTTTGATCCGAAGGACTACAAACTGAAACCATAATCCTCAGACAAAGAGAGGCAGGAGAAGGCAATACTGCCCGATTTTGAACTCGAAACCGTGACCTCCCGATCTCCAATGAACCGCTCAGCTACACTACAGCCGTAGCTCCGCAAGGTAATTCGATCGTCTAGCGAGGCAGCATGAAGAGCATGAGCCTCAGGGTCTGCCAGATTCTTCACTGGGATGAGGTCGGGTGTCAGCGCTGGACAGGCATTGTTTGGACCTTGCACTGCTGCTCATGAAGTCTCACGGTGTCGCTTGGTGTGCACAGGTGGTATCTGTTCACTGAGTAGCGTAGTCAGCACAGAACTAGAAAGACTCGAGCACAGAAGGCTACAGATCAGGGTCGATGTACGCATTATGCGGTCACTCCACTTTCGTTGTGGTCCAGTACCCCAACCTCTCTCTCTCTCTCTCCCCCCCCCCCCCCTCCTCTCTCTCTCCCTCTCTCTCTCTCCCCCCCCCCCCCCCCTCTCTCTCACGCTAGTTTTTGTGTGGAGGTTTTTATGCTCACTATGTAAATTTCCATTCTGTCATTCATGTTTATTATTTGTATATTATGATGCTTTGTAATTTTAAACTTATTAGTAGCTGAGCAAGGACTAGTTGTTAGGCAAATGTCATTGTACCTAAACTGCAATCCTTGTAAAAGGAACTTTTCGAGTTCTCTCTCTCTCTCTCTCTCTCTCTCTCTCTCTCTCTCTCTCTCTCTCTCTCTCTCTCTCTCTCTCTCTCTCTGCCCCGCCTCTCTCTCTCTCTAACACTGCCCCGCCTCTCTCTCTCTCTTTCTAACACTGCCCAGCCTCTCTCTCTGTCCCTCAAATTCTCTCTCTCTCCATCCCCACACACACACAACACACACCCGGCTTCTTTTTTGTCTTACAAGGTGTCCGTTGCAGCATCCCAAGAAGATGACCGATGGACAACCCCAGCGTTGTGCCACTCAGTGGCTGCTGGAGTCGCCCTATGAAGATATGGCGCCTTCTGTTCGCAGAAGTCCTGACCCACTGGTGATGACACTGGACTTGGTATGGATCGAGAGGTTGGGGGTTCGAATCCTTGCTGGTGTAGAAAGCTTCTGCACCCCCCATCTCCTTGGTGAAAGGTTTGCTGGTCATTTGGATGTTATGTTGTAGCGTTTCCCGGCTGCATATTGCGGCGGTTACCCTTGGGGTTTATCCGGTGTATGTAACTGTACATTGACAAATGCATTCCATGGGTGAGAGGATTACGTGTGTGAAATTTCTTTAAAAGTTTATTTATTTAATTTATAATAATTTTCGCCACATCGCCGTCTTCGGATGAATTATTTCCATTTCTGGAAGCTGAATATTGTTATGTAAGGAGCTCCTCATGACTGAAGGTAATCGCGTAACTATGCAGCACAGAACAACACTTTGATGTATGTTAAGCCTTGGTGTTCTTTCCGGTGTCCATGTGCTGTGACCTAGCCCTAGCCAAGGCAAGGCAATGATGTGATGAAAAACAGTGGTCAGGCGTGGTACAGACGCCCAGATGTAAAAGAACGATAAGCAGGAAAACGCTGGCCTTGTTTTATTAGCAATAGTATTACTGGTACTGCTACTGTTCCTGCTACCGCTACCATTAGTACTATTACTACTACTGTTGCTGCTGCTACTACTCTTAGTACTTACTACTACTACTACTACTACTACTACTACTACTACTACTACTACTACTACTGTGTAATCATAAGGATCATCACAGTGGTGTTCGCTATCATCATGATCATAATCAGTGTTATCATAATGAAGAAGATCGATTGCTTTTCACACCTGTATTAGTTTTCCCACTCGCTTAGAAAACCACCTCAGCTGCTTACTCTCGTAACAGCTTCCTTCAACGTAACCTCGTGTCAGCAAAATCCAGACACAAAACCTGATCAAAACAGGAAAATAAAAAGCGTGCGCCAAAATAGTTTAAACAATGCCCGTGGCCATAGTAAAAAACGTGCCAATATTGGCTGAGGAGTTGGCTCTATAATCTGTATGTTTGTAAAGACTGACACAATCCCACTTCCGGTGACAAGACTGTTCAGTTGTCTCCCCTTCCACGCGAGTCTATTTGCTCTTCTTTTTTATTACAATGGCTTCCAAATCTAAATATGTGGCTGAACAATGCTGTAGTGTTTGACGTAGATGCTATTTAGAGAAAAGGGAACTAAAAATTAAGATATTTAAATTTGAACGTACCCGAAGCACATAAACTTAGGACTCCAAAATTCGAAAACCGGCAGGATCGGAATCACGTATTGGGGATTGCAACTGTATTCTTTTGTCTTTACTTCTTTCTTTTTTTCCTTCTTTTTCTTCAGCTTCATTGTTGAATATTGTTGAGAGAGAGATTTTGTTTTAAAAATGCCCAAGGATCCCTTCCAATGGAGGGAGCTTCCCACAAGCTTTTCGTGCCCGCGAGCATTTTGATTCAACTATGCTACAGCAGAGAGAGAGAGAGAGAGAGAGAGAGAGAGAGAGGAGAAGGAGAGGAGAGACCCAGAGAGAGATTCTTGGTGCCCCATGAGGCGCAGTGATGACCTACACTCACAGTACATACGATAATTATACCATGAGCAAGAAGAAATTCAATTAAATATATGTTTTCAGAGAGACAGCAGGAGAGATGAGCAGAGCAGAGAAGACAGAGATATAGTAGAGAAGAGAAGAGATCGAGAGAGAGAAGAGAGAGAGAGAGAGAAAAGAGAGAAGAGAGAGAGAGAGAGAGAAGAAGAAGAAGTAGAAGAAGACAAAACCGGAAGAAGACGATAGACCAATGAAACAGACAGACAACGACAGAACAGTGGGACGATGATAGTTGCATTGAAGAGTAAGTAAGTAATTTGGTGTTATACGAATAAAACTGATTGGTGCAAACATCTGGATATTATTATTTTTATTTTTTTATTTTTTGAGTTCCACATCCCAGGCTCTCATCTTAACACTGGCAGGTAAGATAAAAACTGAAGCAACTTTGTGTTCGTTCATGTCGGTGCCAATTCCGCGGAGACTAAAATTAATATGCCAATAGCTGTCTCGTCTTTGCGCTGTTACGACTGGAAACGCCGTTATTAGTGGACACGCCGTTACTAGTGGAAAAGCCGTTAATAACGGAAATGCCGTTACTAGTGGAAACGCTGTTACTAGTGGGAAAGCCGTTAATAGTGGAAATGCCATTACTAGCGGAAACGCCGTTACTAACGGACACGCCGTTACTAGTGGACACGCCGTTACTAACGGAAACGCCATTACTAGTGGAAACGCCGTTACTGGTGGAACCGCCGTTACTAACGGAAACGCCGTTACTAGTGGAAACGCCGTTACTAATGGAAACGCCGTTACTA
>JABMCL010001063.1:77500-82500 GCA_018857735.1 Alviniconcha marisindica | reverse complement strand
GAATTTCGAGTCGTTGTGTTCAAACACGGATTTATAGGGGAATGAAAAGCAAACGAGGCGCCTGGTTAAATGACAGGTTCACTTTTAGTTCGACTACATTAGTATGCAACTGAACAAATCCTAATAATAATAATAATAATAATAATGTACATTTATCATGCGCTCATCAACGCCCTGAGCGCTCCCATGATACATATTAACCTAAATATGATAATCTATACACATGTAGAGCATAGTCCTACCAAAACAATTTATATAAAGCACACACACACACACACACACACACACACACACACACACACACACACACACACACACACACACACACACACAATGACTGTAGCAGAAAATGGGTACTGATATTAGTTAGTATGGAAAAAATATTAGTTAGGATGGATATTAGTTAGGATGGAAAAAATCCTACAGTCAATAAGCTCTAAGAATATTTCAGGTCCACAGCTATTTTGACCAAAGTCGCTCAGAAAGAAAGCTACCGATGGACATTATTCTCAAAAGATAACCTTCTGCGCTCGTCGGCACATTTGTATTGAACAATTCTGATTAACAATGGATCGAACTGAATGTCATAGTTGGAGCGCTTTTTCCTTTCCATGAATATGATAGTCACAAATATCAAGGCACGGATAAACAGTTAGTTAGTTATTGGATTTTTACGTCTCGTCAGCCGCACTGGACGCACATTCAAATGTCTTTTAAACCGGCTCAAAACACGTCACTAAATCCCAAGTCTAATTCACTGTTGCTACGTTAAAAACAAACCATCTGTCTATCTACCAATTCACAATAACACACGTTTTGGTACCTATATATATTCCGGGGGAACTCACCACGGGTACCTGCTTAAATCGTTAGTGACTATGAGCAGGGTGACCTATTTCATTTCGCGGGTCCTCACGGGAAACTGCGCTAGCCAAAACTAAATCAGTTAAAACGGTGGGAGACGATTTGGAAGCAAATGAAGGTGAGTGGACCGGAAAGGTAGAAATTAGAACACAGAAGAAATTCCTGGCAGAGGGCGAAGCATACGCGGCTATATTCTGACCTACTGAAAGCTACAAATGGCCGACAGCGGGGACCTAAATTTTGGGTCTGCAGTAACCCAATGAGGGTCCAGGGGTGGAGGTGGCGAGAGAGAGAGAGAGAGAGAGAGAGAGAGAGAGAGAGAGAGAGAGAGAGAGAGAGAGAGAGAGAGAGAGAGAGAGAGAGAGAGAGAGAGAGAGCTTAGTTGTATGAAGCCGCGTAACGCAAACCCCCAAACACAAGAAATCGTCAAGGTACTTTGCCAGGTGTCATGGGCAAAAAGAGAGGCCGACACTGCAAATAAAGAAAAGGGCACACGCTGCCACAGTGAACAATAACGTACAGACAAATGCCGTGCTATGCAAAGAGGGGGCATTTGGAAATGCCACCAGAAACTGCGCGTGTGTCCTCAAATTCCCAAAGCAAACAGATCGTGCCTTCAATGATTTCCAAGCCCTGAAGACTCTGCTGGACGCGAGTTCAACAACGTTGTGACCTCTGGTGATGACGTAGTCAGCCCCCGCACTGGGCAGCGTACACGCATGGCGTCACGCCTTGGAAATCAGCGTTTGTTGTTAGTTTCCATTTTCCCCCTGCGTGTTTTCACGTGTAGTTGTGTTGGAGCGTGTATTGATGTCGTCACTGGAAGCGTCCACATTCTGAAGTCAGGTTCTGATTGAGAATTACGAAGAGCACTTGTCTTCTTTTCCCCCCTCCCTCCTGTCAATCATTTGGTGTTTGCTTTTAGCATTAGAACAATGATGTTGATGGTGGTGGTGCTGACAACATTCCAAGGCAGAAGAAGAGATACAATCATCACAGTTCTTAGGATCACGCCAAAGATGCGTTAGTGTCCAAAGCTAAGAGGAACCTACGACCAAAGGCTTCTACTGAAAATAATTATGTGCATAGATACATATCGAGGTGTATTTTTGTTTTAGCGAGTGCAAACAAATGTATATAAATGAGTATTTAAATGTGTGATTTTTGTTTTTTCTTGTGTTTAAAGTTTGTTGTTATTTTGATGCAATTTATTGATACGTTTTTATCTTGATAATCTTAAGCTCAGTCTAATATCACATTAGAGAAAAGACTTTAACAAACAGGAAGAAGAAGACTTCTACTGGATAGGCAAATGGCCAGCTAAACACCGATAGTTACAGATGGAAAATATCTATAAAAAATGTTTTAAAAATTGGAATTAAATTATTAAGACTCTGGAATAATGGGCACAGCATACAGGAACAGACAGATTTGTCCATATTTATTTAGAACAGTCATTTCGGTACTTAAGGTGGCGTTAATATTTCACAATCCAAAGCATTTGGGGTTGGGACCTGGGGGGGTCTGTATTTTCTAACCCACAATATACCGCTGTATTAAACGAACGAGTCTGGTGTTCGGGCTACAGACTGGAAGTCATGGATTCATGTGGAATTCTCAATCAACAATCCGTTCCTACCGGAACTGAGAAATGGTATAATTATTATTATCGATCGCTTTTATATAGCGCTATTCTCCGCTTTCGAGCAGACTCACTGCGCTCGCACGTGATCCTACATGAGTGAATAGCTTTTTATAGCGCGTTTTTGAATATCCGCCGAAGTGGTGTACTTACAGCGCTGGCATGGCTGGTGCCACATGAAACGGCTGCCATCTCGGCGCGTTCTGTGTACACCATACAACCATGCACCATGTCACCAGCCAAAGTCCAAAGTATGACACAGCCAAAGTCCCTTTTTTTCCTGACAGACACATCTCTGGGGATACTGGTCTAATTGTTTGTCGAGCACAGTCAGTGTACTGTCAAGCACAGTCAGTGTACTGTCGACACAGTCAGTGTACTGTCGGCACAGTCAGTGTACTGTCGAGCACAGTCAGTGTACTGTCGAGCACAGTCAGTGTACTGTCAAGCACAGTCAGTGTACTGTCGAGCACAGTCAGTGTACTGTCGAGCACAGTCAGTGTACTGTCGAGCACAGTCAGTGTACTGTCGAGCACAGTCAGTGTACTGTCAAGCACAGTCAGTGTACTGTCGAGCACAGTCAGTGTACTGTCAAGCACAGTCAGTGTACTGTCGAGCACAGTCAGTGTACTGTCGAGCACAGTCAGTGTACTGTCAAGCACAGTCAGTGTACTGTCGAGCACAGTCAGTGTACTGTCAAGCACAGTCAGTGTACTGTCGAGCACAGTCAGTGTACTGTCAGGCACAGTCAGTGTACTGTCGAGCACAGTCAGTGTACTGTCAGGTACAGTCAGTGTACTGTCGAGCACAGTCAGTGTACTGTCAAGCACAGTCAGTGCCACAGTTCTCAGCACTGACCAGCGCAGGTATATTAATTCAAACAGCTCTACAAAGTAACCTGGCTTTGGTTTCGACCTAGATCCACGCAGCGCAGCCGCACACAGGAAATTTCGGTTAATATACGGGTGACAATTATTTTAACCATTCCAAGACAGTGTCTTCTTGTTGTTGTTTTGTTTGTTTGTTTGTTTTTGACACGGTTTGATACATACTAAGGCCCGTTTGGAACTGTTTCAAAGGCAAGGTTGGGGAAACATCTAACAGATGGGGGCTGAGAGATGAGCGCATACGGGCTTTACTGAGCGCATAGATACCATCTTGTACTTAACTGAACTGAACTAAGGCCCAACACGCTGCGTCTTGTCCGTACCACTGTTTCGCACGAGTGACTGGTGACGTCATATTTGTTAGGTAATAGATAGGCCTATTTAAGGCTGAGTTCTTGGGTTTTAAAGTTTCATAGTTCAGGAGCTGTGTGAAGAGTCGAGGTGGCCGTCCTGGGCTGTCCGTCCTAACGAGCCTTCTGGTTTCCGTGGACGTAGAGCTATATTGAACCATGCTTCGGCATTGGTCTCAGCTTGTCCCTAATATGTCAACTGACATCTGAGGACATTAAGCAACACTACCTACCTACCTACGTTTTAAAGTCTCTTGTCGCTAATATGTCGGATGATGTCCGAGGACATTAAGATCCCAAAGCAAATATTTTAGAGTCTCATCAACCGCATAGGGTCACCTCAGTATTTCTTTTAGGCTGAGGCAACCGCAAAAAAATATCATATCAGGTCGAAATGGAAGTTGTTAAACTACCTGCAAAATGTCGTTCACTGCTCGTGACGCATCGTTTTATGTCGGAAGAGAATTCGAAGAAATGAAGCTGAATGACACGAGAAGGTATCAATTACAATGGCAGAATCCCTAGCAGCAAGCGAAGCACGTGAGGCTATTTTCTAGCCTACTCAAGGTTTAAACAGGGAGACGTACATTCTAGTAGCTCTGGAATCTCAACAGAGGGGGCCTTGATTTGAACGTCCGCGACATCCTACCACACCGGGAATGATGTCAGTCAACCCACATGCATTCTTTCACTTTCACAAAGAAAAGGCCACCTCTGCCATTCCTTTTAATACTTTGGCGTCAAAAATTACAGATGTCAGACCCCTTAAACAAACTGTCGCCCAATCAGGGATAAAAAAGAAAACAAAGAAAACATGTGTGTGTGGGAGGGTGGCGGGTGGGGCGGCGGGGGGGGGGGGGGGGGGGGGGGGGGGCAAACATTCGTAGTCGTTTCATCACGAGTAGAAAGTTCATTGTTCGCAATGCGGGCTCCCATTTTCTTAATATGCTGCACAGCATGAAGGCAAATACATTCCTGTGAAGAGCATTCCTGAAAGAAGCTTTGTTTCCCTTGCTGGCAAGAAGCTCGCCTCGCGATGGTGGGAAAGGACTATGACGTTTAATTTTTTGCAAGAAGGACGGGCTACTCTGCCAACATCTCTTCATTAGGCGGCACGTTTTCAAGGCTGGAGAATGCCTTAGATGTGGCACAATGTCGGTGTAACGAGTTGTTTACAATTGGCAAAAGCTGTCAAAACAAAATATGTTTGCTAAGACTTAAACAAGACAAGCAATTAGTCATCATTATTCTCTGTTT
>JABMCL010001063.1:70000-72500 GCA_018857735.1 Alviniconcha marisindica | reverse complement strand
ACTCTAATATCACTTATGTGAAAAGACTATAAAACAAAACAAAAAACAACAACAATGAATTTATGTTTAATTTGACGAAACCGTTTCAAATGCATTGCTTTAAAACAAAAATTAATAATAATAATGATAATAATAATAATAATAATAATGTACATTTATCATGTGCTTATCATCGCCCTGAGCGCTCACATGATCCATATTAACCTAAATATGTTATTCTATACACACGTAGAGGACAGCCCCACCAAAACAACCCACACAAAGCACCATACGGAAAGGGAAGACTGACCGGTGCTAGGAGTGTAATGTTGCAGAGTCTATACAGAAGCACTATCACAGCAGTCAGTCCTCACTTAACAAGTGAGTTTCCGTTGCTGTTCATAGTGACTGGAATGGCCGAAGAAGGGTTTGCGCTGTTTTTTTTCTCCGAACAATCGAACCTTATCCTCCTGGAGTCGAACCGAAAATCTGACTAATACAGTAGGTACCTGGATTTCAGTGTAAAACACTCAGCTGACCCCTCCTCCCACCCCCACCCCTACCCAAGCAAAACAACAACAACAACAAACACAACAAACAATAACGAACAAAAAACGACAACAAAACAACAACAACTGAAAACAAACACACAACAAACAAACAATAAATGAGGAATCTAATGAAGTAGGCATTTGATAATTTGATAACATTTATTGCAAAGTTAAATCATTTTAACCATTCTCCATCAATTTTGCTAACGAAAATTAACGTTCCATCATCACCTCACGTCACAGGACCTTAGCAAACAAACCCACTGTCATGGGGCGGGGGGGGGGGGGGGGGGGGAGGAAAAAGAAGAAGAAAACAAAAACAAACTGTTTGGGAACGTTACAAATAATCAGATTTGACTAACTACCTACAGAACACCACAGACTACAGTGATAAACTGCTGATAAAGTGGATCAGGGGTTCTTTGTGGAAATGGTGGCTGTCCACTGTTTGGTAGAGATGGCCGCAATAAAATACGTAGCAGTTGGGGTCTGGCTGCACTGTGCATTTTTAACCCTGCACACACATTACAACATTAGGATGTCGATTGTATTTTGTTTGTTTTTTCCCCCTCTCCCTCTCAGCAAGAGGTCCAAGTATAACACACAAATCAAATCACGTCTGGCTTCGGCCGCGCATGCGCTGTTCTCCCAAGAATTTCAAGTGGGGCAAGAGATCCAGGGATCTATTGATTTTGAGAGATGTTTGTGTGTGGTCCATTGTTTTTGGCCAGTGTATCCTTCTGTGTCCTCGGCTGGGGGGTGGGGGTAAGACTCAGAGGGCTCTTTCGGCAGAGTTAGTTAGTAATTCTCTTTCCTTCCGCCCCCACCATCTCCTCACCTTTCTCTGTCGCTCTTCCGCGCCACTTAAGTTTTACGTCGCATAATGTTCATTACATCACGCCTATTACACGTCATTGCCATGCCAACATTCTTCAAAGCACTGGACAAGAAAACAACAACTCAGCCCCAAAAAGATAAGTTCTTTCCTTTCTCATCTCATTTTTCATCGCTTTTAACCTTTTAATTGTTGTTTGAGTGTCGTTTGTGACACGTGGGGTCAGAGGACTCTTTCGACTAACAGTTAGTAATTCTTTCTCCTTTTTGGTGCGTATTCCTCGTATCGTTGAGGCTGCACAAAAGTTGCATTAGCCATCCTGACCACCCGCTTTACGCCAACTGGTTTGAGGCCTCACCCTCGGGTGCTGCGGATGCAGAAATTAAGGTTCCCTCTGTTGAGAATCCAGACCTATCAAAGGCTTGTAAGCCTGCAGCAGGCCAGAATAAAGCTTTGCATGCTTCATCTTCTGCCAGGAATTCTGCTTTTCCAATTTTTGCCTTCCACTGTATTTCCCCTGTCTTCTGTCAACATAAATGGCGCGTCACAAACAGTAGATTGGACTTCAGTTTATGATCTGACGACGTGTGTTTCGCCCTGATGAGACCTTCATGGTTGATTGGGTGTCAGATACCGATCGACCAGAGGTCGCGGTGGTGAGATAATTTATGGGTCACTGCATATTTAACCCAGGCAACCGCAAAGGTAGTATCCGGCCAAAAAACAAGCCAGAAATTGGATCGTAAACAAATCAGGTTGAATGACCATGTCAGATAGATGTTATAAAAGACGTACATTCTGTGTCAGAAGCACGCGTGGCCATATTCTGACCTACTCCCTATAATTCTTAAGGGGTGGGGTGGGGGTGGGGTTGGAGAGAGGAAAGGTTTGGGGATATTAGTGTAATAGATTGTGATTGCAACTGCAATCCTGCATAGGGTAAGTGTATAGTTAATGTTGTTATTTCAGAACGTCAGCTATCTGTGTTGTTATCGGTGATTAGACTGATATATTTAGTTCCTGCCTCGGGCTTCCTTGCCTGACACCCGTTGACATCTATACCCCCCACCCCCACCCCACCACCTAGCCCCCCCCCCAAAAAAAAAGAAAGAAAGAAAGAAAGAAATCAAGAAAA